>VZRW01000009.1:319737-373414 GCA_013398125.1 Aegotheles bennettii
TTTTTCTGAGCAATGGTCACAATCAGAGTAGCAGAAGTGGGTCAGGAAATTTAACCTGACTGGTCGAACTCTGGGCTGAATCTGTAAGGTCTAAAAGGCCCAGGTTTGTCAGAACTCAGTGGATTATATGCATCTGAATGGCAAAACAGATTTAAAATGCTGTCTATTTTAACTTAACATTTGCCCTAGACTTTGCTGAATTTCAACTAATACAAACTATATTGACTCAACTTTAGTAGTCAGCAACTTTGGTATCTAAATGAAATTCTTAATTGCATATACTGTAGTTAAATTTTATGTTTTTTCTCTGATACATGGTGATTAACAATTTTTTAATACATAAAGAGAACAAGTGCAATGTAATCCTCGTGTTTTCAGTTTTGGTTAGTGGTATTTTACAAAGTCAATATATAATGTTGACAGATCTGAATAATACTTCATATGGAATTCTATGGAACCTCTTAAAATATTTTAAGTGTAACTGAATCATTTCAACTACTGTAAATGGTAAGAAAATGTATTTAAAGCATATAAATACAATTTTGAAAAATGTTTGTTGAGTTTCAGGTTTTTATTGCTTTAAAATGTCTTACTGAACAGAGTTAAGGACAAAGAGCATAAAAGGATGATTTAATTTACTTCACATTTTTCTGTACAATAGCTTTAATAGAAAACAAGTGGATGGTTTATGCTTTAACTAGAATAAAATTTAATATAACAATGTATGGGAGCAAATTCAACTACAAAACTAGTTGCAGACAATCTGGGAATACTAGGTGTATGAGCTTTTTCAAATAAAGTACTCACAATGCTAAAAATTAATTTTCTTTTGCCAATGAGTTTTTTTCAGGCTTTTCTCCGATATTGTAGAACATACACATTTTTAAACACTGAAATGAAAATCAAACACTTCCTACGTGGTGTTTAAAGATGTTTAAATGAATTGCTCAGATTTTAGTTCCAAAAAATTAAGAAAGTATTCAGGAAAACTGAATTCTTGGAACAAATTACATAACAAGAAAAAAATGTGGACACAGTAAGTTCTTATTTGTTTGTGTACAGAAGTAATTTGTTTACTTGTAAACCTGGAATTTTAAATTAGTATCCTAGCCTGAAATCTTCATTTTTATATTAATAATGCTATAATTTAATATCTAGTATGATCTTAAACTCTTTGTTATTCCCAGCATATTTAATGTACTTAGAAGTATACCAAATCAGCCCAGTCATTGAAAAGAAAAGAACAGAGTAAGTTTCCAAACAGTAATATGAGTCTTAACAAGAGATTTCAAATGAAAACAGTGATGAGTTATGCAAACGCAGCTGATATTGCATCATACTCACAAATCTTCTCTAAATTAGCTCTATGTCAGGAGGCTATGTTGAGAGAATAGGCTCTTGTGAAAGTGTCAGATTAAAAAAAGTTTAAATAATATCAGTTTACTGCAAGATCTAAGAGATCATTACATTTTATTGCAATGAGTAAAGTTTTTAAGTTCCTTTTTTGGTTGTTCAGGGGGAGGTGGTTTCATTTTAAAGCTATAGCTCAATTTAATATACCACTTTAAAGAATCAATTTCCTGTTTTTTTTCAACAGAAAACATTTTCTGATTTTAGTGCCACCATGAGTTAAATAAGGAGATCTTGTCCAAGTGACAGGTACTTTGAGTGCTCACAGAAGCAGGAGCTGTGTTTGAAGAATATCGGAACTGATTCTATGTTCTGCACAGGTAGGTAGAAGGACCCCAGGTAAACACTGCATGTCAGTTGTGACATGCTATACATGGCCACAGTACTGTGGTGATTGAATTAAGTACCAGGAATATGGCTTGGATATAGAATATCAAATTAATATTAGACATTTTGTACATATGTATGTTTGACTTTCATTTCTATAGACGAGTTTCATAAGAGAATAATTAATTTTAGTTTATACATACATTCCTTTTTTAATTACTATGTAATAACAAAGACATATTTGTACAATATATAATAGACATGTGAATAGTAATTCTTTCTAATGATCTCCATGCTAGCTAGCTATGTGTTTATGTCCCACTAAATTGATATCATCAATGGGAGAAAATTACAGATTCAAATGCTATCTAAAGTTCACAATCAATTTTCTCATTAGAGCTACTTATCTCTGTATTCATCTATTAGTTCTGTTGTAAGCACCGCTTCTGCATGAACAATGTATTTTCAATGCTCCTGTATATTAGCTTCATCTTGGAGACATGCGACTGAGCCACACCAATTAAGTGATTGCTGAAGCTACACAAGAAGTTGTTAGTGACAGAAACTGAAAAGCAGAATCCAAAGCTCAGCCTTTCCACCTCCAAAGTTTTCGTGTGAAAGAAGACTATTCCACCATTGTTTACCACTCTACTAAATGTAGAAGTCCCCGCTTCTCCTTAGGCAGGGTTTGCACTGAGCAGCCTGCTGGAAAAAACCCACATTCCCTCTCAGCAGTGTGATAACCCTGGGAAGATGTGTACGGCTCCTGAGGCAGACATTGAGGCAAGAGGGCAGGGAAGAACATTTATCACCACAAAATAGAGCTGTAGAAATACTACAAAGAGAGGCATACTGTTTTCTAAGCCTTTCCTCAGCTGTCCACCTTGAGCTTTTTAAAAAAATAAACTCTCTAAAACCCTAAGTATTTCATGTACCTGTTACTTATAGAGGATGAAACTCAATTCATCCTTTTAAAGACAGAGGAACAAGCATTTATTCAGAAGGACCATCTGGTAAAATGAAACTCAATCCAACTGTCAGGCTGCCTGAAAATTTAATTCAGAGTCTTCTACTGCAGCCTAAAGTAAAAGAAAAGTTGTAGTTTGTCTTTTCTTGTGGTGCTGCTGTGTGTATTTGCTCCTTTTTGGAGCTGTCCACATCCAGCCATGCACACCTATATCAGAAAGAAACACCTACCAGCAGAGAATGCAGGACAGAAAGGGCAGGAAGGCCAGGCCATGGCCTGGTTCGTCACGGGAACTTTTACCAGGTCTCTTTGGAACAGAATATCATGGTTATGAAAGAAAGGTAGGCACTTAGAGAGCATTTGAGTCTTTCAAAATGTCTTGCTCTCTTCCCTCACACATCTAACATTGCATTTTGAATAAATAACTGTTTGCCTGTGATTATTTAAATTCTGGCTGTCTGTTGCACAACTGTGCCCTGCATGTGTTAGAGAGACACTGAAATGGCAGGCATTTAGACACTTCACACTGGTGTTTTGGCTTGTTAAATCTAGAGAGGGTGTGTGTGATATCAATGTGAAGGGCAATAGAAAGGTAACATCCAGAACATTCTCAAAGAAGAATACGACCTTGTATAAGTATCCATGAATGAAAGGCACTCAGAACCAGTCTTGCACAGAGAAGACGAGCGGAAGCCCAGAGGCTGTGACTTGCCCAAGGTCACCCAGCAGTCAGTGACAGGAATGGGAACAGGCCAAGGTCTCTCTATTCCCATAAACACACCTTAATTTTAATATAAACTGTGACACTGACATACAATGACACGTCTCCCAGTAAATATTTACTATACATACGCTTCAAACTAGCCTTGCTGATACACAGGTATAACGGGCTAAAAAATATGCCTAAAAAACAAATGATAAAACATAAAAGGCAAAATGTTAAGAATTCTTGGGAAAGTTGTGAAGAACTCTGTGGCACAGTTCTCTATCTTCTATTCCAGGCCCAAAGGTAAATATTTCTTGTTTGTTGATTATGTTTTAAGAACTGAAGGCTTCCTACCAGAAGTCACACATTTGGTTTAGGCAGGCATAATTTGGTTTTGAAAAGGGAGGCTTTGGTACTCTCTGTTAATTGTTTAAAAAGAGATACACTGTGGAGCCAGTAGAGAATAAAAACAAAGAAAATTTTCTGTATTTTTTACTTGTTTTGTTCACTGCAAATGAGAGGATTTCTAATAGCCTTTTCTTTTCTTGCTTGGCTGTATCTTGATCAGAAATAGCTGCCTGGATAATAAATTTTGTATAAAATGAAAAAATATCCACCCAACTTTAAGAAACCTCCTATTTATTTCTAATGAAACAGACAATTTTTTAGCTTGTGTTTGTGGAGTAAGAATTTGAATATATTTCCTTAGGCATTTTCCTTAAAATTTATAAAGAACAAAAATTAGCAAAAAACAAATACAGAAGAAAAAAAGAGAAACCTGATCCTGGAACCTCTAATCAAAGAATAACTTAATTTTTACATAGTGACACTTTGGCTTCAGGAAGATAATAATTTATGTTTTGTCAATTACTGCATTTTCCCCACATTTGTTTTTTTAATGGTCGAAATTAAATTAGTCAAATTAGACATCATGTTACTCCATAAGCAACAAGGTTGAAATCAGTCTAGCTTCGGTTACAAAATACACAGCCAAATCTACTTGTTCTGCTTCATATTGTAAATATGGCCACAGGGTACTTCTAATGGGCTAGGTGTTAAGAAGAAAATAGCAGAAATACTGTAAAATACTAGTCAGAAAGAAGGCTGATGTTCATGTTCCTTCTGAATGGGACTTTGGTTGAAGTAAAGCCTGCAAATTTGGGCCTTTGGAGCAGTCATACAGCATATGAACATTCAGAGGAAACTGTGAAATCTCTGATCCAAAATATTAATCTGGAGAAAACCAAAATTGTAATTAAAAGGAGAAAAAAACATAGACAATGGCATGTATAGGCTTTCTGGTTTTTTAAAGCTCTCTTTCCAGTTTACTGGGACTTTAATATCTAGGTTACAAAAAGGACAGCAAGACTTTCTTACCTGTAGTCTCTTACCCACCCCAATCCAGCAGTTTAACAAAAGCTCAGTTATTTCTGATGGAGAACCCTGATAAAAACCTCAGACAAACACTGCTCCTCAAAATACATCTACTGCATAGGCCAAAGGAGAAGGAAATAACAAGAATGGGCCCCCAGGTATGGTTAATGTTGATTCAAGCTACATCTGCAAAAGAAATCTGCAGTCTACACCAATTGTTTCCAAAGCATTTTAAATCTGGGTGATAAAGTGTGTACTTGTCATAAAATGTTTAAATAGTATTGTCTCCATCAAGACTTCCTTGTCAGTGCCACACTTAGGCACAGATGATGCAGCAGCTGTATCTGGAGAGCTGGGCACAAGCAGGTCTTTAGTTCTGATCCCAGCTCTGATACTGAGAAAAGGCAGAACCTTAGGCAGCTCACCTGTGCTGCTGCCCCTTCTCCTTTGCAAAGACTGTGGACAGAGAAGAGAAATTTTGTTTCATTGTAAATGATGAAGCCATCGCAAAGCATGAGAAATGTTACTACACACAACTCTCTGAAGATGGGCATTATGGCTAATGAGTAGTTGCATTTTCCTTTAAGAAAATATCACCACTCCAGTATCAGCAAAACTCAAAAAAGAGGACCATTTCCATTGGAAAATTTGCCACGAAGCAAGGAGCAAGCAGCACTTAGGAAAGTTCACACCATTTTTCAATGATTGGCAGGAGTCATCTTTTGGAGAAAGACAGGAGACAATAAAATATCTGCCTCTGAAAAATATACCTAAATTTGCAAAAGCTCATTGTCTAGAATTGAGGGCAGGGATAGCTCAAGTCCTTTGTCACGCACCACATAAGGTCTGAGACTCACATGCAGGCTGGGCAATGGCTGTGATCATTTCAACTGGGAACTGAGTGCTGACCTCTTGAAAATTTGACTCACTGTGTAGACTTTTATTACCAGAAGCACTGAATCACTTCTGATTCATCCAACTTAAAACACTTATGTAGACTGTTGCATGTATGTTATATGCAACATGAATACATTGTATGGTAGAATTTGTTTTTTGCCAAATACAGTACCTTCCTGCTAAAAACTCTTACCCAGCAGTGGCAGAATGGAAATGAATAAACAAGGTGCTGGAGAAAAAGATTAATGTGTGCTGCAGCTTCACTTCCAATCCAAACTGACTGAGTTCTGGCAGGCAGATAGCTGAAGTTTAGCTCTTTATTCCAGAAAGCCAATATGCAATAAACAGTAATCCTATCATAAATGCCTAGAGATATCCCAAATGCACAGTCAAATTTGTTTCGCAATGATTACATTCATGACAATGTTACACTGAAGAACTTGGTCCTAATTTCAGCATTGCAAATTCCCAGTATTTTACTTTGAGCTGCACAATGTTTGATATTTCTAGCTTGTGAAGGCATATAATTTGACAAGTCCTATACTCTTTTAGTTAAAGAAAATTGCTTATGCTCACAGCTGTGGGAAAAAAATCAATGGTACAACCTCTAAGCACCCGAGCAATTCAAAACCAGAAGTCAAATAAATACAAAATACTGTTTTTTAAACTCCCCCCTTCCTCTGATTTTTTGAGGACCTGAACTCAGGACTTCTAAATACTGGAACTTTGAAATATTGCCAAGAAATGTTGGACCAGATGAACCTTGAGGTCCCTTCCAACCTGGTATTCTATGATTCTATGATATTGTTAACAAGCCTTTCTTTGCTAGTTTCAGTTATGGACTTTGTCTGTCTCAGAGGTTCTCTCATCACTTGACTTTCCAAACCATATGCACGTCATAGGAAAAAGTAATAGATCTCTAAAGATGGATCAAAGGACTGTAAAGGCACAAATAAATCAGCATTATTATCATGGGAAAACTATGCATTGCCTTGCCCAAAGCAAATAAAATGGAGTCAAAACTTGAGTAGTCTGAGATGAGAATATAAGCCTATTCTTAAGAGCCTGTTGTTTAAATAAATTTTGCTTCCTTCATAGAATCACAGAAGTAAGAGGGAAACACATTTTGGGACTTGTCCTTCACAGGTCATCTATTTGCAAGCTACACTTGCATCCTTTGGCAACGTGACAGAAATTTACAGGGAGTCCTCAACTACAGGAGCAGAATACTGGAAAAAGGATGACAGTCTCAATGTATCCACAACACATCCATATCTTACAAGGCAAAAGAAGACTGTATGACCTCTTCACTAACATGCCAGTTGTGGTTCTATTAAGCTACGTAATATCAAAGTACTGATGCTGTAAAAGGCTCACATGCTGTTGGTGTGATGTAGGGCCATGTTCAAGTTACAAAGGTTGTTGAGGTGCTGTGGAATAAGGGATGACACAAATTTTTTTTGCATGCAGCTACGCCAAGAAATATTTTAAAAATTATTATTTCTACAGTAGGTGCTTAGCAGGAACATAGCTAAAAAGCATTCAAATAAGAGAAGAATATTGCTGCTTGTGCAATGCAGTATCTGTACAAGCTAAGAAAAGCCACACCTGATCAACACAGCACCCAGCCTCCAAGAATCATTATTTTGTTTCCTTCGATTCAGACTATAATCAAGCTCCTACACAATGAAGTCCAGAGTGACTTTATTGTCTCCTGTTTCACAGTCAGGGAGGTCCTTTCAATCTCTTGTATGAACCAAGTGAAAAGGAAGGGGTCAGCCATTTGCTAAAATGTTTGGCTCAGTCATCACCCACTGCTTTTTGCTTGCCGAAATGGAATTAGGAGAAAGGAGGGTGGGGAATAAGAACAACTTGGAAAAAGAAGCAAGAGAACAGGAGAATGATCACTGAGCAGTTTTAGCAGCAAAATATTTCAGGAGAGGAAACACCTGATGTGTATAATGCTGAAAGAAGTCATATGATGTAATTTTTAACTGTATTTATGGTCAAGGAGAGAAAAGAAAAGGATGAAAATCTGTCTGTTAGTAGACACATGCTGTTTCCTATAATGCAGTCTGCATACCTCCTCCAGTGGATAGACAGGGGCCAAACCTCTTGAACATTTGATATCAAAGTCCTAATTAGGACACCTTGATCACCCTGCCTTGTAAGATGTTGGAGAATTTTCCAAGACCCATCTGAAAATCCTTGAGTATTGATGTACAACATAAAAGCAGTAAGTGCAGAGGGCAGCATTTTCAATTGACAAATTACCCTGCCCAATCCTGGTAAATGTGTGTTGTCAGTTCTAATACAGATTACAACAATGTCTTTTTAACAATGATGAAAATCTATTTATTATTAGGTATAGCCATAAAGAAACATTGCAAATATTTTCCATGTGCCTGTATTAAATTTTACATTTATTGAATTTTATTTTGCATTTAAGGCTTTGTTATTATTTTATAGTAGCTAGCTGTATATTTTTCTTTCTTTATAAAACGAACACCATGGTAAACAGAGTCTCACTGACCCTCAAAGACAAGTTGTATGTGCTATCAAAAAGCAAAAATGGTTATTATTGATTAATCATAAACTTAATATCCTAAGTTTCTATCTAAAAACCTTCATGCTGCTCCATATATCCAGAGATAAGAAAAAAACCTGAAGAATATATATATATATATTTGGTTCCCCATTATCACTTAGGAAACTCAGGTGGTACTCAAAACCACTTGTCTATTGGAAGGCATAGATTCATAATTCAGTAGAATAGCCCAAAGTGGATACCTTTTATGGGCCCATACAACAGTATTTGATCAACTGTATTATCTCTAATAGTGCCATCTTGAAACTTTTTAAAGAACATTTATCTGTTCATTAATGTTGTAGGTAAAGTTCTGTGAAAGTGCTAGGTTACTAAAGGGCTCATCACATTTTGACATCAAGAAATTCTTGCAACTTGAGATACACTTCTGACTACTTCCTTAACAGTAACATTTTTTGTGAAATACCAAAACTGGATCTCATTAGGTCTTGACACATGTTTACTAAGTAAATTGCACACCATATTGACCCATAATGTCTCACTCATGCTCTCACATATCTCTAACTATTCTGTTTATGGTCCTTTTACACTTTAACTGCAAGCTGTCTGGGACCAAGGTCATCTTTTGCTCTGTTTGTAGAATGCTTTACTCACAGTGGTTCTGATCAATGGATCATGAATGCTCAGGTCACAAAAATAAATAGCATTTATTGTAATAAATGAGAGGTTTTCTATTGACTTCAACAAAACTTGCCTGTCTGCCTCTCTTCAGTCTCTCACTGCACTTCTGTCTGAACACCCCATTGATTACTTCTCCACACGTCCCTCCCCACTGGTATTTTATATTAGAAGAAAGAAACATAGATTTTCGGAATAAGACGATGCAAATGAGAACAGCTTTACCTCGGTCTTCTTATATTTCTCAGGCCTCCTTTATTGTGGCAGCCTGTATTTATATTTTTTTCGGAAGAGTGTAAAGCTGCAAAACCTCATATGGTAATAAAAACAAATAATGCGGCAATTGAGATACAGCAATTTTGGCAATATCTCCTGCCCTGTTAAGTGCAGAATTAGGCCATTTGTGCTGCAAATGGGACAAGCTTTCAAAAGGGCAGATGGCACAGAACCAAAATTATTCTTTCCTGCTTGACAAATTGTTTGCTTATGTAGGCATAAGATGTTATGCTAGTAACTCTTTAACGGTGGTGTTGAACAACCTTCTGCTGTTCATCAAAGGCTGTGCTGGGCTGCAGTCCACACTGGTAAGAAAGCATTTTAACGTATTATTTAGTGGAATGAATATGAACATTTCAAGCTCTTTAAGCTTTGATTCTGAAACAGGATTTATCTACAAAGAAGACCATTGTATTTAGGAGAACCTCAGGGCAATAAACAGGTGCATTCAAACATACTGAACTGCACTTACACTTTCAGCTTGTGAAGTTTTCCACTCATTGTGTTTGAAGGTACTCAGATTCTCTGATAATCTCTTCTCATACTATTTTCAGTTAAGTTTGGTGTACAATCTAAGAATGTCCTAGCAGAAACCAATATAACACAGGATTTTACAGATCTCTTCACCATTTAAGAGATACTTATACTTATTTCAGCTCTTACAGACATGATGAAAGTCATACTTATTTACTATTTTTACCCTATACATTTGTTTGGTGAGGAAGACAATATTTATAACATTGCTGAATTAGTATTCAGATCAGTTTCATGTAAGAATAAGGGGATGTTTCCACAAACTGATATAGTAAGTGACCTAATACCTGCATTTCCAGTGCCAGAAGAGTCATATGATTTCACGTAGGAAATTGAATACAGGCATAAAAGGCTCTCTTTCTCTGAATTTAGACTTATGTATTTAAATGAATCTTCTACAGAATTGCTCCTGTGATTAAAATTAAGCACACACTCCAGAAGAACCTGTTTATGTATCTAGTAAATTGCTGATATGTGTTTATTTTGGGAAGGAATTCTAGACTGCACAGTTCAGCAGACAGAGAAGAAGAGGATGAAAAGGATGCTTATGTCCTCTGTTTGCACAGCTTAATATCTAAACAAAGTTTAGTTGTAACAAACTTAGCTTATGACAGACATGCTGAAAAGTTTTTGTAATTATTAAAAAAATTCTGTTATAAAAACTTAGATTTGTATCATTATTGAAATTAACCTCAATGAGTGTAGAGTTTGATTAAAAATACATGGCTACCATTTCAATAGTCACTTAAATAATCAGTGAGAGCTGGAGCAAGAGAACTCATTATGTGCAGCGTAAGTCACATTTATGAAGACAATCTAAGTCTTCGGACCACTTGTGGTTGCTTATGTGGATGAAAAGTCACTTTAATCATTGGCTTCCAACAGTGCTGAGACATGTAGCTCAGTAAGATCTAACTGTTGAGGAGCAGCTTCTTGTGTTTGGCTGAATCAAAGCTGATGATTGAAATCTAAGTAGTTGATTTGGAACATGATTTTTAGAAAAGGGCAAACTTTTAAAAGGGCTTGGTAAACAGCAAAATTAAGTAAGTCTATCTGAGCAGAGATAGCCACAAGTCTGAGAATTTAAGGTTTCAATTGTTTGCAATACAGAAGGCATGGCAGGCCTAAGTAGAAGAAAACAGTCTAAACTCCTCTCTGAGATTCCCATATTAATATAATTCCTTGTGGATGAGGAAAGAAGACCCCTAATCTGCACTACAGCCCGTTAAGATGGAGAAGTTGAGGTGTACATGGGCTTCATTAAGTCAGTAAGAAAGGATTACAAAAGAATTGTTTTCGCACTTTAAAGGGACATTAGAAAACCTCACATCAAAGGCTTGTGGGAAAAACTGATCCCGAAATGCACATCCTTTCCTAGTTTTCTCAAGGCTATTTCCCGATACAGCCCCTACACAGCACAAGCATCAGTATGGGATCATTTTCAAAAAGGTTGTTCGAGTCCAATAAACATGAAAGTGAAAATTTACATCATGCCAGCAGAACAGGGCATTATATATTCTCTTAAATGTAGACATCGCATAATTCTGGAGAACATCAAAATGAAATTCTCTGTGCACTGTTATGAAATGTGAGAACAGCAATAGTGAAGTGTTACATTTTTGTTGTGCAATGCTTAAGTGAATGCTTGTAAAATAAACCCCTGTAGTTACTAGCATCACATGTCTGTATATGAACTTGTAGTTTTCATAGGGTTTCTTGCCTGTAGTTTGTGACAAACTATGGCTCTGATGACATTTTAGGCATAAATATGAATATTTTTATTAAATTGTTTTCATTGCTTCCTCCCACATTTATTGGAATACTGTTATGGACTCATGGCTGTGTAGTAATGAAAGGTCTTAAAGTTCAGTTATATGATTTTAAACACTTTTGCTATCAACACAATTTTATTATAACACTTGCATACCTGTGCATCATTCATTGCTGGATTAGGGAATGCTCTATATGCCTACACTGAGGTAAATTTCAGAAATGCAGGGTTTTTTCCCAGTTTCCTCCTCATTTTGGTATTTCTTTAAAGCACAGAAAAATCCCCTCCCTCCAAAAATATTCCAAACTTACTTCTCAGAAAGAAAATGCTTGGAAACAAAGCAAGTACAATCAGACATTTTTAGGCCACAATTCCTCTCACCCTGAGGTAGACATATGAAACAGATAAACTGTTCTGCTTATTTCTCTCCACTGACTGTAAGGACAATGCAGCTGTAAAGGAAATGCAGCTGAATGGCTCAGATGTCTATGTCCCCACCTGTTACATTCAAACACAGATCAGATAAATCCCACCTTGCACAGACACTAACCCTACCTTTCTTTGAGCTGGCTAACTATGCAGTGAGACGTATCTGGAGCTCAGCAAGTGCTTACAGCACATAGAAAGGCTGAGAGGAAAGCAACCTGCAGTGTATATTTACACATTATCATAAAAGAAACCCTTTGGGATTCCTAAAATTTTACACTGGATGTAGAACACCTGTCCTGGCTTAGGCAGAGCCTATGGGACCTCTACATTGCAGTGAAGTCTGAGATTATTCTGAATATTAATAATTTGCTAAGTCCTACAGGTATATACAACTAGTTCCCATCCTGAAGGATTTATGACCAGATTCAGTCCTGCTGACATTTTGGGGATACATTGCATTAATTGCCATAGGATTTTATAGGGGGCACCAGCTATTTCATCCAAGATGTTCCAAAACTGTTTTTATACTTTCTATGTACTAACATGTACAAATAAAAAATCCATGGCTGTAAGAGCTTTAAGTAATTTAAAAATCCATGCCCTCTGCAGTCCTCCCAATCTTATACTTCTTTACAGTAGGTATATATAGCACAGGTTTAGAAATAAGACCTATAATACAATTCAAAGAATTAAAAAAGAAAAAATCCAGAGAGAATGGATCCATATCCCAAAGCAGTCTGAGTGGCCTTTGCTTTTCAGGAAAGGTACTGCAGATGCAAACATGCAGCCCAAAGCATTTTTGAATAGAATGTTCTAGTGAGTGCATTTTAGAAATACACATTAAAAAAACCACTCAGAATGATTCTGTTTCACAATACAAATAATTCTGCACACAAGGGGTAAAAGCATTCATGACAAATTTTATTGCTAATTGTTAAGTGTCCAGCTGTTTATCTTTATTGCCCTTTGTTTAAGATCTAGTTAACTGCGTGTTTTACAAATGAGTGTGCGGATTGAATTCAAGCAAATATTTTTTTAATGTCTTGTCACAAACCACTACTGATGTCTATTTTTTAAGCCAGTGTCTATTACTTTCCAGAAGAAAATCTTCACAGAAAGAGGAATTCCCTTATAATTAAAAAGGTTTCTTTTATTTACTACTTAGCAATTTATTCTACATAGCAACAACAGAAGATTTTTGTTCCTTAAGTAAGCCAATTTGAGTTGTACATTCCAGTTCATGAGGCAATTATGGCTAAGCTAAGAGGAAGTTAATAGCACTGTTGTATTTGGTGTGTCTCCAAGCATGCTTTCACAGTTTTGATAGCTGACAGAAAGATGGTCATTTTATGCAAGACAAAATCCACTTACCACTGAAGTTACTTTGCCAGATTTTTCACACTGTCTCCAGTAATAATCAAAGATATAAATGAATCCTGTTACTAAACAATAAGCCTTGATTAAATACATGTATTTAGTATCTCCATTCTCCAAAAGAAAGCACGTTATTATTGTACTGTAACGGTGCACGTAAGACAATATGTCTCATACTGTGTGAGGGGAAGTTTCATGGCAAGTCAAGCAAAGCAGCAGGCAGGGCAATACTTCTCATCCCCACACGGCCCTGCACTTGCCTGCTCTCTAGCACTGCAGCCTATATGCTTCCCAACCAAGTATGTAGAACAGTTTTGGAGCTGATGCTTCCAGGGGAATCTTTCCTTCAAGCCACTCTATCAAAAGCACCAATTTCAGTAAAATAGGGTGACTTTTGAATTTGATACATAGTGGGATCAAAAAGCTTTGTTAGTTATAATACCTGAAAGAGTTGTAAGACAACAGTCCAAGCACTGGTTCCTGAGTAATTTTTATTAGGATGAAAACTCTTACTGGAATGAATCATTACATATGGCTGCCTTATACTGCTTCTACTGATCCTCTTTCCCATGCACTCACTGACCTCTCTGCCTTTCTGAATAAATCTAATAGTGGAGCTATCCAAAGATATCCTTGGAAACTTGCAATCTAGTGACACAAGAGGGATATGTTTCCAAATACTGAGACAGTGATCCCCAAGGATATTTCCTATGGCAGGCCTGGCAAGTATGGAAGTTGTTATAGTCTTATTTTATGCTTTAAAAATGTCCAAGAAGTGAAGGACCTGGTGCCAAAAAAATGCCCTAAAATATTAGAGAATGACAGAGCTAATCATAAGTTTTTAAGTTGGTGAAAAAACATCTGAGATTTAATTGCTCAGTGTGGTATCTGGAATGCAGGTTATGTTGATCAGGAGAAAATTTGAAAACACACCTGAAAGAATTTAATTATCCACCTAAATACAGGCTTTTGGTCACTAACAGAACTAAGGTTGACACACAAGACCTGAGAATCTCTTCTATTTTCTACAGAACTCTAATTTTAGAGAAACTTAATTTTAACTGATATGTACATACTCAATGCAAACCAACTTTTCTCTTCTAAGTTTCTAAATTTGCTTTAAACACAAGATTTGGCATAATCAGTACATGGGGAGGTGAAGGGAAACTGAGGCACATAGCAGTGATGTGATTTCTCATGATGTCAGAGGGAACCAGTGGCCAAGTGTTTGAACCCATGAGTTATCCAAGTTATCACTTAGAATGTAGAAAAAATAACCAGGATAATAATTTAAACTGATTTATTATGAAAAGTTATATTTCCAAGTTAACGTCGGTGGACTTGCATGACTTTTAACACCAACAGGGCAAAACATGTCAAACAAACTTGCAGCAAAATGTTGCAAGTATAATAATGTGCACTGAAAAGTCACACAGTCCATGATGTCTCATCTGATTTTTCAGGCAACTTCAAAAAAACTTGCAACAACACACAGCATTTGTCTCTGAGTTCCTGTCCTGTGGAGCAGCAAACTGGAGCCAGGAATACTAAATAACTGCTAAGAACATGTCAAAAAGGATCAAGTTTTTGAGCAAGCATATTTCTGTAATTTGCAAGAACAGGAAGAGGATTAATCACTTCCTGAACAAAAATAATGCCAAAGATTTCCTAAATTTCATTTTCTAAGAAAACTGACTTGTGTGTGGGTGCAGTCTAGGATCTCTTGGACTGTCCAAGTGGCACTTACCCTTCCCAGATGTTCAGCATTGAGCTAATACATCTGTGGTTTTTTGTCCCAAAGTTACCTGTATACAAGGATGGTGTGTTCTCACTGTGATGGGGAAATTGTTAACAATTTGAAAATGTACAACTGTGAATACTGAAGGTGGTACTTCCATTCCATGACTGAAGATGAAGACATTCAAAATGCATCTACCACACAGTGAATCCCAAATACCCGCTCCAGTGACAAGCTGACAAAAGAGCCTGCGTTTGGATACAGTGTTGCCCTTGGACATAGTTTAAATGGCTGTTTTGCAGATCAGGGACCTTATACATTATCTGACATGGAACACACTCAGGACACAAAAACCTTAATTTTAATTATATTGTCATGATACTTTAAATGACTGTGTGCAGTTTACTGGCAATGACAGAATCAGCAATACCATGAATCTGTTCTAATCCCTGGTGCTTATTTAAACCTGAAGGTTCCCAGACCCATTCATAAACTGTGGTCAAGGGAAGCATCTTGTAATAGACAATAGTAGAAGATTTTTACACTCAGACACTACAACTGAAACTGCTTCAGGGTAGAAGCTTTTCATTGACTTCAGTCATTGCCATATTGAATGTTAGTTTTCTTATTTCAATACCAGAAGATCATTCTAAGCCCCTGAGGGGGAAGCGATAGGAAGGATGAAAGCAATACCCAGTCTGACCACTGGGCCACCAATTGGATAACACAGAACTTCCAAAGTTTTCTGCATTTCTCAGCTTGTACGAAGGCAAGGAAAGACTAGTTTTGGGGAAGCCAAGTGTGTCATCCCAACGTATTACTGATTTGGGAATGCTTAAACTGTTGAATGCCCAAACTCTGAATGCTTCTTAGTTTTGAACGGTAGGTAAGTATCACTCCCTGAAAACAGAGCCTTTAGGCAAATGGAGAGCAAACATCAAGGCATAAACAGATCAAAATCAGCATTTTTTCCAGGAAACATCAGCAGATCTCTGCAGAAAAAATATCTGCATTTGCCAATATAAATTTTTCTTTCATAGACAGGTGCTGCAAAACTCTTGGAGAAGTTCAAAGGCAGAGCTCACAACAGCTTTGTTCACTTAGTTCTTCCCTAGTAGCTCCTTATGTGTTTAACTGCTTTACTCTACCACAATGCTAGTTTTACATTTCCCTATTGGAAAATCCAAGCCTGCATTAAGAATCGAGAGGAAAAGGGAGCAGCTATCCCAAAATATTAATGAATTAAAGTAATGATCAAAAAGACAAAAGGGCTGCTGTTTGTACTCTGTCTCCAAAAAACCTATGAATGAGCATCAGCCATAAGCAATACCATATAAACTGTTTGAAGTACTGCACTTAAAAAACCTGACCCAACATACTTGAAAATTTCACAAGGTGTTTTCCAAGACTCATCCTGACATGTCAAAGAGACATGGTTTTCCTTTTCGAATCAAAGGTCTTAGGACCTTCCATTTCTCATGTGAAAGAATAACCTCTAGTAAACACATACCAACTGACTTATGTATCTATTTCCAAGTCCACAGCTCCACTTTTTTTCACGTGACTGAGTATGCTTGGAAACTGGCCCATGCTTAAACAGGTATTCAGACGTATTTGGAGCTCTAGATTTTACTTAATTAGAACACTACATAAATAACAATTAGAAAGGAGAAATTTAATAAAAAAAGGAAGAAAAAGATGATCACTGTGATGTCCATAGTACAAGAAAACATAATATTTAAGGGTTATCTAGCATGATCTGTATTTTTAGTAATTTGACAGATATAGTAATAAGCCAACGCTTAAATGGGAAAGCTCTGCTTCCTCTAAAAATCAGAAAATTGAAACTACCTTGCAGAAGTTTATGAAAAATGGAAACTGTTTTGACTCTGTATCACAAGAAAAGAATTCATTGCATGAAGCTGTCAGTCACTAACATCGAGACACTCAATTTTCCTACAAAAAAATGCACAAATGGCTTTCATTAAATTTAGCTGCAGCTTTAAGAAAATTTAATCAACTTAAACTGTTTAGTCTTTTTCCCTGATGAAAATCATACAGTCAAATTCACATTTAAACCTGTTTATGCTGAAGCTCCTGTCAGCACCTCTGTTTATATTAAATCTATAGGCATGAAATGCACTAGAATAAGAATAATGATATAGTGTCTTAAGTGTATAATGTTAACATAGGTCCCAGACAGAAAAGTGGGACAGGCAGGCTGAACATTGTAAATTAATTTTCAATGTGTTGTATTTATAGCTGTCATCTTTTCTAAATAGTTGCCCTTGTAGCTTTTACACATTCTGCTTATGCATCTGTCTCTGTTAGTCAGTGTCTATCCACTAACATCAGTATTTCAGCGGAAAATTGCTACCTCCAGATTTTCAGAATGGGTTGGCAAACTGGATATCAAGTTCTCCCAGTACTAGCTTTTAGGAATCACAATAACAGTTACCAGGAATTGTACACCTGAGATATCCCAGTCCCTATGCTTCTGGTGTGCAGTCACTAAAAGGCCAATGCCAACGCTTTTCTATCTCTTCAGTAACTATGGAACCTATAAAAAATCAGATAATAATAAAGGAACAAAACTGCCAGAAAAACGCTGGAATTTGTGGATAACTGATCTAAGAAAAACAAGTAGATCTCCATATGAAGTTCCATCTGATCAGAAATAAACTACCCAAAAGGTCTCAAAAACTCACCTAAGACACGGGTTTGTTCCCATATTTCATATTTTATTAAAATACCGTAAGATTAAAAAACAAACCTCAGAAAAATCCAACAACTATACCTTCCCAAACTCACAGTCAGTATTAGGACTCTTTGCCTGGGTATTACAATCACATCTTTAAATTCTTGAGTCAGTGGCTCCAATTATACAGAAAACAGCAAATCTTTCAGATACAATGGCCCTGCCAAATGGGTCATAGGATTAATACCACTTCTCCTGGTGTATCTATAGCACAACGATGTTTCTTGGCATTTGCTGAGAACTGAGTTTAATGTATCTTAAATTATGCAACCAAAAGGACTATTCAAGCTTGAAAAATAAGGACAGCACCACAGAAATAAATTGGCCAATTATCACATTCCAACTTTCATAGTGACTTTATAAAAAGTTTTTTGAAAGACCAGGAACCCAGTTTTATATTTACAGGATTACTGCAATACTGTCTGGAATTTGTAGCTCTGAATGCTACCAAAGCTAAATATTTTATAAAGCTTGTGATAAATGATACTGTAGATGATTTAAATCAGTAGAGGTTTCCTGAAGTCACCTTAAAAAAAACAAAGGAAAAACTCTAGGGTACTCTGGGACTGGGACCATGCTGTACAGATGATAAATATGTAAACAGCACATATCCTATACATGTTAAGGGTTTCTGACATAGGACTCTAGAAACAGTTGAATAATATAAAAGAGAAAATGTTCTTAATGCAATTAAAAATATTACTTGGCATTGTTTATGGAGTTCTTTTATTTATCAAAAAGCACTGAAAAAATATTGGAAATGAGCTTTAGTTTGTACATCTCTTTGGACATTTTCCTATTGAGAACTGTTGTAGCAACTGCATTTTCTCATTATGTTCTCTGCTTGTTACTGTTCTTAGGGCACTATTTCCTCACTAGCTATACATAACAAGAAGGTTGAAATATCAGGATTAATTAGATACAAGCAGTCATTTGTGGGAGAAAAAGATGCAATCAGACAATCTATTTCCTTTTTAAATTAGTCTAGCACTAGTCGTGGTGTGTTTGCTGTGTTCTGATGAGTGGATTACTCTGAATAGGGTTCTGTATTGTTTTAAGCAGAAGATAAAATATTTTGGCTGTAGGTAAAAGGGCCTCTGTTCTGAAGTTGATAATATAAAGGAACAATTCATAAACATTATTTCTGGTATATTAATTTTGTTTTCAGGTGGAAAACATGGAAGATCCATTTTGAACTCAATATAGTGATACTTACTGAGTATCATGGATATTATGCTATTTAGTAAGGCTTACATTGAAGTGACTTAGATCCTATAACACTGAAATTACAGGGGTTTTTGTGAAAGTCTTCCTAATGTAGCCAATCAGGACAACACTTCATACTACATTTAATAATTTCAAAATGGACACCAAAGGTAGGTGGGAAACTGTGTTTTGTCATATGTTAATGCTTGAGATATCAGAAATTATCCCCATGTGAAATTGGGATAGAAATTTGAGTGATTCTATGTAGATTTTAAATAATTTGAATTGAATCCTTAGCTATGACAGAAATTTAAAACTAAAAGAATGTTATTTGGTTTAGAAAATATCAAAATAGGCTATTGCAAATTTTTTTTAATCGCAAAGCAAACCTGCTTGCAATTGAAAATGTATTTTGTACTGAATATTTTTTTTATTTAAAAAAAAAGTTAAATCACTTGACCAGCTCTGCATATCAAAATTACTCTCACAAAATCTCTGGAGGCCTGCAGATTTTCAATTCATTATTTTAGACAGATGTGTATGATGGCAGATGTGTGAATGTTGGAGTGTACGTGCCAATTCTGGTTTGAATATGGAAATTCACCTAGATTTCAAACACATCAACGTCTCCATGAATTAAAAGCAAAATTAACTGTTTGTTCTGGATGAACAAAGTTCATTATCAATGTATGGGAAGCTACATATTTTGTAATGAAGATTATAAAGCCTTTCATATAAGATACACTATGCTTAAAGTGGAAGTCCCTTGGCTTTTCTTTTTGTTAAAATGCTTCCCATAAACTTCTGACTGAAAATCAGAAGTTAGATCTCTGAGGCTACATAAACAAAGAGTGGTTAAAGAATAAGTTCCAAGGAACCTTATCATTGATGTTAAAGCTATGTATTTATTTCTCTAAGCTTTTATGCTTGTTTATAAATGAGTCATTATGATTGGTGCTAACAAGAGTTTTTCTGTTTTGGCATTCATATTAGGAACTGGATTTTTCTCCTAATCCATGCTACCTTCTCTTCTCTTTTGACAGCATATTCTCTGGAGAGTTCTCATTTTCTCACACAGTTTGCCAATCTGACCACTAGTGTGGTTAAACTTTTTCACTGGTCTTCCAGCAATATTTTTTGTGCATATTTAATTCTCTTCTCAATGGTACCAGATGTGATTCTTTAGTGAACTACTCTTGAAACACAATATACTGCATCTTCAATGTTCCTTCACACTTTTTTCTTTCCTTAGCCCCCGTGAGTCTTGGATTTTTCTCCTGCATTCTCCTTCAGTGTCTATCACCTTAATAGACCAGGCCCTCAACCAACATAAAAACCAGTGTAGCTCCAAGAAAGTCACTGAAACATAAAAGTGACTTGTACCAGTGTACCATCTTTACAGTGAAACTTTATCCCAGCAAAACTACAGTGAAGAGAGAGAGAAAGATGAAGCAGAACCTTTATAATGCTGATTATTGTGACACAGACACAATAATTAGTAATCAACCACTGCTTGTGAAGCCATTTCACAAACTTGTAAGATCTCAGCAAGTTCAATGAAGGGTTTAAAAGACAGTAGAAAGGCACCTTATTGAGGAAGCTGTTTTTTCCTTTTGAACCACTGCCTATTTACAAAGGAATTAAATACTGCACACACTCTACTAACTCAAACAGCACATCCTCCACATTCTGCCACATCATTTGCAATAGAATTCTCAAGTCTGTTTTGTTCTCTTTTGTCTTCAATAAATAGAAACAGAAAAAAGATAGCAAAGCAGTTAAGCTTTCTGGAAGAGACACGGGGGCGAGCCCATGCCACATCAGTGGGATCAAAATTCCAAAGAGGAAGGTTGTGTCCCTTAGTTTGTATGTTATCAGTCACTAGCTCATCCCTTTTAGATTCACATGGGACTTTGGCCCAGGTTTTATGCTGTGAATCTGACCTGCCCCAGCTGCAATTTAGTTATCTGCATTCAATTTTTTTCTTTTTTTTTTCTTCTTTTCTTTTCTTTTCTTTTCTTTTCTTTTCTTTTCCTTTCTTTTCTCTTCTCTTCTCTTCTCTTCTCTTCTCTTCTCTTCTCTTCTCTTCTCTTCTCTTCTCTTCTCTTCTCTTCTCTTCTCTTCTTTTCTCTTCTTTTCTCTTCTTTTCTTTTCTCTTCTTTTAAAAAAATACAGTCTAATCTTCATTGCTTGCATTTTAATTGCTTGGAAATGCCAAGTTGTTTTGGTTCAGTCAAACCACAGAGGCGACGTTTATCATGTTTGTTACACTGCGAACCAGTTCAGTTCTCACCAAAAAGAACTGTTATTCCCATCAGTGACATTTTGTTCTGAAAACAAGGCTACTGATTTGGCTAAAGGAAACAAAACAGCCTTTCCCACTCTGAGATAGCTACAAGACTCCCATCTCAACCATGAAACACAGGGGAAGTGCCACAGAACCAAGGTTATTATAGCTCCTGGAGGACCATTTACTGATATAGAGGCTAAAGCATAGTGAAAGAAAGATGCTTCATTTTTCCTGCACTCCTTGTGGATCAAAAATTCAGTGTTATTCTTTTAAAAAGAAGAGCTATTATAAAATGCTAGTTAGGGTTAATGTGACCACTCTTCAAAATACAGTTGTTATTAGTGTGGTAAGAAGATATAATTTCATGTGTTGGCCAGACTAATCAAAGATGAGAGAGAGAGACTGGTATTTTTGAGTAGGCAAAATAAACCAGTTCTCTGGTCACTCTATTACCTGTCCTGGGTCAATGACACTGTGAGCCATCAGCAGTTCATCTTGCTTCTTGGACAGCACATTCAGGCAAAAAGCAGGCTCACAGTTCACTGCTTAGAAAAAAGTCACCACAGCTAATGAATAAAATGTCTGGATTGCCTCAATAAACATTGAGGGTTTTACTCCACTTTCTTTTCACTTTTAAAAAAGGGAAAGCCCACCGGTGTAAGTACACCATCTATCTAATAATCTTTATAGGTCCCTTCCAACCTGAGATATTCTATGATTCTATGTGTGAGGAGCTAGAGTAGGATTTGCTCTGGATCACTTGTGGTCTGCCTGAAGAAATGCAGACCGAAACTGAGCAATTTTGAAACTCCAGGACTCCTTGATTAAAATAATGATATACAAAGACTGTGTCAGTCAGTGAAGGACCATATCCACCTCTGAAAGGAAGAGTGGCTTCTGTTGAGCAGCAGTGAACAACAGTTTAAAGACAACAGCTAAGGAGCATCGGAAGGAGCAATGTTGGCGAGGGGTTAAAGGGAGGTAGCATGTAATTATTCCAGTTGGAACTCAGCCTAGAGTAGCATTTCAAACTGGTTTTCCTTTTTCAGGAATAATTACTATGAAAATACTCAACCAAGACTGTCAAAACATATGTCAATGTTCCATTCAAAATATGTAAAAGCCTTTCACTATTAAAGGGGAATCTTTAACCCAGAACATGAGAAGTTAAGTTACAGAGTTTTTACATATCTGTTAGCAGTTTGTCAACTGCAAGAAATGAAGATAGTACTCCAGATCCAGATGGCTAGAAAGAAGAGTCTAAAGTCAGATGGAGGTTCAATAGCCATTTTAAAAATCAGAATAATGTGTGTTTATTACTAAACACAGTTCTTTGGCACCATTCATGGCCTGGCTGTGCCTGTTGTGACAACCGAGGGACCAGTGATTGTGCCATGGAGCAAACTGCTGGAATTGAAAGGGTAGGAGTACCCTTCACCAGTATCACTGACAAAGACATTACTTGACTGAACCACTGCTATAATCTGTTAAATCCCTGATTATGCTAATAAATAAATAAATAAATAAATAAATATGGTTGGTTAAAAGTGAGATGCTAAGTGTCTTGCAGCTTGTGAGTCAATAACTATGCATACCTATATTACAAACAGGAGGACTTTTCCAAGAAACTAGTGTCCTCTAAGAGTGTAATATGAACACTACAAAAGTTTTTTCATGTTCCTTTCAAGTAAAAGAACAGATCTGATAGTATCTACTTCTATTGAACTTTTTATTAATTCCAAACTTTCTTCTGTTCTACAGGGTTGGGTTTTTTTCTTGGCAAACACAGGGAATTTATTTGGGTACAGCAGTACATCTTGACCAAATATTTTGAAGTTAAAATATTTCTCTTTCTGTTGGATGGAATAAAAAAAAATGTGGCATTTCAGTTATCCTGAAACTACTTCTACTCTCTTGAAAGTTCTTCTGTGCCAGGATAGTAAATAAAACATAATGGATTTAGGGCACAGAAGGGGAGATGCAGTTTATTTTTTTTAAAAAAAAAGCAATGAGGTAAACATCAGTCACAGCAATTAGGAAGCAAAATTTATCATAAGCCTTACCAGTATCTATGTGTCTAAAAAAATTAGTGCTTTTTAGTCATAAATAATTATATGAAAAGATAATTTTTGGGGTGTCTATCAGCAGTGAATTTACCAGTGGGCTGGCATACACAAAGCTATTTATAAAGGGAGACTTCAAAAGCTAGGTAAAACCTGCACCAGTGGAAATTTCTTGCCATCAGTGGAAGTTGCCCAGTATAAATTTGGCTTTAGAATTTTGAGTCTTTCCAAAATCAGTTTTCCAAACAGAACTAACTGTAAGAGCTGGATGCATAGATTAGTCAATCCCTGGAAAGCTGTCTTGATTTTTAAAAGCTGAAAACCGAGAAACAACCTCTACAGATAACGTAATACTGATCCAACAGCAGTTAATTTTAACTTTGGATGAATGAGGGCTAAATTTGCCAGACTTTAAAAGCTTGTCTTTTTCCATACTGCCTGCTTTCTTCTATGTAACTGACACCATGCAATTTGTCTCACACTAAAGCTTGGATGGATATTATTGCACATTAAGAGGAAGTTATACAGTTTGCTGTCTATGAGGGAAAAGAGAATAGATCTTCTCTGGACTACTCTGAATGAAATATGGCTGTCTTCAACTGCTGGATTCTGAATTCAGTGACTCAGGAATTCTCTAGCTCATTTTAGTGCTTACACTTCTTGCCTATGATGAATGGAATTTTAACACTAAAATGTCCCCACCATGTCATTAGAAAGTACATTTAAAATTATCAGGTGACCCAGCTATGAATTCTGCATGCAAATGAAATAGTCACCTTGCTAAAAGGAACTGGCAGGGAGCAGCAGGACCAGCTGCTGCGCAGGGGTGAGGAGCTGAGCACAATAATGCAGCTGTCAGGGCACGGCCCTCACCAGTCCTACCAGCACCTGAACACGGCAAACTGGGCACTGCCAGTCCAGATCATGGTGGTAGACAGGTCTGAGGTTTAGCCCAGTAACACAAGTAAACCAATCAGGATCAGGCCGGGTGGTGATAGCCAGGGTCAGACACAGCTCAGTGATTGCTGCGCAGGCCAAAGTGATGAGGCAGGGCCAAGGTCAGGCCAAGAAATCAGTCTGCAGATCAGAGCAGGGATCAGTGGGGTGTGTGGCTGGGCACAGGCATGGGCAAGACAGAGACACAGACGGGCTGTCCTGCAGCATAGTCAGGCAAGGAGGAAAGGCCCCGAGCTGAACTGGAATGGGTCTCCTGGGCCCGTGGGTGAGAGGTGTGTGTGTGTGGCTGGAGTCAGCAGAGGAGGCTGACCACGGCCATTCAGACTACTCATGTCCTCAGGACCCTGACAGGACTCATGAGCTGCATGCCATGGAGAAAAGCTGAGATTTAAGATGTTTAGAAAGGGAATAGCTACACCTGATCCAGAAAAATACTCAGTTGAATTCTCAAAGCTAAATACGTACATTAAAGCAATCCAAAATTAGATTTCAATGAGGAGCTATATTCTAGTAGCCTAAGCATAGCCTTTATTTCATACAAAAGAAAGTAATGATTAAATCACAATCATTTCCCTCACCTCTGCTCCAAAAGCAAGATCAGCTCCACATATCAAGGTAAGTTCTTTTAGTATATAGAAATGTCCCTACTAAACTTAACTCTGCCCAGTTCTGAAAAAAAGGAAAAAATAGTCTAATATGTATTTCAGAAGCAATTTTTGCAAATCACCAAGCAACATCACCCATAAGCATGTCAGTGAATGTATTTGTATATATTCTTAAATTGTCCCGAGCATATCTGAACACTTCCTAAAATTTTATTTAACTACTAAAAAAATATTAATCAATAACCACTTCCTTCTGCTTCCAGATTAAACCACTAAGGAACAGCCTTAATTTCTTTCAGTCCAATTCTAAACCCGTACAATTGAGATATTTTGGTAAATCTAAATTTGCTAGTTTACAGCCTTGCAGTTTTCAAGATCAGGAGCAGCTGGAGGCTGGGTAGGCCCCAGTTCTTGAAACATTAGCACAATTCCCTTCACTTACCAGTGCAAATGCAACATGCAAAACCTGGTATAGGATGGAGAATTTATCTCAAATCGTTCTCAGGAGGAAAAGGCCCATTAAGATCACTGGCCATCAGAACTAAGTAAACTGTAAAGAATTCTAAAGTTGGCCACTCTTTTACCTTACATTAAATAAAAAGAAAAGCAGTATGGCTACAGCTTAAAAGCCTAGGACAGGAAATAAAAAAACTCATCATAACCAGCTGAAACTACAACAGAAGTTAAGGCTGGCAAGTTATATTTGACCAGGAGGGGTTCTGGTCAGGACACTAGGGTTCACACTCTATGCTTTTAAAAAAGTGCCAGGGGCTATAAAATGATGACATATGGTCAGACCCTTGGTTGCCCCCCTACAGAAACAAATGCCTTAGAACATGTGTTTCGTTACTTTTTTTCTCTCACTTCTACACTAACTACTCCACCTTTTTCTAGTATCAAGCCTGTTGCAGATTATGTTTAAGAGCCCAGTCGGGCACAGGATAGAATACCTAAATTATATCCACTCTAAAAACGTGGAAGTCAGTTATTTAACATAATCACAGCATGGGGTCTTCCTTGTTTAATCCCACTTACCAATTGCTAAACTAAGTAAAACTAAGTATAATGAAAATAGAAAGCTTGATAGAAATAATAGAAAAGAATAGAAAGTAATACAGAGACAAATCCAGCTACTAAATATTGAAATTCAAGGGAATGTTATAGGGACTAAATGTTAGGCATAAATTCACTCTTCTCAGTTATCTGCAAAAGCCCATTCTGAGTACATTTGGTTCTCCAGTTGGCTCCTCTGCAGTCACAGAGATAGCAGTTAATTGCTTCAGTTGATTAGAATTCACAGCTGCATCTGCAGCAAGGCTACTTTTGAAATTAGTTGAGCTATCTATCAACAGAATAATTTGCTAGAGTAAAAAGCAACTGGTCAGCTGTACACTTATCAACAAAGACGGCAAAGTTTCTCTGGGAAAACTCCTAACGTTCAATAAAACAAATACATGCTTCTCTCCAGCCTTAAACATCAATATAAGTGATAGCCTACAGTGTTTTGACTATTCTTGGCACTTTTGCCAGCTTTCTTTTCCACTTGTTTACTGAAGAAATCTGAACAGGTTTATCTAACTTATTTTAACATTCAACATCAACCACATACAATACATAAAAGTGCACAGTTCACCCATGTGAAACTTTATGATCCCATCTTCTGAATGACTCCACTCAATATAACATTATCCATACTGTTGTTCTATTTGGTAATAAGGCAAACCTGAAGTTAATAAGGTCCTTGCTAAATGTGTGATAGTAACTACTATTACAGTCTAGATTCCTAAGAAAGCAAGCATAAAAACTTACCTGCTCTGAATATTTTGAAAGAAACACTTATATGAAACAACTTACCTATACTATTTCTTCTAGCCATTGCAACCCTAGTGTGCTTTGAGATTTTGGTATCTCCTGCCAGACAGCATACTTAGTCATTGAGAGACAAAATAATTTTTTTAAGAGACAAAATTATCTTTTTTAAAGAGAAAACTCAAGCTCTATGCTATTATAGCAAGCCTGTAATCTAACTGCATAGAGTATGGTAACTCCTACAGTCTGATTTACAGCCTTCAAATATATTTTAATCAATATTGCCTAGTTTCCCCCAGTAATTTTTATATTTCCTAATTCTGAAATAGGCTTGTTAATGCAGATTATGGGCTTTATTTCTGTTATGATCACTGGTAGTCTCTTCCCTCTCAACCTGTAGACAGCAAAAATTCGTAGAACTCTTCTGTAATTATGGACTCATTGTCTCTTATGTGGATATCTGACCTTAGTGTCATAAGAACATTTGCAATAACATTTGTTATGCTTGTGTTTCTGCTCAACCTCTAAAAAACAAACTTGTCATGGCTATGCCCAGCAAGTAAGTATATAATATTTTTTGGTATAACCCCTATTTCTGTGGTACTTAATGTTGTCCTAATGTAGTTACCCTCAAAAAAAAAATTGTGAAGAAAACAAAAAATTGTGAATTGGAACACAATTGTGTCCACTTTCAAAAAGTCTCCCTCTATCTTAGCTGTAGAAGAGTGGACTGATTCAACCTATTTCTTCCCACAGCTTAAGCACCAGGTCAGCTGTAACTGCTGAATGCCTTATGACTGCAGCCATGCATGCAAAACTAAGCATGCTCAAGTATGCCTGTACTGCAGGTGGGAGATTAAAAGATGCTATTCATCAAATAGTAGAGATGCAGGAGAATGCATTTCAATGCAAGCTAGCAATTCATATATAGGATGAGCCAGCTTGTGTACTAAGGTCTTTGGAAAGTGATGTCTGAAGCCAGTTTTTAGTGACAAATTGTTCTGAATATTTGTTTATATCAAGCTCACAAAACTAACACAATTCATGCAACACTGAAAGCTCTTTCCTCTCATTCCACTGTCTTACATTTAGAGCTTTGTTATCAATTGAAACCTTGAGCTGTTATTATTCAAATACTTGCAAGTAATAAACTGCTAGTGTTTATTAATAAAGTTCAAATACTTACATACTTGCAAGGGTTTTTTTCCTAGTTTTATACCATGTCTCCATGTGATAACTAGTGTTAATTTTCTTTTTCTGTACTTTGAATATATTCAAAACTTTACACAGGAAAAAGTGCTGATATTCAAGCATCTTATAGAGACTGAATTGTATAGTTCAGTAACACATGAAGAGTTTAACAATGTGTAACTGCATAAATATTGGGCTCGAGTTCAAGTTTCTGCAGAATTTATCCCCAGTGGAGAAGAAAGCTTCACCAATCCTATATAAGTACTTATCAGAAAATCTAGAAGAAGACCCATTGGAATATTTACTTGTCTTTGAATGTATAAGGGTCAATGGTTGGACTGTTTTTAAGTGACAGGTTAGTAAATATAAACATCAGTCTCTGACAATAAGACCGGCATCAAGTTTTCTCCCAATGACTGAGTACACTGTCTCAGTTATTAACATTTGCAGGAACTGCTTGTATGGGTTAGGGAATCCCAAAACTGCGTTGCATCAGAGCAGGAGTTTGTCTAATGCAATATAGTGACACTCTAGTGTCTAGCAGGTGGTTGGCAAGTGGACAGACATGTCAAACAAAATTCCTATACAGAGAAAGAAACAGAATTTTCAGTGCTGCATAGTACATTACCTAACTCTCAGGAGCTAGAGGTTCAGCTACAACTTACTCAGCAAGACATTATTGCCTTTTGAATTTTGGGAAGTGCAGGGATTTTAGTAACTGCAATTAGAAGAGAGTTAAGCCAGAGATGGTACATTATAAACCTCCCCAGTAGATAAATAACATAGACATTTTTATGTCCTAGTCATAGCTTATACATTATTTCTTAAAGTTATACAGCTCTTCCTGCCCAGACAAATGAATGCATACAATGCCATGATGAGTATTCTTGTTACAAGTCACCGTTGTCAATTGAGAATGGAAGATCAGTCACTAGATTAATTTGCTTTAGCAATTACAACTTTTGGTGTGTTAGAAGCTGTTTTCTAGAGCAGAGACCTTCCTTTGAGGGCTTCATGGTGGAATCTAGAGTTCACAAAAAAGACACTGCTAGAACACTTGAATGCTGAAGTGCCTGTGCTTTGAGGAAATGGGAAAATGGATGTGTAATTTCCTTTTTAATGAAAGATTAACACCATGCTTCCGACAGCTGGTAGTGGGGCATTTTATAGTCAAATTTCAATGTAATCATCTGATTCTAACTTACAGCAATAAAACTGGACTACATTAGATGGATTTAAGGTGAAGAATGTTGGCCTTATAGTTAAGGTTATCAAGAAGCAGAACCATTCCAACGAAAAACACCAGCTCAGTCTAGATTAATACCTGTATGTTTCCAACCAAGTCAAATAATTCTTTTGAACAAAGTCATTGAATGATGTAATGAAATAAAAGGTATTTTAAAATTAGGTTTCTAATGTGTCTTTCCTGCCACAGGACAAGAGACTTTGATGCCACTATTTTTCTGAAATATTCCACTTTTTCAATTTAGGCAGAATTAAAATAACTTGATAATATAATTAGACAGCTGCATCTACACTAGCCTACACATTTTAGGATTGAAAGTATACACCTTCACCCTCTCAAAAGATTTTTTCCAGAGGTAAGAGAATCAAAAGAAATAAATCAATTTAAATAAAAAGTCCAGCATTGAATGAAAACTCTACTATTGACACCTCTAGCTCAATCTAGGTGTTCATCAGGTTAAAAGCAGTTGTTTGGGTTTTTTAACTCTCATGCATCATTTTATCCTCCTGTCCCTTCACTAATTAAAGTTTTAAAAATGCTTTTTGTGAGCTATGATCCAGCATCTCTGAGTGTAGTACAACTATGCTTCCTGTATGGGTACTGACCCATAACTGTGAACAGATGTGCTGCTTCGACACAGACGGAGGTTACAGATGTTCTGCTGCCAGAAAAAACGCTGTTATTCCAATGAAGAAAGAGGAACTCAGAGCACCTTGACCCATCCAAGGAACACCTTACCCTTTGCTTTACTGTTCTGCCAGGTTTTTCTTCTTTTTGTATAATGTCGTTGATGAAGCTTTAATGTGTGGGAGACAAGGCTATTGCTGTTTATCAAGCCCTTTGAAATGTCCAAAAGCTTTGCCAGAACTGAGAAGCGCAAGTTTTATTGAACTGACTCTGCAGTGAACTCTCTGCACCAGGGTATTTTTACTTTTTTTTTTTCCCCCTTCCACTTGGTTTTATAAGAAAACAGCAGCTGACTCAGCAGATATGCCCTGCGTTTTTCGTAATTATTTTAAGAAGTTTAGAGAAAGGCATGGTATATATAGCAACCTTTTCTTTGGATAAAGGAGAGTTGGTGGCTTCAGGGCAAAGAATGCCTTCAAAGTAACTTTTTAAGTAGCTTTGAGTTGCCTGCTTCTGATCTAGTTTCTTCTTCACACTGAGGAGATACTCATGACAGCACAAAGAGGGGCAAAAGGAGGATTAAGGTTGAACTTTCCAGTTAAGGGATGTTCTTTCACAAGTAACTCATGCTGCTATCATGGCTATTCCTGGTCAATAACGATTTCTAAGTTCACACAAAGTCTAAACTCAGTTCTAGATCAAGAAAGTTTAAGGAAGATTTTTAAGAGGGAGGTCAGTCTGATAGAAGAAACAAATCTTGCCAAAAGAAAATATCCACTGGAATGAAACTGAAAATGTTTTTTGTGATTCCAAGCAACACAGCATTTCTTTTAAAGCCACAAATTGGAAGAAAAAAACAGATTTTTTTTTCTTACCTATTTCAAACATATGTAAGGAATACTGCTTTTATCCTCTAAAGATTAAAAAGAGTTTAGGCCAAAAAGTTCTGCAGGCAAAGTGGTCTTTGTTGTCTGTCTGAAGTATTTTGGGATACAGCTGGTAATCTAAGCAGTTCTTCTTGATTATTTACTGTTACTTTTTACATTTATCTTTGCTCACCTTCTGGGAAAATAATTTGACTAAACTATTTCACAAAGTGGCACAATATCATATTATTCTAGGAGGAAAGTGAGTTATTTTCCTTGCCAAAGAATACTACCCTATTGATTATCAGAATATACTAAATCACTGAATACACGTGGTTTAATAATCCCTATAAAATAATTTAAGTGCTATGATTGAATATTTATCTTTAAAAATAATTATTAGACAAAATAAAGACAAAAATCAACAACTAAAGGACTTTACTAAATGTTAGTATTTGGCTAATACATATTCATTTGAGGAATAGAAATCCTACCTGACAGCTTTGGATGATTGTTTTACAGAATTGTAGAACTGCATGTATTATCTGGAGGGGTGGGGGTGGGGAGGGGTGGGTAGATATCCCTGCAATTCCATACAGTTCATGCCGTTAAGGACTTGAGGAAACTTAAACTTCAAGTGCTGACATATGAACAAATTCACAAACTAGTAAGCTCAAGCAATAAGTAGACTATCAAGCTTTTAGATAAAACACTGCAGCTGCACTGCCTCAAATGCTGCCTCCCTTTCTGTCACCAAATACAGCATATTCTTCAGCTCAGAGATTACATCCACCTGCAGAAGATAGAACCCTTACCCAGTAAACTGGTGTTCTTCTTCCTTAATAGTTCTGCATATGGGAAAAGTATGCTCTAACAATAAAGTGGAATGATTTTACTACAGGTGACTCTCCAGCCACCTGCTTTATTTGTTAACTTTGGCTATATAGCCTCTCAGGTATCACTTGATACAACATACGAATGAATTCTTCTTTACTGCAGAAACTTATCAATCCTGCTCCATCTTGCCTGGCAGAATTGGCTTTGCAAATCAGGAAGGTATTAAAACAAGGGTCTGTCTTCACCTCTGTGATAGGCATGCAAATGATTGAACGCACAGGAAGGACAAAGGGGTGTTAAGAGAAAAAGAGCCATTTTAGCCCGTAAATTGAGAATGGCTATGATTGTGTGTGCTGACTGGGTAGTGTGGTACTTCTGGCTGCAACTATTATACTACTCATTTAAGGTATATATCCTTCACCACACGTATAAAATTGAACTCCTGTGACTGTGTTAAGCATTGCTGATTACACTTTTATTGTTTTAGTTGATATTAATTTATGATATGCATTATTAATGCTTTATGCGTATGCCCCAATATCTCTATACAAAACAAATATTTGAGTTTTCCTTTACTTTGTAAAATGCGTATCATTACATGACGGCTATATTTCTATCTTTAATCCTTAAAAGCATCTAAGTTAAGTTTCATTTAGGAAATCAAATGAAAATGGAAAGAAAATATAAAGATAGAAACCAACAACTGTAATGAGATGAAGAAATAAAGTGTGGCTGTGTAACTCTCCAGATGCACACAGCTGTTATTAGGGATATTTCTAATTCTGCAATCAGTACCGAGTCTCATAGAACTAAGTGGCTTTCTGACTGCAGATCTATGAGGTTTGTTGATTATGTCTTTGAACTCAGATAGTGCAAGTACATAACAGCTGTTCTTCACAAAGAAATCTGACTTACTAAAAGCAACAGCATAAAAAGACCTAATGGTTTATGGTAACACCACTACTTAGTTTCATTAACCAGGCAGAATCATTGTAAACAACTAGATTAAATGAAGAGTACTTTATGTGAGAGCTGTAACATTCTAACTGAAGATGGTTTATATTCTTTTTAATCTGGCTTAATTGCAATCAAAAAAATAATGACATAAATTGCTAACTGTATCACAATGGATTTATAAAGCATCACAATCTTAAGAACAATTCTGCAGCTACATGTAATTCTGCAAACACATAGAAGTATTTTTAAACTATGAAGATAAAAAGGAAGCTAGAGACAATTACCAAATGAACACAGAGCACTTCAGCTCTAGGCTTCTGTGTCTCTGAAACTTATTTACCCCTTTAAGATGACCTGTGACCAGACCGTTATCCCTTTGAAAACTACAGAATCTATTCAGAAGTTGGCACTATTTGTGGGGCAATGTACCATTGCAGTGTGAGGAATAGTAGTGCTTTGTCCATCAAGATTAAGGAGCAAAGTAATGGATCCCAGAATTTACTATTATGGGCCAGAAATAATTGTTGGTATCATCTCAACCTCCAACCTTGAAAGAGCCACGTCCTTATTCATATATGGAGTAACAGCTTGTAAATACATTTCCATATTCAAAGTCTAAGCTAAATACTAAGTGCTATGAGACCAAAAAGTATATGTCATATCTATTCCTGTATAATTAGTTAAGCATTATTCTGCTCTGTTAATCTTACTTGTTAATTCATTACAATATCCTATTAATATAGTCATCTAGCAGATTGTTCCATTCCTGTGAATGTTATTACTTGAATTAGAAAAGTGAATGAAAAATTCATTCTGGATAGAGTTAGGAGGTCAGTGTAAGCACAGAGCTCTGCTGGCTTGGCTGCCCAGAGTCTCTGAGGCACTGGGCATCAGCAGCTGGGAGACAAACGCCTTCAGTCATTTTCAAGACCTGTTATTGGAAAGACTGTGTTACTTACAGCCCAATTACTGGTTTGTCCCATGTACCAGGGGACATTGTATCTGCACTAGATGAACTCTGTCCACATATGCTGCTCTTGCTTTTGGGACCATTCTATCCTTTCTGGGGCTACTAAGTCCTATTTTATATATATTAAACAAGGTCAGAAATCAGGGGTGAGAGATGAAGAAAAGTAAATTGAAGTGCTAAGGGAAGCACCTTTCCCTCTAAGTAGAAAGTACATAGTTTCTTAATGAGTTACCAGAAAGCATATTATCATATTCCTTTCTCAACTGTATTCGCCTTGAAGATTTAGGTTGTAAGCTCCTCAGCATGCAGAACCACCTACTCAGCAGTTCTAAACTGTGCCTCCATTCAGGACTGCCTTCCTAGATATCCTAATAAGAGTGACTGAAAGGCTATCATGGTTATTTCCATGCCCATTAGGATTTAGACTGGTAGCTCATGTAGTCCAGCATCTCCAGCTCAGAAATAAAGCATCTGTGGAAAAATGTTTCAAAGGCTGGGTGCCAGCCAGTTCACACAGACCTTATTTGGGGACTACTGTGAACTATTAGCCTCCCTTATCCACCATGAATAGCAAATACTGAGATCAATATAAAGCACTGGTCAGGAGATGACAGTATAAGATACCAACAGATTTCTCTTTCATAAAATGAAAAATTAATTAAGAACCACAGTGTGTCCTTTCACAAAAACATATTCAGGCTAAAGTTTTATCTTTTGTGTGATAACTCTCTTAATGTTTTGTTACAGTCCAATATTTTGATAACCACCTGGCTAAAAGCCTTCCACTTTATTCTGATTTAAGCTGGAGTTCAATATCTGGATTTGTGCCATTTCACTTTTGTATCCATCAAAGCTCTGTGTGTGGGAAAAATGAACACCGTCATCCTCCAAATTTTCATTATCCTTCTGCCTTTGTAATGAGGTCAAGTGTCATTCCTGAATTTTATATTTTCTGATTTATTTTGTAAGGCAGTACATTCAGAATCAGTACATGTGTTGCTGCCAGTGGTCACACCCATTCCAAAGAGTAACTCTTCCCACCAGAAAGAGTAACCAGTCTTACATTAAAACAACTGCAATAGAGCTGACTCTCCCTTACCCATTGAAATGGGAACTAGGATAGTAAAGGTCATGGAAAAAACATGGGTAAAATGGTGACCAGGCAACATGGTGCAGAGACAGCTGTGTGGAGTCAGTCTAGATCCAACAGGGATAATGGTGAGTTGGAGCTAACTAGTGTCTCTGGGTTTGAAATGACTGCTGCAGATGAAAAAGTCTCTCTGCACAGCAGTGTTCATTGCTCCTGGTTCTAAAAGGAACAGGGGATGAGGCAGAGCATCAGCCCTATTGTGGAACCATGTCTGACTCATGGACAAGCTTCTTGTAACCTAGAATACTGGGGAGAGTGCACAGATGCCCAGTCAGCTCTCTTTGGGTGTCTCTCCAGCTTAGCACTAGTTAGGTCACACTTAGAGCAGCTCCCTGCAGAACCCTGAGTCAGTATTTGCACTGCTTATCATATACTCTGGTTAGCATCACTGAATTAGCAGTGCCAAATCCTTTTAGGCCTTTCCTCCCCAGAAGGCTGTTCAGGTTCCTGTGGCACCACAAGCCAACTCAAGTCCAGCATGAGTGGACATAACAAACTGATGGTCCCTTAGCACTCCTGCAAAACCACTGGCGTGTTTCCGCATTTCACTCCCTGACCATTTCAGACTCATTTGACCATTCCAGAAGGAGTGATGAGACTTGCTCTGTTCTAAGTCAGCTCCAGTTTGCACAGTTTGATAACTCTGTAAATTGTACAAGTACAGACACACTGCTTCTGGACCTCTGGTCACCATGGCATAGTTTGTGTGATCTGCAAAGGCCTAGCTAACTTTGCACTCTTCTGCTTCTCCATTTACAGTAATCTGAAAAAAACCTGCCTGCAATTTTTTACAGGAACATACTAAAACTTCTAAGTTCAGGTTTTCTGCCTAATATATTCACAATCTTTGTTCATTTTTACTCTCAAGTGGGTTTAATGAATGCCTTAGTAGGCTAGACTTAAAGAATAGGATATTCAAAGATGCCTATAGGAGTCAAATGCCAAACTGTAGCTCATTCTCAGGTAGTCTCTGGCCTCTCTGAAAATCATATTCTAACTAGCACTTTGTGTCACTTTTAGCCTATTGCAGCATGCCAATGAAACCTTTTCTTAGCCATCAGTTTTGCTGAAAATTACCACAATTTGACTGAAAAAGTGAGTCTTCGACATCTCACATTTCTGTTGAACCTAGCAGGTGGGTGATGCTGTTCTCACCTGTGCATTCCAAGTTTTACATGTCAATATCATATCACTATGCTTCATAGTACGAAGAGACTTAAAATCCCACAAAAAAGGGAAAAAGGAATTTTGTTAAAAATAAAGTGGTTTCAGAAGCTACAGGTCTTTCATGTTTCAATCTATTCTAACTTCAAAAGTGTCCATTTTTGTCCAGAATGTTTTTACAGCCTGTTTTGTGTTAAGTACCTGTTGTTAGGCACATGGACATACGTGGAATTTTTATGTTGTGTACAGTATCACCACTTCCAGTGGACTGTGCTGCAAGTTCACTGCATGCCTAAGGACCTTCCTAAGATGGAGCCTCTAGGACCCAGTGTTTCTCCCATCAAATCCAATAACAAAACTGATCTTAGCATCACTGGGCAGAAAGAGAATTTTAAAACCTTACTCTGCTTCTAAAGACAGATGCAGCTTGTGACAACAGACAACATGGGATGATTTTTTTTTCTTTTTTGAGAAAGAAAGAGATAATGCTTACACCTCAAAATATTTTGGAAGTTACTTTGCTCTTTTGAACATTTGTAAGAACCTTCAGCTTACTGCTTGAGGAATTTCCCACTGAAGTCTAAAAAGGTTTTGCATTTGAAATGGTTACACATTTAATAAGTGCTCTAAATCTCATCCTTTAAATTAAGAAAAGGGTGTTTAGCAAAGTCCATTTGTTTCCATGTTTCTGTTCACTTATTTAGATATAACTTAGAAAACAAGAAGATAGAATGAAATTCCATAGCTGTACTGCATTAGAAATGCTGTCAAGACTGGCTGAAGATTACTGATTCTGCTTCAGTTGGAATTTGTACAAGTAATGTTATCTAAAGAAGAACCATATGAGGGCAAATTGAGCAGCACAGAATGAAAACTATTAAAGTTTAACCTAACAGCAAAGTATCTGAAAAAAGATTAGACATTCAGCAATATATCTGAATACATGAATATCTAAGATACCTAATGAGCACACTAAATTCCTCTAATTTCCATTTATCAAGCCATAGTAAAAGTGAAAAAATCTTAAAGCATCTCATTCAGTTATAAATCCACAATGAAATACTTTCCCTTGATAATGCTGCATCTATTAATTTATAATTGATTAAAGAGGACTGATGCTTAAGAATGACAGAATGCAACAATTTTCCAGAGTACAAATTGACATATGCAAAATGAAGATTTCTTTATTCAAATAATTTAACTCTATAAAAATGTCTTATTATAACACAGGCAGCTATCATTTGATATGCACAAAAACCGCTTCTCTGAATGCTATTTAGATTAGAAGAAGTATGAGCAGTTTACTTTGAAGAGGAAATCAGACAATAAATTATCCGTACCCGCAAATACTCCATGGTTAACTTGTAACACCTTCCTTTATTGAGATTTATTTGCTTAAATGCTGAACAGTACCAGCACTCAGTATTAATACTGTTCACTGTACAATACGCATTAACATCCCACAAAATACAACAAAGAATCATAGGGGTGAGTTGTCACAGCTTAACATATGGCAATAACTAGCGTAGTAAACTGAAGCAATAGTATACCAGAAAAAAAAAAAGATAGTATTGGAAAAAACACTTTCCTCATCTAAGAAATTGTAGGCCCTGCAGTTACAGCACAAGTAGAGGAGACAGGAAATCTGGGATTTATTCTGGGATCTGTCACAGATTTCCTGCGTGGCTTTGAGAAAGTCCTGTGGGGTTAACTTCAGCCATGAGGCTTTATTTCCTCTGAGAGCAGCTTGTACCCATATCTCAACAACTCCTCTGTAGTGTGAGCTAATTAACACAAAAGTAAGATCTTACTAGTGCAACATTTGTACATAAGCAACAGTGAAGTCAGGATCTAACACAGGTGAAACAACACGATCAAAAGCATGCTAAGCAATAAAAGTACAAATACTAAGGCAGGCAACATATCCCTTCCCAAGAGCTAGTGGAAAGGGAATAAAAAGAACATGCACTCCAGCTATTGACTGGCACAGTTGTGGAATTAGAGTGCAAGTGGAATTAGAAAGCAGCAATTTATTTCACTGGAAGACAACACTCCATTTCCCTGCTTCCTTCCAAGAAGAAAAACTAAGGGGAAAATACAGGTTAAACTACACCTCCTTTGCAGTTTTCACACAGAACACATTCTCCTCATGAAATCTAGCATCCAGAGGTGGGAATCCAAGATACTCCTCCTTCTATAAGATATTTTCACATACTTTATAAAATTAGCACAGAGTTTTCAGTTACATAAAGTATTATGGTCATTTCAACAGGTCAGTTTTATTTATCAGGCCTGGGTGGCTTAATGTTTCAGATTTGAGCAAAACAGAATAAATTCTGCATGTTCCTGTTGTGAGCTCATACCCTTTTGGGTTCTTCTGGCTGGAGAGACAGTTCCACCTACTCTCTGAGGACTAGCCCAAAATTAAAATAACTAACTCACAACAATAAACCATCTTGTGTTTTAGGTCACTCGCCAGGTGCCCCCAGATGATCCATTTTTATCCCCTATGTCCTGAGCTATTTTGTTTCTACTCAATGTTTCTACCTACAAGGGAAAAAAAACCTCAAGAAGACATATCAGTGCTGTTCTCATCTTCAGTGGAACATACCTTGAACAAGGCATTGCTCAACTGAATTTCCTACCCACTAGCCCATGTGGTTATTAAATCACAGTAGGTATTTTTACTTGTTTCAGTGATGCTAATAGATGGCCAGATGCTAACAGAGCACTTAATGCATTTATAACTTTTGTTATTTATAGTTGATGAACAAATAAAAAACAGTATTTTGGGCAATGGAAAACGCAGTCCAGAAAAGCCTTATTTTGAATTTGATCTTTGTGAAGAAGAATTTACCAAACTTCTGAAGTGATTTATTTTAGTATGCTCATCAAATCTTAAAATGATGAACGACTTGCTCAAACTTTCATTTTCAGGGAAAAAGACTGGAATCAGACTCTAGGTTCATAATGTAATACCTACATCCCAAACTCCCAAATCATCCTAAAAAAATGAAAGACATGACAACATACAGCTGTCTCCATAAAACCCTAAATCACAACTTTTGTTAACAAACTGTCTTTATAGACCATGATTTAATTTCTAGGAGACCTGAAAACACATTTAACCACTGAAAACAAAGCACGGGGTTTCTTGAGATAGAATCATAGGATCGTTTTGTTGGAAAAGACCTTTAAGGTCAACAAGTCCAACCGTTAACCCATCACTGCCAAGGTCACCACTAACCATGTTCCTAAGCACCACATCTACACGTCTTTTAAATCTCCCCAGGCATGGTGACTCAACCATTTCCCTGAGCAGCCTGTGCCAGTGCCTAATGCCCCTTTCAGTGAAGAATTTTTTCCTAATATCCAGTCTAAATCTGTCCTGGTACAACTTGAGGCCATTTCCTCTTGTTCTACTGCTTGTTACTGGGAGAAAAGACCAACCTCCACCTCGCTACAACCTCCTTTCAGGCAGTTGTAGAGAGTGATAAGGTCTCTCCTCAGCCTCCTTTTCTCCAGACTAAACAATCTCAGTTCCCTCAGCCAATCCTCGTAAAACCTGTGCTCTAGATCCTTCACCAGTTTCATTGTCCTTCTTTGGACCTGCTTCAGAACCTCAGTGTCCTTCTTGGAGTGAGGGGCCCAAAACTGAACACAGTATTTGAGGTGTGGCCTCACCAAGGTGCTGAATACAGGGGGATGATCACTGTCCTAGTCCTGCTGGCCACACTATTCCTGATACAAGCCAGGATGCTGTTGGCCTTCTTGGCCACTTGGGCCAAGACATGCAGTTGCTATTCTTCCAACATTGCTCTCAATTGGATCTGTTGGGCAATTATGAGAAAACAGTCATTTCACTGAAAATCCTAAGTGGAAACAAGTGAATGCCGTTTCTTTTCTGGCCCACAAGCAGCACAACCCTAGAAAATACAGGAACCAAGATAAGAGATTGTGTCCTGAGCTTCAGGCTCAGGACTGAAATCAGATTTGAATAGACATGTAAATGCAAACTACAAAATCAAAGCTTTATAATACAACAGGAAGCTCAGGATACAGAGCCACACATTCCTTTTGTCCACTGTAAGACTCCTCCTTCTGGTGTAAAGCCAAAACACAACCCTACAAATTCACTGCATTGCAATGGCTGCACCTGTCTGCTCACACTCATCCGCTCTTCCTCCTCAGCCCCATGTACAACTTGACCCTCCAAGAACTCAACCAGATTCCAGGTGGCAGTCACCAAGCAGATTCCAACATCATGCCAAACCGAAGAACCTTCTACTGATTTGGGCCCAGCATTTATCCTTCTTCCTCTTAACTAGCTGCTATGTATAGCTGCAAGGACATTCCCAGTAACAAGTCAGGCCTAATTATCCATGAGAAGACATTAAGCATTCCGCTGATCCTAAAGAAGTACAGCATTAAAATACAACAAAATATTTTACAATGTGCTTTTCTCTTCCTAAGAGCTCTAGGGACACTAGAACAAAAATGCTCTGGACATAATTTTTATGTTTAAATCTATAGTAACTCTGAAGAGGTCAACAATAAAGATTTCAGACCCGAGGCTTCTTGGTCTTCCTGATGTCTCCAGTTTAAGTTCTATTGCTCTCGGACATAGCACAGATCATTTAAGAATATCTTCATTTTAGAAGAAAAAGAAAAGTTTACATTATTATAGTTTTAATAACCAAACATTCCTTTCAGTGCTGCTCTTTTTTAGCCTTGGTCATCCTGTCTAAAGTAGATTGGGAAGGGTTCTATATACTGTGATAATAGGAACAATAGAGGAGTCTCTCAATTACAGCATTATCAAATTTGAGGCATGTCTTTTTTTACTGCATGTTTCGATAACATACAGTACAATGGGCCTCTAAGTCTGACACAGACTTCTAGGAATACGGTACAACAAAAACTAAAAACAAAAGAGAGGGTTAAGGTGCCACTGCGGTTATGACTGGGGTATTTCAAGCATGGGCATGAACCTAAACTCATCCAGAAGGGATTAGATGATGAGAGTGTTTACCATATAAGACAAAAATGCAAAGAGTTTTAGTAAATATTTTTTCATGCTGTTATTAAATTTTGAAAACAGTATCATTTTGTTAAAATTTCGTAAGAATAGTGTATTATCTCACAGCATTCCTTGAACATCTAAACTCTCTTGAGTTCCACAAAGCTGTACCAGACAACTGACATTAGAACAGTGCCTATCTGTTGTCCTTCCTAGAAAACTGACATCTCAGAAATGAACTAGAGTTAACATTCACAAATATGAAACAAAATTAAAAAATCTCTGAAACATGCTATTGCTCTACCTGCAAATCTGACTCCTGGAATCATTTGGGCGGCTATTTAGGGGTGCCTGTATCTCAGATGATATGTTCAGCTCACAGTCTTGGCTCTTCTATTGATTCAGGGAGGGTATGGGTACAGAACGAAATGTAAGGAAATAAGGTCTAATCATGGAGGGGTAGATTCTGGCCAAATTCCAGCTGGAATAATTACACTTTGCCTTCCTGAATTCTCTTCTCTTAATTGCTATTTAACACAGGATTCTCTAGTTTGCATGCTTTTTCAGAGCTATGAAGAGAGGAAAGTAATTCCTGGAAGTCTATGTGCTAAACAGAAGAGAGCTTATATATATTTGTAAGATACTCTTAAACCAGGTAAAATAAAATAATTATACTTATTCTAAAAGGAAGAAGATATTCTTACCACAAATCAGCCTACTATTTATTAATGAAAATGCAAAATGAAAAAAACCCAACCCACCACATACTGATCTCTTTAGAGTAATTTGTTTACTGGGGCTTCATTACCTGACCACTGAAACAATGCCAGGCCTGAGTAGGGCACTGGCAGCTTAATTTTGTTCCAATAGTACTGACATACAACAAGCACAGGTGGGGGTTGGTACCTCAGAATTAAAACATCCTTTCTATATGACCTGATCTTACAAGAGTTTTCACTTCTTTAGAGTTCACCTCCAACTGTTTGCAAAACTTTATCCAGAGATGAAACACCTTACTACCAAAGCTGAGTTACAGCAAAAGAGCATGCACAAGGATATGGCTGTCATCCTCCTTATCTGCCTCAGAGCCAGGTCAATAGTCACACTCAGCCAGAAGTGTCAACCATAGAGGCTGCTGCTAAGGATGTATGATTTGAGCTGTGACTACTACCTCATGTGAAACATGACAAGGTCAAATTATCAGGAACTGGGTGGAGGATGGAGTAAAATAAACCTTTTTTTGTTAATAATCTCTGTATACTTTTAAGCTTTTATGACAATTACTAAAAAGTCCTCTTTCTTATGAGCATTTACCTTGCATTTCAATGTGGTGTGTATTGCCCTGGATATACTGCTACCATTTACAATTATTCACTGATTTGTACCATTTGTTTGAGGAAAAAAAGGAGCGAGACATGAGGAAAAATAAGTACCAGTTTTATCATCTAGTGACACAAGTCCAGATACTCAGATGCTCTGTGTCAGAAGCCACACTTTTGCTGCAACTGCTGACTAAATGGCCCGGGAAAGCTTTGTCCTGTTTTTCTGGCCTTCTGTGGAAAAGCAGCCCAGACACAGGTAATTAACGATGCCTGAGCTGGAAATAAAATCGTAACTTTTGAAAAACTGCATTCATGTACCATCTTTCCCCTTTGCATTTGCAACACATTGTTTTTGTGTGAAAAGCTACAAGCTAAAGAAAACTTCAATAATTGCATAACATGCTTTACCACCATTCCTGTCTACATTAGAGTATAGTAACTGTTTTCCTTTATTAAATATGACATTTCCAGATCTTTTTATATGTGATAGCAGATAAAAATCCAAAATGTTTTTTATTTTTTTCTTTTACTCTCTCTTTATTACCATGGAACAGGCCTTCAGACAGAGCAGATTCTTGTACATCATAAGCTTCAGCAGAGGTTTATCATCTTTCACTAGCATCTTACACTAGCTATTTTTGCTATGTATTTAGGAAATTACAAAAAAATCTTATCTATTTCCTCTAGGAAGAAGAGAAAGCATAATTATTACGCTTATTCTTCATTTATTTTAATTTTATGTTCCAAGGATATTTTACTGAACACTCACTGTAAGACCTTCAACTGAAGGCCACCCACATACTGAAATTTTCTCTCTACCTAATCCTGCCTTATGCCATAACAGAGTAAATATTACTTCTTTTTTACAAAATACATTTCTTCCATCAAAACATACACATGCCATAGTATTCTCTATGTTATTTTAAAAAGCTTGTGTAGCATTGCACAGTCTGTGTGTACATAAGCATGTACACATGCTAACCCCCCCCCCCCCCCCAAATACATACACAGAGCTATTGTTGAAAACTGTCATTAAAACTTCGTAAAGGAAGTCCATCTGCCACAGCTCAGGATGTCCTGTTTCTGTGAGGGGCTTTGGCTATTGCTTGGCCATTTTCTCATTGAAAACATAAGTAGGAGACTCGAGAGCATTTAGTCTTGCTACTCTTAAAACAATCTGATTTGGAAAGGGTGTTTTGAAGGGTTTTTCCTCACCAGCTGGGAATCCTGAGGCATGGACACCTCTCAGATACAGCACACTTAGTTTAGTGTCCTCTGTTCTGGTGTTGTCAATGGGAAGGACAGTGGGAAACAATTTATGCTGTAAGGATGAGATACATTCTGGTCATCAAGATAATCTCAAAATACAGCTGTTATTCCCAAGCCATATCTGTGTCACTGGTTGCCTTTCAATCCAAACCATAATGCAGCCTAGCCAGGTTTTGTGGTCTCCTGGCAGTGGTGTTCCAGCAAAGCGGGTGGGCTGGAGCTCCTCCCCTGACCTGGCCCATTGTAGAAAACAGCAGTGCTTCTGAGTGAACTGGTTGGTCAGAGCAGGTGGGCCTCATCACACTCTAACCCAGCAAGGGATATGCATGCTTCTCCCCTGTCAGAGGGCAGAAGCAAAGATCCTTGGCTTCTAAATTACTGGGGACATAATTTGGGGTTAGCATCTGCTCATAATATGTATTTGCTTATTTTAAGAGAATGGTTGCTTTGTAAGAGGATGGAGGCAGCTCTTTGGCTAGTTTCGATTCTGCTTTTATTTTGAATTATTGAAAGACAAACAACAGGTTTAAAGCTCAGGAAAATTCTTCCATGATTGATTGGTGATACTTGTTTTACTTTAGTACTGCTCACCAAAATGTTCAGTTTTAATTTTACAGATGATCAGTCTTCAAGCTGCAGAAGGTCTCAAACCTCATTTCCACTGAGCAAGGGCTTTCCTTGTTTGTGTTCCGCATTTGGAAGTAAAGGATTGTAGTCAGCAGAGGTAACCGTTTACACCTACACACATTGGTTACAAGTACCCCCAAAAAATGTTCTTGGTGGGGACAGATATCAGAGCCAAACAAACAAAACTAAATGCCACAGGGGTATGCCCTTCTACCAGCAAAAGAAGCAGTGGAGAGAAAGGGACCATGGGTGGAAAAAAGAAAGTGCGTGAGGGACGGGCCAAAAATGTCAAAATAAAGCACCAGTAGAGAACACGGGGCAAAGAGCCCAACAGCAAAAAAGAAACTGGGGGTGGAGAAGGGTCATCAAGAAAGGCCCTAAATATGTTATTCTTCCCATGCAGGCTTCTTCCCCACATTCTTCCCCTCTCATTTAGCCATGTTTTCAAAATGGAATGACTGCTGGTGTTTGTCACAAAACAGCATTGGTTGCAACAGTAAGGATGGAAAATACAATGGAAGGACGTAGAAATAAAATGGCTGCTCTGTGCTATGTGTCTCCTTTTCAGCACAGCAAGCAGTATTGCCTATAATAAGAGAAAGAAAGAGAGAGTGCTACATTCATCCCACCATCACGGAGTCCTATGATCCAACAGAAACTACAAGCCATGGACAGTCCTTCAGTTTCATTGGAGCAGAACATGAAACAGCCATTTAATCTCCCTGTCCCAGGAGGCAGATACACACTTCCTGCCCTACAGAGAATCCACCAGCGGGCAGAGGGAATGCGACATTCTGTGGTGTCTTTGGCAAAATGTCCATCTGTAATACTCTTGGTGGGTCCTCAGTTAAAAATCTCCCTCTTGTTTGTATTGCAGTAATACACTACATGCAAAATTGTAGAGGCACATTAAAGTCATATCACTATCTCATTCTTCTAAATTTTTTTTCTGCCTACATTTCTGCAACGTAAGATAATGAACTTTGCCAAACATAGGACACAGTGGGACTTGTGGGATAAAGAGGCAGCATTTTACAAGTAGGTATGTTTGGAAAAAATGAAAAGGTATTGCATGGTTAATGCAAAATTCTACTAGAAATTCAAATAATACCTGGTTAAAAGCCCTCAAACTTACATGACAATTAGTCATGAAGCACTTTAATATTTTTTTTTAGATTAATATACTTCATTAGGCCTAACCAAAATAAAAGTAGGAATACAGACAGTAATATTTCATTTTTACTATCCATCCAATCAATCTGTATTTTAAAGCTATGGGAACTGAGAAACACAAAATGGGAAAGTGACTGACCCACAGTCACCAAGAAGTCTGTGGCAATTATTAACAGAACTGGTTTTATCTTGATGAAAAGTGACCCACACAGACTGGGGAAGAGAGAGACACAAAGAGTGAAACAGAGGTAGGATATGACATGGAAAAGTAACAGCACATTACATGTGATTTAACTACATTATAAAAACACACTCAATCTTTTCCTTAATGACCCTGTGCAGGATCGGGCCCTTTTGAATCATGTTAGCTCTGTAAGATCAGTGTTTTTGAAATTACTTCTTTTAATCATCCAAAACCAATCGAATACTGACAGAGCAGCAACTGTTGCACTAATTGTCTTCAAGATGACTCTTTAACTCAAAATAAGGGTATAAGGTTGCTATTGCTACATAACACCTTTTGATTTTACTTAATTTTTAAAATGTCCATACTCATCTATGCCATGGCACTGAGTAAAAGGTTATTTGAGGAGATAGAGAGGGCAACACATTAGCTGTCATTCCTTCCCTCCTGTTCTGTGGCAAGCAGCATGCTGATGACACCAGGAACTGAAAATTCTCTGTTTTGGTAGATTAATCAATTGGAGAACTTTACAGCAGACAAAGAAAATGAGCATATGTTGTACTCGCCACCCTAACTAATTTAGAAATGTTCTCCATGTAATCATAGTGCAGGAAAAAGAAGGTTTGAAATGCCTTTAGGGTGTAAAAATCGAGCATTTACACGTTTTAATTGTTTTCATAATAAAAAGGCAGTATTACAAATATTTTTGAAAGATGAGGATTCTTTCATGTGTTGAGAAACTTTTGCTACTGCCGTTCCTGTGTGACACACAGCCACACAGTGCCATCTAGTGTTCTGTGTCCATACAGGGGATAACGTCGAGAACTTCAAAAGGATATTCCAAATTATTACACAAAAATAAACACGGATTAGTTTTGTTTTTCGGAAATACAGTACAATGTGATAAAACAACCCCATCTAATATCTGACAAAGCAGATACTATTCTGAGCTACCTTTCTTTTTTTGAGTAGCACTGAGGAAATTATTAGAAGAAAGCAAAAGAATGTCTGACTATAAATTAAGCCTCTTTTAACTGTCATCAGGAGGAGATATAATAATATTTAGAGCATATAGAATATTGCACAGAATCGCACATTATACCAGAATTTAGAAGAAGTTTGATCAGGTATACCATAAAAAAAATAATCCTGTGGATTGGCTGCATCTCAGTAATACCTTGTAAAGTTTAGGAAATCCTTGTGCTGTTGCAGAGACACAAAGGGGACAGAATCTGACTTGCTTTTCCATACAGCATATAGTGACTCCTTTTCAGAGTCAGATTTGGAATGTGTATATGGCCCAAACTATTGTGCTTTTAATCAAAATCCAGAGGAAAATCATTGACTCTGTTTAGTGACTGTTGTGAAGATCAAAATGTTTTCAGCAAGCAAAACAGCTCAAAGGGAGGGCTTGAATAGAGGGAGCAGGATAGTCTTAGATCAGTTTTGGCCAGTCATAAAACTGGATCTTGAGGCTATAGTTACCTGAAACACCGTGAGGCTTGCTGCTAATGAAATGAGAAGGTCTTGCTTCCATACTTTATCTGTTGCAGGCTCTGGCACTCATTAGATCCCTCTGTGACTTGATTCAGCTCAATAACCTGAAAGAAAATTATTCGTTGTTTCCACTTGGATAATAAGCTGAGACTGTTTATGAAACAACATGATGTGTGTGTGGAGTGGGGTTAAGAGAAGGAATCAGAATCAGTCAGCTCAGAATAAGGTGAATGAAAGGGAGGACCAAGATACTCCCCTTTTCCTGTTCAGTTGTTAAAAAAAAATATCAAAAAAATCTAACCAGATACAAACATTTGGACCTCTAACACTCTTAGCTTTTCATCTTAATTTTTACTCTATTTGCTTGTTTTTAATCCCCTTCCCCAACAAGGAAAGAATTCCACACTTTGACTTTGTGTCTCATACACATCTCATCCCTCTAACAAACCAGGCATGCTGCGTACAGTGCATGGGGCAGAGTTAGGCCTGTGGTTTTTATCTTTCTGTCACTAATATTTCTCCTGGCATGCTGGGACATCTGCTGTTTTTTTTCCCCTTGAAACATTTTAAAGCCACTACTAGATGTCTACAGCTGCCCAGCTACATTATTTATTTAGATACGTAATATCTGCCTTCATAAAAATCCAAGTACTTATTCTAGTCCAAATGTACAAACATTGACATATGTTAATGATCATATCACATATTGCAAAATGGCATGGCTAAGAGCACAGGGATTATGGGTACACGAGGGAGAGAGCTGTGGTGACACAATGTACAGGTTTCTACCCATTTACATACTCTCTGAAAACCAAAAGAAGCATAAATAAAATTACTAATTCAGTGCACACTTTTAAAACACTTTATAAAGAATATATATGTATATTTTGCCCCAGATTACGCAGGTTTAGCACCAGCTGAATCATTTTTGTTGACACTGTTCTGGAAAACATCTAGTGACATCTTGTACTCTACTCAGACAGTTTGTCCAAAAATGGATGGGAGTCTTCCTATTAACTCTAGTGGGCAACCTAATAAATGTCAAGAGGTTTACTTGGAAATAAATGCGGAAAACAATCTGATAACTATTTGACCAAATTAATTCTACGTCTGTTTTTGTTTCTAGGATTGTCTTGATTTGCTTGGGTAGAAAGAAAGTAACAAGAATAAACAGAACTGGGAACTGTTCTGTGAAATACACTCCTCACTAAAGAGCTCAATAACCATTCAGTCTTGGACCTAAAGAGAACCTTCCTATCAAACAGGTAAATAGGGTTGTTTGGCTAGCAAATCAAAATACTTCTGCTTGAAACAAATGTAAAAATGTTAGATTTTAACAGGCTAACAGAACTGACTAAGATTTAAACTGACACTAAATTCTTTTAGCTCTGCTTCTGTGAGATAAAAATATCTTTTACTTTCTGAGCCTTTTCTTTCACTTATTTGATCATGAAGAGAAGATACTGTAGATTTATGTGTTGTTTGTACTGGAGAGCACAGCTGGTTTAGCTTTTCTGTCAGACCCCCAGGATCCTGTCCTTATAATGACTTTTTTAAACGCACAGTGGGTTTGCCTAAGCAAATGTAATTTGTATTACAATCTGGATCCAAAGTAAAGAAAAAATAAAACCGAACAAAAAAAAACAGAAACAACCCCCCCCACCACCAAAACCCCACCAGCACCACCTCTAGAAGAGAGGGGATTTTATCTTAAATAATGTAAAAAAGTCCCTTAGTCTGGTATGGGTAAGAAATTGGCTGAAAAAAGTTTGCCCTGTCATGTAAGCTGTTTAAATATGTAATAGCAAGCCAAAGGTATGCACTGACCTTATCAACAACCACAACAAAGTAAACAAAAAAATGTATATTGTTAAATGGCAAACTACAGGAGCTTATTTCCATGAAAAATTAATTTGGGGAAAGAAGAAAGTGAAAACAAGGTGAAAAAAACCAACCTAATAAATCCAAATGAATTCAAAGTAACGTAAGATGAAAATAGGAAGGCTTAGGGGCAATATGAAGAACAATTAGAAGATTTAAGGAAAAATAATTACATAAAACAGAAGTGAACTTGTGGAAGAATCCCAGAGACAGATGGAGTATTAGAGGCAAAAAGAACATGAGAAGGGAATGGCATGCAGTTAAGAGTGATTTCTTGGCATCACTAAGCAACAAGACAGAAAGGTATTGACTAATTGTCCCTCAGGAGAGAAGAGAAAAATAATAATTATGAATTGGGGGGTGCTATTTCATCCAAAGAGAACAAAACAAACCAACAAATCTGCCAGGATCCTTGCTCTGTCCTACTGTGGAAATAAAGGTATCAGATGTGTCTCATCCTGCCCACATGTAACAGTTTATGCTGGACACCAGATTTAGTTCACAATGTCCTGGTGAGTGTTTGGATTCAGATGGATGGGACTTTAATAGCGATGGAATGAGAAGGAGGTTAAAAAAATTAATTAAGGAGGGGGAAAACAACAATTACTGAAATAATTTACTTTGAATAATACTGAATATTTGCTATTTTTTTTCCTGACAATTCATTTTTAAAAGTTAAATATTACAAGAGCAGGAAGAAAGAATAAAATTTATTTGAAAAATATGGACTCAGAGCTTGCTGTAGTCAGGGGAGGACTTCCAATGGCTTTAATGGTCTTTGGCTCAAGCTCTTATAGTGTAGCAAAGAAAACAATATAAACTGAAGTAGGATTTATATCCCTACTATAAATAATGTATGTAATCTCAATTACTGGAGACAGTATTTGTATATATTTAATTTATCATTATTAAGTGAGATTATGGCAGCTTTATGTGAGACAGAGGCAAATCTGGGTCATTAATGAAAACAGCTCATTTACATTATCCACTGTAACTACTCAGGCACTTTCAGTCTTCGTGTTTAAAATCTCAATCTCGCCCCCCTGTGGCCCATAGGAATACAGCACACGTGCACAGTGCAAGTTTGTCTGGAACTAGGCTGAAAATTAAAAATAAAGAGCACGTATAATCCTTTTTCGTTTTGCCACTTGTCCTTCAAATTTGAAACACAAACGTCAAATAGTCAAGACACAAATAAAACCTAGAGGGACATTTGTTCTTCATCCAGTGCTTACTATTAGCACTTGCTAAAACCGACAGCACCAAGGAAATAATTTTGGAAGACTTTTGCATAATGTTTCACTCATTCCCTATCACTAAGTACATTTACATAGGCAACAGAAGGCTCATGTGGGATGATAATGACTACAGTTGAGCTCAATTACTTTAGTTTCAGTGAGCATCTCAATTATTATTTGTAAAAATGGGTTTTTTCCAGCAGAACTACCCATAACTCTGCCCTTGGAGGTAAGTTTGGCCCGGCAGCTTGGGACAGAGTTCTACAGCCACACTGATCTGTCCCTGCTGTCAAGCATCAAAATGAAATCTGAAGCAAAACAGCTTCAGATATCTATATGATCTTTAAGATATGAAATAGCCACTTTGACGTATTAGCAAAGGCTCATGCATCATCACCACCACCATCATCAAAACAGCCACCCTGGGCTCTGGATAGCAATGCAAACCCACAGCTACAGATCTTAGAAGACAATTAGAAGATAATACTCTCACCCTTAAACAAAACGAACTGGCAAATAAGATGCCTGCAGGTAATCTGCCTGAAAATGACAATCATATTACAAATGTCCACACCAATAATTTTATAAAACACAATACCACACTCTCTATGTACACAGGCAAACAAAACCTACCACATGTAATATATTATTCCTTTAAAGACTATTTGATGATATAATAAGTTTTGTTTCATCTCTCTTACTTCAGCACTTTCTGCCTACTCTGAAAAATAATTTCTCTTCAGACTAATCTATGCAGGTTTAGTAAAAAAGAGCTTCCAACCTGGTCCATTGTGTCCCTCAGAAAAATGTTCCACAGGCTTACCAGATTCTTTCTTATCAGGAACAAGAGAACCAACCATTAATTTTTAAAAGGTCATGTCATCAACTGTGGACATGTACACAGCCTGACTGGGTTCACTCTGTTTCTTCTTACAGCAGCTGGATGCACAGTTACCAAACCTGACATTTTGTATTTTTCACTGTATTTTTTCAAAGGAAGAATTCTTCTTCCCTAACAACTTCTTACTACTAATTTGACATATTTATTATTCAGAAGGACTGGTAAACTACAGCCCCTTATTTTATCAAATAGGCAAAGCAACAATGCAAACTCCTAAGTTCCCTGTTTGCCTTTTCTTTCCCCGAGATGTTAACCAAACTGGTTCACTCCCATCAGCCATCTGATCCTTTTGCTCTCCTGAAACTACCAACACAAAGGAAATTAGTGCCAACTGTGGAGGTGATTTTGTATTTAACACTTCTCCAATAGAATCCAGACTTAGACCACCAACGTGTTTCACAGGGGACATCCGCCCATCATCAGATGGTTGTAATTTTCCAACATCAACTGTCCTGGGATGCATTCAAAATAGTAACAAAAGCTAAGATAGATTCTTTATTTCATTATCAATTTTTACAACATAGATTCTTCAAGCTGATGCTGTATTTTTAAGTATACCAATATAAACCATCCTACTTAAAATTGTTACTCCAGTACAAATATACACCATAAATAAAATATAATAAACTCATCCAGTATAAATTGATATTAATTTATAAACTATGTTAACCTGCTATACTTCCATTTACAGTATAGTTAGTTAATATTTCCTTTCATCCCACCAGCCAAAAGGCTAATCCTCACAGCAGCTGTTACTACTCCAGTACAGAATGAATGTGAATTTAACCTCTCCTGGATATAGCCTAATAAATTCTGTTGTTTTTGTAAGCACTTCTGTGAATTAAAATGGACGTTGGCTTGCCATCTAAATTCATGAGCAGGTCTGAAGTGGCTTTTAGGCAAGTCGCCAAATAACTTCCCAATTCCCTTATAGGGTATAGCTCTCACTCCAGGGATCTTCCAAGCAAGAATTGAAAGCCAACATCTTCTCCATTTCCTCAAAATTATATTTCATTTTCTTAGTATTATTTAAATACATTATGCACAAAATTACATTAAAATAATATTAAGGGTTCATCTGCACTCTTTGGTTCTCAGTGATTGCAACTTAATTGTACCAATACAAATACAAAAAGAATATGCCCTTCTGCAACGCCTCTGACAAAGCAAAGCCCAGGATATTGAAAAGCTTGGGTATGAATTTCAACCCAGCACAGGTGTTTGGATATTGAATAAGACTGAGGAAAATAGGAATACTCCCCAGTACAATGAAGATCTGTTATTAGAAACAAACCTATTTTTCAGCTGATGCTTAACTTTATTCTAACGAAAACCAATTTATGCCAGAAAGTCTTCCTTTTCTCCAAGACTTCAATCTACATTTTCAAAAGTAACATAATTTAGACTTTGATTTGGTAAAGCAATGAACAACCCACTAAACTTTAAAACAACTGGAAATCTACAGAACTTAAGCGCATTACTCGTGTTTCCATATCTTCCCTCCTGGAGATGAAATCTTTCCTGTTTCGACAGGAAGTCATCAGCCAGCTTGCATCAATGTGTGGCTTTGGACATTTTAAAATTTGAAGCATCCAGGGCCCCTGTACTGAGACTTGCCTGCTGAAAATAGGTTTTGTTTGTTTCACACACCCCTAAGCACAGTCTGTAGGACTGAAATTCACAACAGAAGACACAGACCAGCTAAAGAAAATAAACTTCAGGTAAGAATAAACATTCAACCCCTTGAAATTGACTCAGTTACAAGAAGTCAGATATTGTTTTAATGAAATAGCATACCCCTTTCAGCTGCATAACCCCTCTTCACAACCACTAGTTGTGATTTGCTGTATCTATTGGATTTTTACAAAAATGTTAAAGCTCCCTGAACATGAAAAGACTAAACTCCCCTCCAGTGGCAGTGGCTGCTTTTACCGGGTGGGGGCAGGCACTGTGCAGGCACTGTACATCCTCAGGGATGAATACTGAGAATCACAGAGTCATCGAGGTTGGAAGAGACCTTCGAGATCATCCAGTCCAACCCCTGCCTGCATCCCCACTAACCCACATTGCCCAGCGCCACACCCAGACACCTCTTGGGACGGGGACTCCACCACCTCCCTGGGCAACCTATTCCAGTATTTATCACTCTTAGAGTGAAAAAAAATGTTCCTAATGTCCAATCTGCACCTCCCCTGCTGCAATTTAAAGCCATTTCCTCCTGTTCTTTCACTGTGGGCACGGCAGAAGAGATGGACCCGGCCTCACCCCAACCTCCTCTCCAGGAGCTGTGGAGAGCCATGAGTCCCCCCTGAGCCTTCTCTTCTCCAGACTGAACACCCCCAGCTCCCTCAGCCGTTCCCCATCAGACATTTTCCAGTCCCTTCCCCAGCTCGGTGCCCTTCTCTGGACACGCTCCAGCCCCTCAATGTTCTTTTTGAAGTGAGGGGCCCTAACCTCGCCGTGTCCCTTGGCGTTCCCCCACACTGTGGGCCAGACAGAAGATTCGCCACCTGACGAGACCGCCCTTTCGCTCACCGTGCAAGTGCCAAACCGGCAGACAGAGCCGTGTGTGGTTTTTAGTCCTGTGTGAGTTACCACAGTGTCCCTGGCCCTGGGGCTGCCCGGAGCAGGGCAGGGAGCCGCTGCCGAACGCGCCCCCGCCGCTCCGCCCGCCCCCTCAGCTCCGAGCGGTGACACCGCACAGCGGCTCTGACCGCGGCCGGTGCACGGGGGCTTCAGTTCCTGTGTTTTACCTGCTACTGTGTGTCTCCACTGAGCAAGGGAACCTGCCAGCCTGGAGCCCTGCCCCGTCCCTGTCCGGGCTGAGGGAGCCGCGCTCC
>VZRW01000009.1:373932-395270 GCA_013398125.1 Aegotheles bennettii
GGTGGGTGCCCGCGGCCGTGTCCTCTCCCCCCGTCCTCCGCACGCCCCGCGCCGGCAGCGGCTCCCCCGCCGAGCGGGCTGACGGCGCTGGGCGTCCTCCGGCAGGGGCCGGGGCCGGGGCGGGCAAGCCCAGGTTCGCGGATGCGGCGGTTCAGGAGCTGCTGTACAAGATGACCGGGCTGAGCCTGCAGAAGGTTTTCAGGCCGCGGAAAAAGGAGCTGAAGCCGCCCACGTACAAGCTGATGACAGAAGCTCAGCTGGAGGAGGTAGGCCCGGCTCCCCTGGGGCTGGGTGTGCTTAGCAGGAGGTCTGGAACAGTCCGTGTGCTGCTTCCTTTGGTGCTGCCGCTGAAACACTTCGGGTTTGCTCCTTTGCTTCAAGTAATGTCATAAATCACTGCACATCAGTGTTTCCTCACTTTAAATAGTTTTATTTATCTGATTTTTCTTGATTTTTAAGGAAATTGAATGCTTTTTTCCTTGAGTGGCAGGTTCTCTTTATTATCCCCTTTTCTTATGCTTCCTAATTGTGCCAAATGTCTTTATCTGAAATTTAAGTTTTAGCCCTCAGAATTCTATGACTGCTTTTTTTCCCCCTGTTGTCTGACCGTGGTCCAGGATGAGGAAGGGGTCGAACTTAACCCGGTCCTTCTGTAACCACAATCACAGCTATATATAAATTTGATTGTGGTTTATGCCATTGGGGGTAAATTGTGGTGGAAAAACACCTGAAATAAACCTGGTGTTTATGGTAGTGTTAGTAGATTTTAGTTCCGGAACTTCTTCCAGGAATTAGCTCAAGTTGCAGCAGGGGCAGATTGTCCGTGTGCGGTTCATGTACTGAGACTGAATGAGTGTCTCATTTCTTCTCAGCTGCAGAAGAAAAAACATTCTGTCTAAATGTCAGTATTTGTCCTAAAATTGTGTGTTAGCTTTTCAATAGGATGATTTTTTAAATTGTAGAATTAAACTACTTTTTTTTTCAAGGCTACAAGAAAAGCCATTGAGGAAGCTAAAGAAAAACTAGCCATGCCCCCTGTTCTGAATGAACGAGAGCCAATTAACGATGTCTTAGCAGAGGACAGATTCCTGGAGGGAACTGAAACTACGAAATATGTGTTTACAGATTTAACTTACTCCATTCCACATCGTGTAAGTAGCAATGTATTAACTTAAGAGCTTTTAATTCTTAATTTAAGCTTTAAGTTTTAATAAAATGTAGTTATAGTAGTCTGCAAAAAGACTGAGGAGCTGTAAGTTCAGTCTGGTACAAGGCAATACAAAGACATTTATTTCTAAATGTTTGTTTCTAATTGATAATGATAAATTGCATTCCAGTGCTCAAAAGCCTGCATGGGTGTGGGGAAGCTGTGGGATAGTTAATTATTTTAAAAGCAGATATTTATGATGTTCTAGGAATGTTGAGTTCTTCATGCTTCCTAGAAGCTTTCTGTGGAATTGGATTACTTAATACTCTGTGTAGACCAAAAGATGGAGCTACTTCACAGTTGCAAAGATTGGTGGAAAGCTAAGTAAGTGATAAATGAGTTCATGGAAAAGCTGTGAAGAAACAATTGTCAAATAGAATTGTGAAGTATAGGGATAAAGATTTCTTTGTATAATGAAACATCTAGATTGTCTTAAGTACCAGTAATAAGAGGTGGGAAAAATTCTTAGCAAATAGTTCTGATTCTAAGAATCCATGGTTCAAACATGCATATACTGATGCTCCTTAGGGCAACAAGGAGGGTGTGCAGCAAGCTCACTACCCTGGACTTCAGGAGAGCAGACTTCGATCTCTTCAAGGATCTTCTTGGTAGGGTAGCAAGGGATAAAGCCCTGGAGGCGAGAGGGATCCAAGAAAGCTGATTAATATTCAAAGATCATCTCCTCCAAGCCCAGGAGCAATGTGTCCCAAGAAAGAGGAAGGTGGGCAAGAATGCCAGGGGGCTTGTATGGATGAACAAGGAGTTCCTGGGTACACTTACATATAAAAAGAAAGACTACAGAGGGTGGAAGCAAGGACAGGCATCCTGGAAGTTGTCTGAGCAGCCAGCAATGAGGTTAGAAAAGCCAAAGCCCTGATAGAATTAAATCTGGCATGATGTCAAGGGTAACAAGAAAAGCTTCCCTTTATCACTGACATACCTGTAGAAGACTAGGGAAGATGTGGGCTCTCTTCAGAAGGAAACAGGAGACCTGGTCACATGGGATATGTAGAAGGCCGAGGTACTCAATGACATTTTTGCCTCAGTCTTCACTGGCAAGTACTCAGGCCACACCGCCCAAGTTGCAGAAGGCAAAGGCAGGGACTGGGAGAAGGAAGATCCGCTCACTGTAGGAGAAGAGCAGTCCTGAGACCATCTAAAGAACCTGAAGGTGTACAAGGCCCTGGGAACTGATGAGCTCTATTTGCAGGTCCTGGGAGATAATGCTTTTTTTTTTTTACTTTCCTTTCAGGAACGTTTTATTGTAGTTAGAGAACCAAATGGTGTATTACGCAAAGCAACCTGGGAAGAACGAGACAGAATGATACAGATATTCTTCCCAAAAGAAGGGCGCAGAGTTATTCCCCCAGTGCTTTTCAAGGACGAACACCTTGTGGTATGATCTTCCTGGTTTGAAAATCTGAATTTACTGAATTGTGCTCTGATAGCAACCTGTGCTATTTGGACAGAGTAGCTCTGAATAAGCCAGTCTGCTTGTATGTTTTAAGTTGCTTTACTTCTGTTTTGAACAATTGCTTGTCATTGTAACTTAGTTAAAATACTTATAATAAAGTTCCAGGTTAGGACCATGTAAATCCTGGTTAGATGTAAATATTCTGTCACACTAGAAATCCACATTTAATTGTTATGCATTGATGAAATAATATACTTAATCTGAAAATGTGACCTGGTGTTTCAGAAGCAAAAATCAAGAAACATTGTATCAATGTCATTAAGGCAGTTACTGTACTTTTATCCATTTTGTCATGTGATTAAGGGGATATTCAGTATAAGTGAAGCCCAGAATAGAAATGTCGTGGCTCCTGTTTTGGTTTTTGGAGTGTTGGAGTAGTGTGATACAGAATCTGTTCCTGAATTTGAACTCCTGTTTCAGACTGTGTTTCAGCAAGACCGTCATGAGGATCTCCTGAACATGTGCATTGCTCAGTTTGAGCCAGATTCACCTGACTATATCAGAGTGAGTTCACTTTTCATTTTCTAGTAAAAAAAATAGTGAAGAACTTTATGGTTTGTTTTGTAAATGGAAGTATTATCTGAGGATCAAGTGTTGTTAATATTTGGGTGTTTTTCCCCCTTTTACCTTTTATTACCTTCTATTCTTGTGATGAGGTTTTTTTTTTCTCCTTACAGAAAAGGGTTTTGATTAAGTAATTTTCAACAGTATAGAAAGAACTACACATGCATAAAAATAGTCTTTATCACCAATTCTGGTTTGATACCAACAGTATGTATATAATGTCTGTAAGTGGCCACAACTAGAGTTGTGCTATTAAAATCATGCTTACTACTGCGTTAGGATTTGAAAGGCCTAGGCAGGTAACTGAAGCGCATCTGAGAGCACTGTACACAAAGTACTGTTTTTCATAGAAACTGGGTACAAAAATATACTTATAGCTGAAAAATTTGAATTTAGTAACTGTAGTTACTGGTGAATATGTTAGTCTACACTTTCCTTTAAAATGCTTACTTTTCTTTAAGCTGTAATGATTTCCCAAATGACGGCAAATGTAACTTATTAGGCAATTTTCCAAGTATCTTCTCTTTAAAGCAAAATTTCACCTCTTTGACTAGCATTTTTCTCCTTAAAGAACAGATTACAATGTGACAGCAGAGAAAGGAAGGTTCAGAGGTTATGCCCCTCCCTACACAGGTTGTCAGTACATTGCTAGTATTTAGCTTTCTCTTACCATAGATGTCTAAGTACTAAGAACTGGGTTATCCCAGTGTTACCCTGAATTACAATGAGCTTTAAGGGAGCATGGTTCAGCCTGTGGCTTACTCCTGCACTTTAGGGAGGTCTGAAAGTAGATTAAAAACTCTGAGAGGTAGAGGGAAGAAACTGACATCAAGCTCCAGTTGTACTAATGAAACTGAAACCTCTTCTATGTCTAGGTTCATCATCGGACATATGAGGATATTGAGAAACATGCCAAATATGATCTGCTCCGCTCAACAAGACACTTCGGAGGAATGGTGTGGTATCTAGTGAACAGAAAGAAAACAGATGGCTTACTAATAGATATGATCCACAGGGACTTGTAAGTGGTGTTGGTCACTTATTAACTCTGCTTGTCTAAACAAATAGAAAACAACAAGTACCATTGTTTGCAAATAAAACCAGTATTTCTGTAAGGTGTTTAAAAGTTTTCATTTGCAGGAAATTTTAGGCTAGTTGTAACTTCAGCTACACAGATGCTGAATGGTAGCATCAGCTACAGTCTGTGAAGTTGTAGGGTATTAAACTAGGTTTCTGCAGAAATTAACCTTGTTGGGCTTTTATTTTTTGTTTCCCATGTAATTGTCAGCACACTCCCAGCTCTGGGCAGTGCTGATATGAAAGCCTAACACTTTCATACCACTGAGCTCAATTTTGGCTTTTAATATTGACACATTCTGAGTTGCAGAGCAATTCTTAAGTAACTTAGAAACAGATAGATCTGCTTTCATTTTAAATGAATGGATTTCTGTAAGATTTGTTGCTAAACTTATTCAAAACTCCCTGAAGCAAACTATTTAATTGTTCAAAATGAGAGTTAAGAAAACTGTTAGTCAGTGTTAGAAAGTTTCTCTTTAGCACAGTTGTTCTATTAAATACTTGTTATTGGGTAATTAATTGTATTTTACAGAGACTTCAGCTTTATTACTGCTAAACAGTACAACAGGCTTAAACTGTAGTATGGACAAACTTATGTACCTTCCCTGGTGCACCTTGGTGTTCACATGCTTCTGCTTTTCCTTCTCATGAATGGGTCGTCATTGCTGTGGATGATGGGATGCCAATTTAGCTGTATATTTTAATGACTGGATACTTGGAGAAAGCAGAAGTTTATGAAAGCCTGTGATGTGCAAAGTACACCACAAAATACACTTTCTTTAAGAAAGTAATTGCTACTAATGGGCCTTTATTTTTTTAGGCTGGATGATGCTACAAGTTTAATTACATTGTATCATATGATTCATCCTGAATGTCAATCAGCAAAAGAAGCTAAAGAAGGGAAACTTCAAGGAGTTGATCTGATCAAGGTATGCTTTTCTACTGTAAGGATACTTAACTACAGGAGAGAAGGCTTTTAAACAGCAGAAGCCTATTTAGTAATGAAGTTTCTCCTTACCTGAAGAAGCAGATATATAACTAGAAGTGTTGTGCATGCCAGGTTGTTTTTTTAAAAACTGTATCTAGCTGCACCAGGATTACAGTTGCAGCTGGCTGATCTACCCCTGGAATGATGAAATCTCATAATGCAGCTATGCTCTTAATTGTACATGAATCTCTTTCGTGCCATGTTTGCAGGTATTTGTGAAGACTGAATCACAGAAAGAAGGTTATGTACAACTGGCCCTCCAGGCTTATGAGGAAGCAACGGCTACTTCTACAGCTTCATGAAGTAAACCTTCGTATCTAAGTTTTAAGTCTGTTTATAAGCATTCTCTGTACAGAATTCCATAATAAATACATAAATATACAACTCACTGTTCTAGAAATTTTTTTACTAAAATATGTAAGAATTGTTCCAGCAGCTTATGTTCAGTGGTTCTGTGAATGAACTTAACAGCAGTCATCATGACTCTGGTTTGAGATGACAATATACCCCACGTTTAATTCCTTTGTTGTTGTATCTTTAATCTAAAATATTGACTGCAATTCATTTTACTTATTGAAGTATAGGGTCTGGACAGCTTGATTTAGGAAATTGTCTCACACCACACATGTATCTTAATTACTGTTCTGACTTTAAGCTGAGTCTGGAAGAGTAACAGACCTACTCCTTGCTAACAGAAAGAAGTGAAATGGCACAATGAAAAAGTTAAAATATCAATGCTTGGCTACTCTGTTCCTGTTTCAGATAATAGGACACACGATTGAAGCTGGGTTAAGAATAGCAGAATTACTAGTAAATTGAGAACTGAGGAATAGAATGTTTAAAACTGTTTATTGAGTTGCTTTGATAAACACTTTTTATTATGCACTGGAGCAGGCCTACATCTTGAATTTCAACATAATGGAAGCTGATTCTTTTTGTACAGTTGCTGGGTCTACCTTTCTGTCTACATGTACATGGTCCACTTGCAGTATAAAAATCAAATTAACTTGGAACACATAGTCCACAGAACTTCATTCCTGTGTTTGGAGTAATTGATTTGGTCATCTGAAAAGTATCTTCACTCATCTAAGATCTCTTCATCCAGATTGATATCTGTGGTATCTATATCCTCCAGATCCAAGTTATCTAAGTCATCTTCCAAGTCCAACAGTGTCTAGGAAAAGAAAAGACTAAATTAAGGGGATATTAAGATGGTTACATGTTAGCCAGCTTCTATCGTGTATGATTCTGTATGATGTATTTGCACATTCTACAAAACACCAAGCTGAAGCAGTCAGGTGGGACTTAAATGTTTAAATAAGATGTAGAGAGAACCTGACTTCTTGTTAAGAAAGCATCTGCCAGAGCTGCAACTTTCTACCATGTTCTGACCAACTGTATTTGGACTTCACCCTTTGTCCCTTGTAAAGCCCCGAGGCTGTAGGAACTGGTCTATATTATTGTGTACAGTTTCTGCATACAAACAGGAAGGGATCCACACACAGTACTGGTCCTAAGCTCTCTGGGTCTATTAATAGTGACATTTTCCAGTACCTTGGTTTAATCATGTTACTAGTTGAAGTAAGTCTTTTATGAAGTACCAACACTAAATTCATTTTACATTAATGTATATTTCGATACCTTTTGATCTCTTGTTGGAAGTGGATCAGAATTCTGCAAAACTGTCTTCATCACTTCTTGTTTAGGAGATGGAATTGGTTCTTCAGCTTTATTCTAATGAAAAAGAGGTTCCCCAAATTCTTTTGAATTTGAATTACTTCAATAAAAGCAACTAAACAACAGCAACTATAACCCCTTCTCCCTGTGCTTCTGTTTGAAAGTTTCCCTCAGTAATTCTTGAACCACATCTTAACAGCCAGTAAGAGTTCTTGTCCTCACTCCGCTGGAGACTACTGTTTTCCCCACCCAGTTTATTTAAAGCATTGAATGACAGAACTGATAAAATTAAAGACAATCTTCAGAAAGCATCAGTTAATTTCAAATACTGAAATGGTGTTAGAAAGTGGGTTTCGAGGTCCTCAGCAGGAAAGAGATTATGTTACTCGAGATCACCAAAGCATTTTTAGCTGAGATGGTAAGTCTTCATCCTGTTGCTGGGCTTAGTGTTCCATACCCTTTAGTGGTCTAACACTTACCCTCTCTTTACTGCTTCACAAGTTTTATACCAAGACAATTCATCAGTTAGTACCATTACTGAAGCAATGGCACTATTCAATTAACCATATTTAGATTAATTATTCAGCCTCAGCTGCCAAGAGAACTGTTTAAGGACTTCTATGCAATCATGAACTGAATGCAAAGATATGCTTCTAACATCAGTGGTCTTGTTTTCGGCTTCTAGTGCAAGCTAGTTCTAATTTGGTTTAGGTAACTTTTGCAATGCTATTTCTGTAACTTTAGCAAATGTGCTAAAGCTATTTGAAAGTAAGCTAACCTCTGAACTGTCAACTGAGGGACCTTCTCCCTCAGCTTCCACTGCAGTTCTTTTAGAATTTGTAGCCTCGAAGAGCTTTGCCAATATCATTGTCTTTAAGAAACTCATTCTGATTTTCATGTTCAAATGTAAAGTGTATTTGACATGAGCAAGAATTAGAAGTTGTCATCTTCTGTTTAAGCTCTGAAAACCATTTTAAGTGTTTGTTTCAATCTGCATGCTTATACCTTATGTTTGTCACGTGTTTTCTGCATAATACTTGGACAACTGAAGGAGTCAAGAAAAAAAAATACGTTTTAATTACTTCAGATACTGATTTGAACATATTTTCAAGTAATTGAAAGGATTCCTAGTCCATTAGTTATGGAATAGTCTTATTCTACAGCTATGCACACTAATGAAGAAAATAAAGCAAATTCAACTGCTGTAATATGCAGGAGTTTCCAGGTTCCAACTACCAACTACTAGTAGCAATGAGGCAGTGTTTGCATGTGTGATTGAAATTGGTTTTCTACAGGATGAATTCAATGCTAAGACTCTATAATTATTCACACTAACAAAAGATGACCCAGGTTAAGTAAGCACACAAAAGAAATAATTTCACAGTCAAGAAATCACAAGCAGTCACAGAAGATTAAGAAGAGTCTGAGGTAAAAGAACATGGAACTCAGCTGCAGTGCTTGCAGCCAAGCCAGTAAGAGCAATAATTTGTCCATTATCATTAAAATATTCTCCAGGGTAGATGTTACCGTACAATAGCAGAACTGCCTCTTAGAGTTCATCATTGAGTAGTAACACTGACCTGAGATGCCATTACTCCAGAAGGCTCAAAGCCTTTCGCCTCTTCAAGTAAGTTTCTTTCTTCATTTGGCTAAAAGTAGAAAATAACAAAATGAAAAACATCAAAGCACATGTTCGTGGCATGTTTAAGTGGTTGCACTGACTCACTTAAAGCTGAATTTACACAGCACCAAATGTTTTTCTTCTAGAGACAGTAAGAGCTCCCACTTCTTACTTACAGTGACAAGGGGGTACTCCCTGGCTGGCCGCAAGTCTGCAAGACTCTCTTTAATGTATTCTTCAGCAACAAAAGCTTCCTTTAATCCAGGGAAAAGATTTTCATATTCTGTAGGATCAGCAAGGGACTCGGCAGCTTTTTGATTGACTTTAGAGAGATTCTCCCGCCACAGTTTAACAACCCTGGAGATGCAAACTATATTTGTTACATACAGCTGATTTTGACACTATTCACACTCTGCAAGTGCTTTGAAGTTACCTCGAAACTTGGCTTGGCAAATATGTCCGTGCAAGAAAAGCAGCTTCTGGGAGACGCCCAGTTTTAATCAGGAGTTCCAAACATGAATCAAGCCTAAAAGATTTTTAAAAATGTAATTTTAACCAGGAAGTTTAATATTTTTTTCTACAAAATTAGCTGTTTATTAAAGTGCTTTCATTTCACATTTTAGAAGTAGTAGCCATCATAAAATAGAACCAGCTTTTCTGAAAAGGCACATGCCACATTTTTTCTTCAGAAAGTTTTAAGTTATCTGTAGTTAACCACTGGAAGAACCTGGGGTTCTTTGCACTTTGGAAAGCAGAACGGAACAATCTGAATTTCATGCTTGCTACTTACTTTCCCTGCAGGAAATAGCTCATAAATGCAACATTGTTCTTGCCATCTTTTTCTGCTCCTTCAGCTAACTTATTCACCATGTTAGCATTTCCTGAAGCTGTAGCCAGGAGCAGTAGTCCTCCGTAGTCTTGTGCATGATGGAGACACTCCTGGGCTAAGCCAAACTGGCATTTACTAATTGCAAGCTCTGCAAGTTGCTTCCATTTCTGTTCTGACTAATGGTACAGAAAGAGGAGAGGGAGGGAAAAAAGAAACCAAAAAATAACCCTCAATTTTTTTTAACAACATTTATAAAGATTTTTCATAGCATTCAATATGAAAATGTAAGTTTACTTGTGAAGGTATTGTTAGCCCATCATTAACTTGTCTTCCCTTTGAGATCCTAGGATTACTGCAGCTTCACAGCATGACACAGTGAGTGTTATATGCAGACCATTATGCAGCTATTACCCTTACAGAAAATAAACAGTTCTACGTTAAACATGGAGGGAGGAGGTAAAAATAAGTTTGGAAATTTTAACAGTAACAATCTCTTAAACAAAGCTCCCAAGTTAACCTTCAGAATTAAGACAGACATTTATGTCTGTAACTAAGTTAACATTCCTTATCACCAACTTCATTATTTTACAACAGGAACTGTGAGATCAGTTCTCTGAATAACAGCTATGGGACAAGTCACTGCCTGACAATCTTTGAGTGCATCAGTCTCAGTTTGCCAAGGCTGGAACAAAGGCCCAGCGGCTTCAGTCTCGCTGTTCCTCCTCCCACTGTTCAATACTGGAGATTAAGGCTTGATTCTTGGTTCGAGTTTTGTATTCTCCAGGAGTTCCCCTGTAGCTTTCTGAGCAGACATTTTTCTGTCCCCATCCTACAGCTTAGATACCTTTGAATTACAGGCAGAAGAGCTTCACTGAGGAAGCTGGAGGCATTTACAGTGTTCAGGGAGCTGTACTGCATCCCCACATACCACTGTCTTTTCTTACAGAGGCCTCTTAGATTCACACCAATACTCAGAATTATTATCCATCACCAAAACTTTGATGTTTACCTCTGCTTCCACTGCAAGCTGATAGGCTATTTTTAATTCTCCAAGTTGAAGAGCAAGTTCGAAACGATGCTCTGGATCTGTAGATACTGCAAGAGCTTGTTGTTTGAAGCCCTAAAATAAAAATCTTAAAGTAAGACTGATCTGTCAGGTCAAACAGCATCCTAGATGTTCTAACAAAAGCCCTCTAAACAGAAGGCTACACTATTCTCAAATACATATGGATTATTAACAAGAATTTATGCTTACAGACAAAATTATCTGGTTTTGCCTAGCAAATTCAATTAGAAATTTGAATAAACTGATTTAAGTTGTTGATGACTAAATGGTAGTTTTCTTACCTGCTTTTCAAGAAAATGTGCAACTCTGGTTCTCTGTTCTTTTGGAATCGTGGGAAGGACTTTATCAGCCATACCAAAATCTCTTCTCATCACAGCAGTTTGATACTCAAGCACCGAGACCAGCAAAGAGTAGCTAACAATGTTTAGCTCTTTATCACCCAAATAAAGTCGGTTGTCCTTAGGGATATACCCCAAGAGATACATCGTCCTGAAACAACAAAGAAGAATATTGATCTTGAATAAATCCATTACCAAGTAGTCTATAAAAAAAGTAGTAGTAGTTCTTACAGTAGCAATGTACTCACATGAAAAATTCTACTTTTACATAACACTGTTTATTCCCTCTGGGATTACATTACTGCTTCAGGACATACGTTAGCATGATATGCCAGGAAAAGTAGTAATGCACAGCAAGCAGGTGACAAGGTTCACCTTGTCCTAACTTCATTGAAAGAACCTTTAACACTTGCAGCAACTTACCTGTCTAAATGGGCAATAGTGACGATTTCACCTCCAACATAGTAGTTGAGTCTGTTCACAGAACTGGTGTAAATAAAGCAGTCGCCTACCCACAAGCCTGTTTTCACAATCTCCTGAATCTCACCAAGAACCTGCAGATTAAGTTTGATTTAATAGATATGTAACAAGGTACTTGTAGATAGCAGTAAGACTATTGCATTTTCAAGTTAAACTGAATACTCAGTATATTTCAGTAAATAGTTGGGCAAGTTGCAGAAAGTTTAGATATAGACTGGAAGTACTTAAATAACACTTTCAGTTTGACAGAAATGCTGTAACATAAGAGATTTCGTATCTTAATACTTAACCAATTACAAATCCAGGAAACAAGCACCAAACTAAGCATTAAAGAAGATAATTGAAGAAAAGTTTCACAAGGAAAGTTATGTTTCTGACATTTCACAGCATGGGTTGTTTTTCTTTTTTACTTTTTCTCAAATTTCAATACTATTTCATAACTTGAAAATTACACAGAAAGTTTAAGCAATGTAAACACACTGCCTGAGTGTGTGCTTTAAAAATAACTTCTATAACTCTGTAAGAATAGTAAACAGACATCTGAATAAAAAGATAGGCATCAAGGTCTGTCATACTGGGATTCCAACAGGGACACGCTCCCCAGGGAACCCAAATAAAATTATTAACAGCATTCCTCAGGCAGATGCATACTGTGTATACTGTATCCCAGTGTTCTGGAAACTACAATTTAATAGGATTATATTAACAACTAAGTTTGATGTACTCAGGAAAGACTTGTTTCAACAATCTCTAATCCTGTTCCATTTTTTAAATAGAAGGTACCTCAAAAGCATCTTCAATTCCATCTTCAGTGACACCTTCATGTGTTTCTTGGGCTGCTGCAACTTTTTCTGATAGGTATTTCAGAATGAAGAATGACTCTTCCGTAGCAATGCAGACAAGCTCACCCGAGTCAGACCAGAAAATCTGTATAATCAGAATCAACAATAGCACTGTTTTAGAGACCCCAGGGGAAGAAAGGAGTATGTATAAATTAAGGTTAAAACATACTAACTCTAACAGAAGCTTTAGTACCTGAGAAGCCACCACATGCAGGAATTTGTTTTCCCCTTCTGCTACAAGATTGAAATAAACTTAAGTAGTTATTACTTTATGACTGACAGCTTGGCTTCATTCAAGAAAGTCAGAAGTCTAGTAAAAATTATAAAATAAGTAAACACAGACAGGTAAATATCTTCAGTCCTATCTAGAAACTTACATGTTTGGGCTGAATTTCAATTCTGCGAATCAGTTCTGTGTTTTCCCAATCATAGAATGCCAAACCATTAACAGATCTGACACCCAGCAGGAAGCCACCATAGATGCCTGCAAGAAAATAAAGGTGGAAGAAATCCACATAGTGCAAAAAAAATGTACCAACACATCTGTTCTAAAAGTAAATATTTACCTTCTGCTCCAAAATCAGGTTTGAATGACTTTTTCTCTTTGAAATTTTTAAATATCTTTACAACGCTGTTGCTCTCCCTGATTGCGTATCTAAATAAGAGATTGCATTGTAAAAAAGTAAAATAAAATAAAATTATTATTCGGCTTCCAGAGTGGCAAATTACTAATATCTTAAGCTGCTGCAAAACAACTGCAGTTGATTTATCTTCAAAAATTAGCGAAGTGCTACAAATGGAAAATTTTAAAGCAGGACAGTTCTTAAAAGTTCATTATCCACGTTTTAGTCTTCAGGCCAGTTTGTCATTTGTACAGCCTGAAAACTAGCAGCAGCATGTCTAAATTAATACAAAGGAAAAAGAGTCTGCAACACTTACTCTGAAGAGTCATGTGCCCATACGAACTCCTGTGCAGAACCAAAGCTCTTGTTCCTCAAAGCCATAGCTGTGTAGATGATGTACTCACCATCACCACACACTACTACAAACCTAGAGCAGGAAAAAAGATGCATTTGTTAGGTATCTGCTTACAGTTCAACAGGCACGATCAAACAGACAAATTATCTGAAAAATTAAAGGCCTCTAGCCCAATATAATCACTGCAAATACAGACTAAAAGAACTTCATATATTCAAAAAAATGTCACAGAACTAGATTTTCCTCTGCATCATATTGCTAGCTGCTTGCTATCCCCTCTTCCTTCTGGCCTCTACTGAGCAGCTCTTGTACCTTGTATTCCTTTACTTTTTCTTTTAATTTAGCTTTTCTGTTAACAAAAAAACAATTCAAGAGAAGTGATCAAAGAATGTGGTTTGCTGCTACTGCCTTACATGTTCCGTTTGCATACTTCCTACAACTTGTTTGTTTAAGCAGCTCTTACAGGTGCAATCTACCTATTGCTCCGACTTCACAGTGCCTGGCTCTGGTACACTTGAGTACTGGTACCACAGGCCCTTGGTCACCAGCACACATGCAACTCTTTTTCATTCAAAAAGTTTTGCAATATAATAAAAAAAAAGAGGAGAAATCAGGAATGTTTAAGTATCTTGCTCTAAAATCTATTACCGTCCATTAGGGTTGTGCTGAATTGTCTGAGGATAGATTTCGCAGCTCCCCATATCCTTTACAGCCAGTGGCAACCTTTCTCCATCTTTGATTTCAGCATCTCCCATAGCTTTCAAGTTGGCCTGTTGGACTTCTGAATGTTTAGCCCAAATAATTTTTCCATTTGCATCCATGGACATGGCAGGTTCTTCACGACCAAGCTAGGAAGTGTAACAAGAATTTAGCAGATTGAGAAAACACAGTATTGATTTTCTTCTCAGCTGAACATATCTCGTGAAATACCCTGGCTCTGTCTAAAAAAATGTCAGTTAAAGTGCCAAGTTTTCAGTATTTTACATATTAACACAGAATCAAAATCAGTTGCTCTGTACGGAGGACAGTAATGAATCACCATTTCTCATTACAACTCATTAATTGTACCTTAACAATAATGCTGCCTTCATCATATCCCAAAGCCACATTATTGGATCCTCTCAAACTGGCCACACACCACACTCTCTCCATACCATAGTTGAGGGTACTTTCCAGGCGGTAAGTGCTTGAATGCCAAATGCGCACAGTTCCTAGAGAAAAAAGAAAGAAATGCCTTTTATCTCTTCTCTCCTGCAAGGGGAGGAAGTGTGTAGCCACACCACAAGAGTTCGTCCATAAGTTCTTCCCCTGTCCTTTACATATATGAGAAAATACAAAATTACCGTCTTCCGAGCCTGTGATAATGATAGGCAGTTCAGGATGGAAGCTGACACACGACACATTTTGAGCATGTCCTTCCAGTGTCTGTACACATGTTTTATTCTGAAAAAAAAAAAGTCCTAAGTACAGGTATAGATAATAGACACATTGCTACATTTTTACCTTTGTTTCTTAAAAAAAAAAATCTCCCACCAAATCCAAGATCTATCTGAAAACATATTTCTCTAGATTTCTTCCATTAACATTTATTTCCAAGATACTAAAAAAAAGAGCATTAGACATATTAAAAACTATAATTGTATTGAGTTAATTTCTCTTCCCCAGAAGAAAGTATCTATTTCCCTTGACATAGCTGTTTTCCTCTGTTTTCAGATGGATTTCTGCCTAGAAGATACACTTTCTCAGAGCTAGATGGCACAACAGATTAAAGCAAGATGAAAATAAGAGTTCACTCAAAAAAAAAAATCAGAGCAAAACATCTAGCTGAGTGTAACTACAGGTGAAGACATCCAATATTGTCTTTGTTAAGAATGTTCATTCACATAGTTGTGAAAGGAAGGTCTACTCTGCTTGAGATAAGTAAGATCAGCCTATGGAACTGATGTATATACAACTGCACACGGTGGCAAAGTTTCAAGCACTGTTAACAGTCATTACTGCAGTGCACACTTCAATTAAGAGCACTAGCTTTACCTTGGGAGCTTGGATTTATTCTAGGGCAATATGCTTTAACAACCAAAAAGTACTATCTCACAAATTTTGTGTTGCCCTTCTAGCCATTCATGCACTTGTACACAGGAAGAACTTATGAGCTCCAGGTTCCTGCAACAGAACTGAATCCCTGAGTCACCTCATGCCCCCTGCAAACTGCCAAGTAGAAGCACACTCATGTGTGTGCATGCACACATGTGCCTGCATAAATGTTCCCGGGATGAAAAAGAAGAAAGTAATGAGAATAAAGAAAAAAGGAAAAAAATTAATGAGAAGTGAAAGGATGGAAAGAGTTGATACATGAACAATATTTACATTTGAACATAGAAGAGGAGCACCTTAATCCACAAAACATGAAGACCAAAAGGCACTGATTACTATGTTACAGGAAAAAACCCTAATGCTAATAGTAGAAACCTTATGTCAAATTTAATTCTACAAATTAACTCTGAAATTATTTAAATTCACAGCAGGTTTTCTCAAGGGTTAACAACTATTCTTATTTTTTAGTGAAATATTCACTCCTTCCTTCTTTCCAAGGAAAAATGAGGAAAATCTGCTGTTGTATTCAAGTTTTTTCCTATTTCCTTTTCCTATTTCTTCACTGATGGTTTTGCTGTGGCAGTCTGCACAAACATTTATGAAGAGTTGAACACATACCTGATAGTCCCAGATCTTAACCAACCGATCATCTGCACCTGAAATGAGATATGGTTTGTCTCCTCCACTGTAATAGTCAATGCAGTTTACTCCTTTCTCATGGCCTTCCAAAGTGAAGTTGGGTGAAGAAGAGCCAAGCTGCCACACCTTCCCAGAAGAAAAAACAAAAACACAACAAAAAAATCTCAACTACATGCAGTAATTGACTTTTTGCATGCAGGTCAACCCTGCCAAACCAAGTAGGCGTTCAGATGTACTTCACAATTCCAAAGGCAGAGAATATAGAATTCCAGAGACACGGTTGTTTTCTTAGGTGGAGAACCTGAACAACTGCTTATCAAACTACCAAGCCTCCTCCCCCAAATAAACAGAAATAACATGCTGAGTTGCACATGCTGTGCTCACACCTCAAAACAATGGAATTGCTTTCTTTCAACTTTTTTTTTTTAAGGACATAAACCCATACAAGACATCATTTGTAAGTAGCAGTATCTGTTTATGAAACTAACTAAAAGACCTAGAGAAAGCAATCAAGTATTTGTGCATACATGGGTTGCCCCCACCTGTGTTCTGATTTTTATTTTTTTCCAGTTACATTAAATGAATGACAAATCCCATGCTAAATGAGGACTCAATCAAGCTGTGGATATAGTATTGTCCCATGATCATCACATCAAATCAACATTTATACGCACTTAATCTCAACATCTGAGGACACCTGAGATTAAAACTGGCTTTCTACAGCAAATACACTGATAATTTATAGGGAACAAGAGGAAGTCTCACTGCTCAGACAGCTGTAAATCTATAGTTTCAGATATTTAATAATATTTTCACAGCAAATGAGACTCATCAGGGTCCACCATGAAAAGGCTGGAAACACCTTTGGAAACAGTTCAATAGACAGATGGCCAAGGACATGAAAATAATGACAGAAATTACTTTACTATGTTTTTTTTAAGTGCCTAGAGTTAAAGGCTTTACCCCACTATACATATAGTTTCAATTCTCCCAAACTACTCATTGACAGTATAACCATTACCCCACCCCAATATTTCTGTGTAATCTGAATGGAAATGCAGCACTTCAAGTTTAGAGAACCACATTGCAATGCCTAGAGGTGACAGGTGATCTTGTAAATTTACTGAATTACTTAGTAGGTGCATAGTGACTTGACCAGTGCTCAGCTCGTTGTTCAATAAAATTTCTACTATTGCATCTGCTTTTAAGAATTCTGGCTCATTGTCCATACAGTATTATTGATTTGTGTACTCTGTCTGATAATTACTTAATGACTAAAAAAAACCCCAAAATACCATTTCTCTACCTTAATTGTCCTATCCAAAGAGGCACTGGCAAACTGATTATTGTCTTTTGGGTTTATGACAATCTGCATGACATAATGGGTGTGTCCTTCAAACACCTGAGAACAAGACCATTTTTTATCCCAGTCCCAGAGTTTAATGAGCATGTCATCTGAAAAAAAACAAAAAACAAACCAAGCTTCAGTTAGTTTAATATATTTTTATACCTACCTTCTTGAACTACATAATCCTTAATAACTTCAAGTTAAAAGCTTACTCATCCCTTCCTCCTTGAAAGGAGGCACTGCTAATACTCAATATATTTTTCATCTATAAGATTACCAGTTCTTCCTTGCAGAAGGACCACAGGGACTTCAAGTTTCTCAAAAAGATTGTCCAGTAAAATGGTGATGAAACTAAGCAAGAAATAAGTCTGTCTTAAAAAGGGAGATTAAGAATTTATATTAAATTATTGAATTATTAATCTTATAAAAACTGGGCAGTTACTAAGGAATTAGACCCATGCTTTCTTCTACAGCACTTACTCTGATGAGCACTAAGGAACAGGAAGCAGAGACAATGAAGCTGGCATCCCAGAACCTCTAGTTCAAGTGTATGACATCCAACAGCAAGACACAGAAACATATGCTGCTTCTGTCTCACAAGGTTCTCTGCATTCTTGCAGAACTCTGACTGCATTAGTAAGGTTTCCAGGAACAAAAAGGACTGAGTAGCATGATGCAGATGTTCTCTGGCAAGATCCATTGGGATACTGTGATCTTCCAATCCTGACTAACATAGATTACATCAAATAACAGAGAACTCAGTAGTATTTTGTCGAAAGAAGATGAAAGTTATCTGTTGCTTCAAGTCAGATTGACAGCTGAAAACATACTCCAAACCATTATGAATTTTTTTTAAAAAACTGATTTTGGTGTGGCAAACTCTCAAATAACAGCTAATTAGCACATATGTGAACTTTTCCTCTGGCAGATATTATGCAACAAGGTTCTTCAGTCTTCTCTGACAAGAACATAAACTATTATATTTTAAATGTTAAGTACAGTTGACATTCCAGTAAAAATGAATGCATCTGGCAAAGAATTAACACTGAATGACAACTGTCACGTTGGCTACTTGCTCAAGGATTCCCGTTTCAGCAGAAAAAGCAGAAAACATGCAACCCCTCACTAGACAGAAAACAGAAGCCTAAAAATAGCTGGTTAATAAATATAAAAATATACCAAAGCACTCTTACCACTGCTTGTCAGTATGAATGGCTGTGTGGGATGCACAGCAATACAGCGAATGTAATCTGAATGTGCTTCAAACATGTGAACTCTTTCCAAGGTGTTGTAATTAAAAACTCTAATTTGCATGTCATCCTATGAAAGGGAAGAAAAGGCACCATTAAAACAGGACTCTCTGTATAATACACCTTACATTCAACGCAAGATAGCTAAAAACTTAAAAATTAAAACTGACATTTATTTTTTTTTCCTTTTTTGGAGGGGGGAGAGGAGCTATTTTTATTTCAGATACAGTATTATTAAAAGTAGCATTCCCAAAACTTAAAGAAAATCCTACAAATATATGAAGAACTTTCTGACAAGGAATAAACCATCAGGCAAAGCTTTCAGAAGTGACCATGACTTACAAGGCCAGAGTAAATGAAATTTAGTGACAAACTCTGCACTACTTGTTTTATCCAAAGCATTTGCTTTTCCACCCTGTCTTTCCCTCTTTCACACATGTCTGCTTAAGCAGCAACAGCTGCAGAAAACACTCTTCAGAAGGGCAGAAAATGACAAGTATGTTCTTTTGAGACCAGCCTACCAGTGTAATGAACGTGGAACACACAGAACAAGCAACGACTATTGTTATTATGTGATGTACAAAGGAATGGCATGAAAATAAATTGGAGAAAGTGCTACTGCATATGGAAATCACAAGATGACGATAGCTTACAGCTCCTGTAACAACCCAGTTCTTTCTCGCCACAAATTTGGCAGCTCTCACTGGCAGGTCACACACTTCAAAAGTCTTCACCAGAGTCTAAAAATAAAAATAGTAAGTTTTTAGCACTGGAGAAAATATGTTTTGAAATCAGCTCTTCATCTTAACAGCATCCAGTATGTTGTCTTTGGCAACTCTCCAAGAATCCTACACCACTACATGCACACTTTTAATAAGGAACATACCTGTCCAAGAAGGCAGACACTTGCCTGTTCTGCTCTTTTAACATTACCTTTATGTTCTCCCTTCATTCTTAACCCAACCCCACCACTGAACATTTTTGGAGCTGCGGCCCAATTTCAACCATGCTTTACAGACAGGTCAAGGTCTAACAGTTCCTACAACCTTCATAAATATAGATGGCAGGTACAAGACAGAGGCATCTTATCCTTGGGAAGGAAAAGCATTAGTTCGCAAGGAATCCACAAAGGAGAATTCTTCAAAAATAAATTTATAGCAAATGAAACACTGTAAAAGTCACAGTTAAAGATATTCCTCGTCTACCACAATAGTGACTTCTGTGATAAGACAGGGGACAGCACGATTAGTGGCAGTGATTCAAAATTCCTCTTGTGTATCTAGCATTGAAAAACAGAATTTATACATCTGTGAGTTATGAATATTTCATAATAAAAGAACACCAAAATCATCACCTGTGTTTCATGGTTCCAAACACAGACACTGCCATTGTACAGGCTAGCCAACATCCATGGTTCCGTGGGATGCAAGTCTACACTCTTCACCCGGTCAGACCGAGCTGTTAGCTTCCGCTTTATATCCAGTCGGAGAGGCTAGAGAGGAAAAGAATTGAGAACATCAAGTTATTCAACATAAAACTAGCACAGAAATATGATGAAAGAAGGAAAGCTGAAGCTAAGCCTTAAAAAAAAAGGAGTCAATCCTGCTTTCCAGGCAGACAGAGGACTACTACTCTTTTCTATCCATGTGATTATTCATTTTTGTAGGGGCTTCTGGAAGCATCCCAACCCACTAATGGCAACAGATCCATTTTATTTCCTTTTGCAACATTTGGAATTTTTTCCATACTGTAAAAAGTAGCTCCAGCAAAAAAGATGCAGTGCACGTTTTCCTGGTGTCCCTGAACTACTGCTTTTAATACAAATGATAGAAAATGAATCTTCCTGCTACTTCACCTGAAAAATCAGATGGAAGAGCCAATTATTACAACAGAACACAACAACATTTGCCCATTATAAATATATTTCTGTTCACAATTCCAACATCACATTTCAGAATGGAACACTATGTTGTAAAAACTGGGGAGAGGGAAAAGTTTAAGTCTTTTCCTTATAAAGAAGACTTTGATCTTCCACTTTCATCACTGGCAATATAAAGCCAGAGTATTTAAAAGGCATGAAGCAAAGCAAAGTGACTTTCTAAAATATCTGAGGCATTATAGATTTGTTTAGACACTCAAAGGCTGTTAAGCTCATTTTATCTCTGAGAACTTAATGGGTAATATCTGAATGCTGCGCGTGTTTAGTAGGAGAATAAAATTAATAAAACCTGCAGTTACCTATGTTAGATACTGCAAGGAGAACATAACAAGCTATCGTGTCCTGCCTGGAACCTGCAGGTGTCACATCTGATGGCAGAGAAAGAACTCGTGGCTGATTTCTCCTGCCATAAGTGCTAGAAAAACTGGCAGGACAATTGCATGCGAGTCTGTGCTTATCCTTGAAACTGCTCTTGCCTTCTGCTGCCAGGGACCAGACCGTGGGTGAGCCCAGGGGTTCACTCCGCACGCACTGAAAGCCCCGAGCGCTGCCGGGCCGTGGGACGGTGCCGTTCCCCCCCGGGGAACACAGCCCAGGGGACCGGCTCTGAGATTTAACGCGTAACGGCGGCAGCAGACTCTCGAGTGCTCTCTTTTCATTAAGCTGTGTACCTCCAACCTCAGACCGACACCGCGACTCGCTCAGGCACCGGGGGAACGGGAGCCCGGGTCGGGGGGAGCAGAGGCCCCGCAGAGCCCCCCCGGCCTGTCCTGCCCGGGGCCAAGGCCGGCTCCCCTCGGGCAGGTCCCGGGCCCTCGGCCCTGCCGGCTCCCGGCTCCCCAGCCCATGTCCGGCCCGTGCGGGGCTCGGGCACCTCGCTCAGGCCCGGTACAGCCGGCCCCGCCGCCACTCCTCCCGCCCCCTGCC
>VZRW01000009.1:395392-476234 GCA_013398125.1 Aegotheles bennettii
TCGGTGGCGCGGCGCGGGGCAGGCTGGGAGTTGGAGTTTCCTCGCGCGGGAGCTCGAGCCCCGCTCCCTGAGGCCGCAGGCGCGGCCCCTGAGCCGCCCCGGGCCCCGCAGGCGGGTGGCGGCCGTGCAGAGCCGCCGGGCTCTGCCCACTGCTCAGGGACCTCGGGAAGGTTCCTCTGATGCCCCTGGCCCGCTCCGGCGGTCTCTCAGTGTGTGCAATGGTGCTGTGGGTCAGAGCAGCCAGGTCCTCAGCGTGAGCGCCACAGGGGCCTGAGCACGGCCCTGGGAGGAGCCCAGCTCGCCTCAGCTGTCTCAGGAAGAAAGGAGCGAGCCTGGTCCATCCCGCAGACCTCGTAGGTGTAAAAGGCTACGTGATGTATTTCCCCTCTTTTGTCAGCTACAGCTGCAGATACCACCGCCCCAAACAGCAGGAACAGTGCGGGGAATGTGAGATTTTGGGAAGCACCAAAGCACAAGGAACCACTGCTGAGAAAACCTCACCTAGCACTGCTGCCAGATTGAAGTTCCATCTTCAATTAAAATTTGCAACCCTCACATTTCATTGTATAACGAAGAGGAATAACATGGAAGAGTTTTATATTCATTGGGCTTCAGTTAAAGAAAATAATCCTTTTGATACAATTGTTCACCTGGGGATTAGGAGCCCTGTGTGCTCTACAACATGGTATGAAGGATTACATTGCCCTGAAGTGTTTGAAGGACATAAACATAAACAGTTTGAAGGACATAAACAAACAAAAGGGTGACAGAGAGATTACTTCAACTCTCGTCATTTTCACTCCAAGAGAGTAAAGACACGAAAGACAGATTCTTAAAATTTGAAAAAAACACAGGTCTGATGAAAATAAATGAGGACTGTGTGAAGCAAGAAAAGGGGCACAATGTCAACAGTTAGACTTTCAGCTTTGCCTAAGGCTTTCCTTTCACTTTCAGTTAATTATGATTGTAGAATAACACTTAAAACATTTAAGTACAGAATTTCAGGACTGGATAAGCATGCTTAAAAGTAATGATTCAAGCAAAATCTATGACTTTTGAGTCTAATTCATGATTTTTAGACAGCTGAGGTGGAGCATTGAAAGAGGAGATGGACTGGAAGGATATCTGTATTCAAGCATCTTGGTAAAGGGGGATGAACAGCACACACTGTATATTTTTTCCTTGGAGAACTCAACGAGGTACTGTCCACAGAGAGATAAAGATATTTCAGGGAATCAAAGACAGCAAGGAAGGTAAGTGAAAGATGAAGGAATAGAGCTTGTTAGTCAAGAAAATAACAGCAGGGAAAGGAAGAAATTACTTTGCTGTTAGCTTCTTCTGGGAAGTTGTAATAATAGAAAAACTAAAGTGCAGAAAAGAGGCATGGGGTGTAAGCCAAGGATGACCTTACAATAGGAGATAAGGGATCAAATAAAGCAATGCAATTATGAATAAGAAATATCCCTCTGAGCTGTTAGATGCAAAAGTACCAGTTCTGAGTCAAGAAAACCGTGATCCAAAAATTATTGGAAATTAAATGTGTATACAGATGAAATATTGTTATGAATTTGTTTTCCTTTCATATTCTTTCCTATATATCCTCTACTAGCCACCGTTTTACCAGGGTTTATATACAAAGTAGCTGGAACCATGAGGAGTCTCCAAAAAGACCTTCAATACAGATATTAAATAAGAACAAAATCTCTACTTTAGGTAATTTTACGTGACCCAACAGCTATTCTTATGCCTATTTACTGGAAGATATTTTTCAGGTAAAAAAACCCAACACAGTGTTTTCCTCCAGAATACTGAAACAGAGGAAACTTCACTTCTTGTGGGCATTGCCCTGTTTTGAAAGTTCCCCATTGCCCCTTTCATACCCCTGCCTGCTTGGCGATGCAGTAGCACTTGCAGCAGTTTACCTGGAGCAACATACATGCGTGCGAGGCACTTGGCTATTCCCTCCTGGACTAAAAAATATCTAGCATTTTCGTTACTTTGGAGGGAGTGCACAAACTTGGGTTTGTCTGTTAATTTTGTGGCTACTTGATATCCTTAAGATCACAGACATGGAAAGGGAGGAGGAGAGAATGATTTAGGCAAATGATGAAATTGCTACAGATCAGTAGAGTGTAATCATAGACCTTGCTTCCTTAAGAAACCAGAATAAAGCTGTACAGAATATTTACAATGCAGTGTCTAGTACCGTTCTACAACTGCCTTCCTGTTAGAAACACAAACAGCATTTCTGCAGAGTGTGGATATGCATGTGTAGTGAAGTGTATAATAAAGGAACTGGTAATATGGTGTTGCAGGACACATTTCTTGTAGGTGCAAAGCTACTTTTAAATCTCTTGAAAGCTCTCAACACAAACCATTAGAAAGGACCTCTTTTGTTACAAAAATATAGTGGTGTAAACCACTGGCCAGCTGAGTGCTGGTAGCTGAAGGAATAGCATATTGACACATTAAATTTTGTAAACAAAAAAATGGACCTCAGTCCTCTCATAGAGGAATTCTGCACATTTTTATTGCTGTCAATTTACTCAGAAACACAGCAGCTATAATGAGATTGCAACAAGAGATATAACAGTTGTGAGGAGGAAGCAGCTATGGCACTTTCAGCCTACTGGTTATTTCTTTACAAGGCTCTTGCTTCTCAGGATAGCAAATCCATTCTCCCTTACTTTTCTGAGATTTCAGCTTAGATCCTTTTGGCTATGAAATTATTGGCAGATTTTGAATTTGTCTGGCACTAAAAATTTTTCTGGAAACAGGATAGAGCATTTTAAGATAAAAAATTGTACCATATCATTCTTCCAAAGAAAAAAGTTAAAATTGTTTGGAATACCAGTCACAAGCAGTAATTGTTTATCCTCAGTGTACCAAATGAATTTTAACAGAGAAGGGAAAGACAAAAAATAAAATACCAGTCCACTTTCTTTTCTCTCAGGTAGAGACCAGAGGTCTGGAAATAAGAGCCATATCCATATGGCTCATTCAATATGCTTGGAGATTAATATTCAGGCAAAAATCTAACAGATCCTTTTAGCTAGATCCATACCTGGTGTAATAAATCTAGTGTGTGCTGCTGCTTGTTGCAGTAGGAAGCTCAGTCCTGACGGTCTGATACTTCTTTGCCTTGATTGTTCTACCTAGGACACCACGCCTGTTATGGTAATTCCTTGTTTCTCCAGACTTCAGCCATTGCTAGTTTTCTTTATGGGGATATGTGTGACCTTCCAGGATCACTGCATTTCAATTTGGGTCTCAGTTTGCCAGCATCTCTGAACTTGACCAACTTTATTATCTTGAGGTAGTATTATGGATGGCTTACTAGTTCCCCAAGTATTCTGGAAGTTATGTTGTAACCTAAATTACTGCATTATTCCCATTAGATCCTTTCTTTTAGAATATACAGAGGCTTTTACATATTTAGGTCAAGTTTATTGTATTGTAAAGTGTTTATTTCATATGTAAAATTAATATGAAGTGTCAGGAGTTAATACATGCAGAGCAGTGAACTGAAGTAAAACTCATTGCAGCCTTAACTTGGAAGACGTTAAAGATTGATGGAACACAGTGGGTTTAAAGAAAAGGTGTTATTAACATGTAGGTGGCAGAGCTATGAGACAAACCCCACTGTAAATCTGAATTAAAAACTCACTTGAAACTGTAGTATTTCACTTAGTTGCAGATCAGCAATATAGCAGTGTTCTGGAATGCAGTTTGTCTCTTTCACTCTGAGATACCCAGCCTTTGTCTCTTTTCACTCTCTTGGAAACAGACTATCCTTGGCTACAATCCCAACTCATATGCAGAAATCAGAGTATTAAACTTACTAGAATAATGAGGAATTAAAATGTCAGTAAAGAAATCAGAACTTTTAGTGCAACTGTCAAAACTGTAGAGTTCATATTAGAAAAAAATAATACTGTCCTCTCCAAAACCTGCAGCCTGTCAGTAGCAGCCTGATGGTACATAAACTGATCGTTTCAAATGGTTGTTGCTTCAAATACAATCATATATGTGGTGCATAAAGAGAAAATAGATACTGCAGTATCTATCTTTACAAAAGGGACTGGAAGTTTTATATTTGAAGTCACCTAAAATAATATCACCTGTCACTTTCATTACAGGCCTGCCTTTTCAACTTACAATTCTGCCAAAGAGCTGTGTGGGCTTAGGGTTTTTTATATTGGATGTCTTCATCTGAACAAGGGACTGATGTCAGCTTGTATTTCCAAGTTTCAGTAGAAAGCTTTAGTAATTTTTAAAAAGGTGTTAAGGGAGGACAAAATACCACCTTCCTTAAATCAGCATCAGGATAATCATCAATATTTTTCACAGCATCTGACATGAACTTAATTTAAGCAGAAAATATAGCATAAAATATGAATTGTGGAAGCACAGTAAGCTACCCGCGTGCTAATAATGAGGAGAGAGATGTCCATAAACAGTGAATTCTGGAAAAAAACCCCAATATTATCAGTGGGAGTGAACGAGGTGTTGTACATAATATAAAGGCTGCAGTTCTTACCCTCTTCTACTACAGCTCCTTTGAGTATCTTGGATTTATTAGATAAGTGCTATCTTTATGTCATTTGTGTAATCATTTAGCAGGAATGATCTTGAATGTCCTGCCAGTCCTGGTTTATTAACACTTGCTTCTTCGTGTTTTATTTTCTGGAGGCCATAGTCACAATTTTGGCATGATTCCACTTCCATTAAGATGGGTGTAAAAGGGCAGGCCTTGAAACCACAGGATTGGTTTGGAATGCAGCAGTATATATTCGCCCAGGTATTCCAAGTTTAGAGCATATAATTTCTTTCTTTCTTTTTATCAAATTTACAGCGCCTTCCACTATAGCTGAATGTTGGTACTGAGGTTCTTTTATTGAATTTTGAGGCTTCAGATAAACTTATTCTATTCTCTCTGCTCTTCTTTAAACCTATCTGTCAAACTGTGTCTAAGATCTGATTCAGCAAGCAGTTTAGTTTGCCCTGAATATAGTCTTGAGAGAACATGAACTAGAAAACCCATACAGTTATTTTTTTTGTATGATGAGTATCTGTCCAATAGCTACTTAAAATTGTCTGTGGCAATATTAATGATTTCAGGACAAAAATATTCATTTATTTTCACTTCTAATTGCTGTTATCTCTTACAACCTTTTCACTATTGACCACAGCGTTGGAGTGTGCTTGGGAAATGATTCAGCATAGGGTTTTCCATAAGCTTGCAAAAATGTTTATTGAATCGTATTACCAATCATCAGAATGATCTGTTTACATCACTCTGTAAAACTGAAAATACTGCATTTGTTTTCTATTAATGTCAGGCAAGATTGACATAAAGTTATTTTTAATCCAGATATAAAGCATTAATAAAAGGAAGTTTAAGAACAGCACTATGTACACTTGGTCAGTGTGAAAGGTTAGTGGTCAGACTTTGATAATTGTCTATAGCTTGTGAATGACCACGTTTGTTTTCTCTTGATCAGGCAGTTTCGTGTTCTTCAGATGCAGAGCTCAGGTTTCAGCCCCTGGTGTGATATCTGCATATACGATGTGTGATACAAAATCAAACTGTCAAAGCATATTTATTTAGTTAAAGTCATAGAGTCATAGAATGGTTTTGATTGGAAGGGACCTTAAAGATCATCTAGTTCCAACTCCCTGCCATGGGCAGGGACACTTTGAACTGAACAGTATTAATATATAAATATTTTACATTAGGATATGTTTCAAAGGAAGAGTAAGGATGTTAAAACTACTTTTATGAGACTGCAATGATACAAGAAAATGATAAGGTTAAAGAGTAGCTATCATTCTTGTTATTGCTTAGGCACTCATCCTGCATGATCTAATGCTCTGCTATGAGCAGTTTTTTGTTTCATAGTTTGATAGCAGCTGTTTCACCACAGGCTCAAATGCAGGTCAGGCTTGTGGTGTGCTAGACACATAAAACCAAAACTGCGCTACTAGGTTTTGCTTTCAGGTCAGGCTAATTTACACAGCGTGTCAGAGGAAGTTTTGGAAACCCACAATGTGGCAGTAACCCAGAACCATTCCCTTAAGATATGCCCGTCAAATGGAAAGTGGCTCTGTCAACAGCTTAGGGGCTTTTTAAAAATTATATTTTTTTAAAAAATGTGTTTTCACTAGTATTAATATGTAGGTGTTTTTTAGGAAAGGTTAAGACCACTCTTTGTGATTTGAAATGCATGGTTACATGGTTTATCAGTTTACATTGTAGTTCAATTAACAATCACAGAACTGTACGGCACTTCTGTGGCACTGAATGTATGTCTTTGTATTTGAGGCTTTTTATTAACAATGACACAGTAACAAGTTATTTATGTAGGAGAGCAGGCAGTGATGAGAGCTGTATTAGATTTTATCTTTGCTCTTTTATAATGATTGCAGACAAATGATGTATTGCCAGAGGCAAATATAACAATGTATTTATATATACAAGTCCTATACAAGCTCTGGTTCTTTTCTTTTCCCATTTCCAGCAGAACCTGAGTTGCTAAATTTGTCAGAGATACAGTCATATATGTAATCCAATAATAACAGCATGTGCTATGTACTGTCTTTGTCTAGTTTGAAGACTGCAATTTATCACAACCATCCCTGTCCAATGTTTCAGTTTTTAAACTCAGACTGTAGCAATTAATGCTTTTAGCTTTGAATATCTGTTTGTCAGTCCTTTGTCAATATATTAAATGGGACCTGACATAGGATGGACAGCATTCAGATCTTCTGGACAAACTCACTTTCAAAGATGGAGTATATAATCTGTTGATGAGTAAGGATCAATGTAGACTCTTAGATCAAGCTAAAAAAATTTAGGCTTTTACTCCTGAAGGTTTCTGGTTGAACTCCTTTTATGCTGCTGTTCTTGAAAATGCTGCCATTCTCTAATATAAAGGAAACTTCGCCCCTCCCTCCAATTGGTAATTATAACTATCACCTACACATGGTTTTATATCCTTTATGAAGAGGCACATTGAATTCTCCTATCAAAAGTGGATATGTACTATTTTTATATGGCTATTCAAATTAAAACTGATGAATTTTAATAATATGTAGCTAGTATGTAGTTGAAATTTAATCCCCTCAAAGTAAAACCACTTGTAAAGTTGTGATGTGGTTTATACTACACATATTGTCTTAATAGTTTTTTCTTTTTTCTTTTCTTTTCTTTTCTTTTCTTTTCTTTTCTTTTCTTTTCTTTTCTTTTCTTTTCTTTTCTTTTCTTTTCAAAAACTTACTGTTATTCAGTTTACTGTGGAGATAAAAAATTACAATAATTACAGTATTTTTTGTTTTGAGTCTGTGAAGAGGCCAGGAAACTCGGATAATAAAACCACAGGATGCCTCCCTTAACCGTGTGTTTAAGAGATTAACCACCAGATGACGCCTTGATTCTGTTCATCTCTGGTATTTTGATTGTATTTTTTTTTTTCCCTGACTGATGCCTGGACCTGAAATCCTGAAACTGTTTCTTTAGTAAATCCATATGGGAAAGAATGCTTTTCACATATTTGTAAAAGATAATTTTTAAGGTGTTCTACTGAAATAATAAAATTATTTCAGTTTTCAGTTTAACTCCAACTTGTTTTGTGTGGGTTTTGGTTTCGTCTGTTTATTTGTTTGTATTTTTTTGGTCATTGATTTTCTTCTTCTATTAAACTGATAATTTGTTTGTCTTGGACAAAGCCCCTTTTAAAAATAGCTTTTCTTCATAATTTTTTTTCCCATTTTTTTTTCATGTCCCTCTGCTTCACAACTGTAACTTAAAAGTAGAAGCAGGTCAGTATAGTGTCCTTTACACCAGCTATTAATAGACATTTAGTACATGTGGGTAATTGCTTATATAAATGTGTTTCATTTGGTGCATGTTTTTCCTTCCCAGGAGGGTGGGGGGGGATAAACTGTACTTCGGTAGAGCATTTAATACTGTGTCTATTTTATGATATGTACTCATACATTTGTAAAAATTCTCACTGATCCTGGTACTTACATGTTTATACTCATAAAAAATTCCTGTGTGGTCCAGGCTAGAGAGAGACTGAAATCTTCTGTTTAAACACAGATCAAGGAAAGTGTTGTAGTTCCTATTCCTCATCCGTTGGTCTCTGCTCTAATAAACTTCAAGTCTGTAGTCTGTGATGCACAAGCAGGTTACCATAGAATAAGAAATTAACATGGGTCAGCTGCTCCACAGTACACTGTTCGTGTTTCTACCTGGCAGTTTTTTGCCATTAATGTAAGGAAAAGCACAGCAGCCTCCCTTCCAACGGGAGATGGGGAATTTCCTCATTTCTGGGTAAGCAGTACTGCACTGTAGGCATTTGCAGATAGGCAGTTGGATGTGAGCAGTTCCTGGCATCAAATTGACAAACTGGAACTATTTCCTTTGTAATATTTTTTTGTGTGTGTCAAAGGGCTGCACTAGGCCACGCTTTACAAACAAACCTTACTATAACAGCTCTTGTATGACAGGACATTGCTATGTTTCTGTGCATACCGTCACACCGTCTCTTTTGCTGACAACAAACATCCAGCCTTACAGACCCACAGAAGGGTTTGTAACTGAAAGAGATGCTATCTATGGTTTGAAACTTCAAAATTATTTAAAAACCAAAAATGCTATCTGATTTTTATGTGAATTATTTAATAACTGATGAATATTGTTATGTTAGATGTAATAGGAATTAGTGATGGAGTTGTTTGAGGGGCTTCTTGGACATGGGCCTCAGAAGACTGGTTCTGACTGCAAATACAAGCTGGGACCTTATAAAAAATAACACTGGGAGCCAGTGTTATTTTGTCAGCAGTATTTCTGGCGACTGTATGTTGGCTGAAAGAATTCTGTTGTTCGGGAAACTAGATTTGATTTGGACAAGACATTTACTAGCTTACATCAGATTTGTATTTATATTTTAGTGACAAAAGGAGGTTTCTGGCAATAAGCCTTTGCAGTGCAGACAAGATTTTTGAGGACATTTTTCTCTGTTGAAGATAATAGTATAGAAAAAAAATATGCTTATTGTGTTACTTAATTTATTAAAAATACTATTATACAAATTCTTTTCTTAAAAAAAATCACTAAATTAAAACATTTGTCTGCAGAGAAGATGCTGCAAAATTTTCTGTGGTTTCAAGTAATTTCATAAAGGGTTATGGATTGTATTAGAATTAAGTATTTGAGAAAGCTTACCTGTATCAGGCTTTAGATAGGACAGTCATGCTGTACTTTGCAGCTCATTTTACTTTACAATGATGTGGTTACAATCTTACACATTAGAGAGTGCTACATAAACCAAGATACTATTTTTTCCCTTTCTAATTAATCCTGCCAGATAATAAGACCTTGCATTGAACTAGATATAGAAGTCTCAGATTGAATACTCTCCTACCTAAAGATGTTCTCTGGCATCTTTTTTGATACATAATCATTATAATTCGGGGGAAAAAAGGGATGATAAAAGCACCAGGCTACCTTTATGCTTTTGAGTCAGTGGAGATTAATTACTGCTGATGCAGCTGACAGGAAAGGATAGGAGTAGTAATGGCTTTCATTACCAAAATCTAATGGAATGATCAGGAAAAAAGGAGCACTTGTAATCTTTTATCAATCTGAGACCCATTGATTGAAATGTTTCCATATTTTGTTTTTTAGTTCAGGTGGAATCCAGAAAACAACTAAAACATGCAGCCCAAATGCTCTAGCATTGATCTAATCATTGAACAAGTGATTTGGACTGTAAACTGCTTAAGGTGAAACTGACTGTTCTGTGTCAATCTCTACACATACGTGACTGCAGAATTATACCCGGAGTGTATATATTTAGAAATGTTGGTTGTTACTACTATTGGTAATCTAGGCAAAGGACTACATACATTTTAAATATTTTGCAAGCCCAAATTTTTAGGTAAGTTGTTGCACTGCTGTTATATCCAACAGAGCAATACTGATTTATTTTGTGAAAGAATTTTAATGTCTGCCTACTTCCATTAGGAAACAAATTTGCAGTGGGGGGTGGATTTTGCCTTTTTTAAACCCTATTCCAAGGTTCCAAAATATGTTCTACTTTTCATTGGAAGTTTCCTATTATGTTCTAGGTCTCATTTAAATTACTTGCACTAGGACAGATACAAAGTTCCAGCATATACTTTATAAATAAAAACACATATCTGAGAAGTTATTATAGTGTTTTCATGCACAGCCTTGCTTATAATTGTTTATATTGAGATATACAGTAAGCCAAATATTTTTTTTTCTTAATTTGTGGCTTTGGGAAGGATTGACTTTCTCCTTTGAAACAAAAGACAAACATCAACTGTATCAATGGAATATAGAGATTTATCCTTGTGAATAAACAGGTTATGAAAACCCAAGTCTGAGCTCAAGGGCCAGAATCTTCACTGCCTTGCACTTCGTGCTGTGTCATTGGAACATTACAGAGGTTTAAACTACTATACTAAAATATGTTCTGCACTTCATTTGAGTTAGCTTGTTCCATGTAAAGAGTTCAGCCGGCTGGCATGAGATCACCTCCTGATAAATATTACCCCCTTTAGTACTGCATTGCAACTGTAGAATCTCACAGTGCAGGTACAGTACAAGCTGAGTGAGTCACCTAGGAAGAGGTGTAACCAAAACAGTCTGATAACCCTACTGCTGTGAGCAGAGAGAAGTCCAACTCGGGGCAAGGGTTGGAGCTCTTGACTTCCAATGAGGACCACACTGGATCCCCCAGCACGATGGCCAGTAGTTAATTTGTTCTTGCTATTGTGATTTAGTCACAGTCAACGTTCATTTTGCACTGCTGCAGAAGAACTATGCAATCAGCATGGCAGTAGAAAAACTGATTCTGCTTCCTGTTTCAAATGGAACAAGTTCACTAAAACAGAAAGAGTTCAGTTATGATCATACAAAACCCTTCTCTGGAACACAGTTATTTTCCTTTAGTGACTTTTGATGTGCTAACATTTTAACTAAGTGTTCGTATTTTCTGTGTATTCAGTTTATGCCATCAAGGAAAGCAATTTGCTGTAATGCTACTCAAGGCACCCATTAGCAGCAAACAGCAATCTGTGTTTTTAGAGAACCAAGGCTGTTATTTCACAAAGGGAGCCATTCAGCTCTGCCTTAATCCTCTAACCAGTAAAGCTTATCTTCCAGGTGTTACTCCTATTTTACTGATATTGGCTTCTCAAAAATGTTTAGAAAATGAGAGTCTAATTTAGATTAAGTTGTTGGCAATTTATTTTAAAAAATACTATGTGTTACATATCTATATACATAAGTTTAAATTCTCAAATATTTTTTTGAGATAACAAAAAATTGCCATATGTCACGTGCTTTTGTTTTAGTTGCATGTTTTGTACATCTAAGTGAAAAGAAAAATGTTTAAGTTAAAAACATTGTTTCTAAAGCTTCAGGGAGTTTATTGCATCCTTTTGTTGTTGAATCTTTGAAGCAGATATCAATAATGGTGAATAGTAATGCGCATTTTTCTGACACTGATACTTTGAATGCATTAAATTCTGCAGCTTCAGAGTCTATAGTCTGTGTTATCAGTAGGTGTGTATTGCCTGACTCAGGATCTGATCTGGCTGAATGCAATAAGTGACTCCACAGAAATGCTCTGACTTAAGTAGAACTACTTGCCAAACCAGCTCCAATCCACAGTTAGAGACCCTTATAATTATTTCAAAAGTTGGCATTTAATTAAAAAAGTGTAAAGAAAAGATAAAATTATATATTTTGAGAATATACTGTGGGCTCACTTGTCATGCCAACTGAAATTTACTCACTTTTGTGACAAAGGGTCAATAAAATTTCTCTGATCAAGCTAGAATGTATGACCACAGAGTAAGGCATTTTTCAATCAAAGAATCAATGTGTTGAAAAGACATAGTGTAGTATTCAGTTGGGCTTTAGGACCACTGCATTGGATGGCATGTTGGAAGAGCATTGCTCTAGTTTGGCTACAAGAATATTTAAGCAATTTTTGTCTTTAGGGCACCTCCAGGAAAACCTATATTTAATCTTCAATTTTTAAAGTTCTTTTTCCTTACACATGTGTGGGAAAAAATGAGCAAAGTTTGAAAAAACAAGTGGTCGGATACTAGAGAGATAGCCAGAAAACGACAAAGCAGAGAATTAAGTAAGATCAAATATCATAAGGCATTCAATAGAACAAGTACTACTGTGAGCAACAGAACTCCTGAAGCTTGGTTTCCTATGGATTTTGTCTCATGGTTTAATTAATTGGCACCAAGATATGAACTCCAGCCAATGGTTTTCCATGGTTACAGGCATTTATCCTTAGGATAATCCTAAGTGATTTTTCTGGGACTGGATAAACACGAGTTCACGCTGTAGCATCCCTTTTATTGAAGGCAATCTATCTGGCCATTAATTTTCATACAAAATTGTAGAACAGTTATATCTTAGACAGTCCTTTGTCAGATTTGGTTGACCAATCTACACTGGGCAACTGGTTCAAAAGCTGTGGGGGTGTGGGCAAACAAATACTGTGGACACCTGTGCCTCATTTTCTTAACAAATGAGGCTACTGAACTCCTCTCCCCCCCAAACGTAAATAGATGAGTGTGTAAAGGTGTGTATGTATAAATCCAAAAGTGAATGAAATAGAAGTGACAGAATAAAACAATTAAGAAACCGTAGGAAAATACTTGACTTTGGGTGCAGCAATGAAAAGCAGCAAAGGGGATTGCATATTAAAACCAGTTCAAAGGAATGCCCCTTGCAGCTTTCATAGGGAGATACCCTATTTAACTTTCATGCCATGGTTTAATTCTGAGGTCATAAGTAATTTTACATGAAAAGCCGCTGTGAACAGTTTATCAGATTTTCAGAGAGCCTTTCTATGACAGAGTGTTACCTGAACTAAAACCAGCAGGAATCCAAAGTATAGCAACATGAAAACAGGGAAAGAGAATTTCCAGTGTCATCTATTGCATTCCCATTTCTATTTAATACTGACTGAAGCACTGCAGTGTGAGATATAATTGAAGTGAGTGTGGTATTTAGAGACTAACCAACAACGTTTTTGCAGCTATTGAAAGTCTCGTCTGGTTAATTTTATTTTAAATCTCATTTTCACGAAATGATTTCTTCTAATCTTCACTATCTGCATAACAAGTGTAATCAGCAAGCTGAAATTAAAATATGCCCAACCTCTGCCCTTCAAATCAATCACAAATTAAACATGAAAATAATGTGTTCTAGTGGGAAAAAGCCTTCTGAAAAAATCCTTTTTATTAATTGCTCCCTAATAAGGCAAAATATGTACCCTTGCTTAAAAAGAATACAAAGAAATATAATTTAAGAACTCTTTTTGGCAAAATTTTGTTTGTCTTCATCAGATCCTGAAGTAAATGCTGATTTAGAAACCTCAGACATTTTGCCAGATGGCAGTGCAGTAGGCATCTTTCACAAGCAGCAAATCAGCGAAGCATGTAGGTTATTCATGGAAAATTTGAAAGCCGTTCTGTGCACATAGTACCTAGTTGACCCTTCAGACCTTAATAGAAAGATAGCATCTTAGGAACTAGCCACAGAACATTATTGGTAGGAACATTTACAACATTGTTTTAAAGCATGTTGCTTTCTACTTTTAACAGGTGATAAGAAAATGCAAGTTGACTTCTAGGGAGAAAAATTGGCTCAATGCAGAGGATTTTTAGAAATCCCACCACAAACATTTCTTACACACACCTCTATCATTGTCATTGTCAAGTCCAGTGACAGGTAATGCTGCTGACTGCCCAACACCATACTCAATAGGAAGTGCTTTTGTTAGAGTAGAGACTTCTCTGTTTTCTGGATCAAAAGGTTGCTGGTAAATTCCCTTCCTGGTAGCTCTGTATTCGAGTAATGTTCTCTACGAGGAATAGAATCAGTGCAAATGGTAATCCTTCAAAACAGCTGAGACAGCACTGCATGCCAGAGAGCTGAAAAAACGTGAAAAAACATCCTCTCATTTACCAGCAAGGTCCGTCCCTCCAGTGCAAGTATTTAATCTGCTGACAAGGAGATAAGGGACTTTGTACAGCTTTAGAGACCCATCTAGTGTCACAAATATGATACAAACAAGTATACCTTTGGAAGTAATTATAATGCAACGTAATTAATATCTCCTTTGTCTCCAGTTCTGTGCATACAGTTGTAAAGGATGCTGCAAGTTCTTGCATATCAGTATGTGCAGAAGAAAATGTTTTGGAGTGTAAAAAACCTTGCACAATTTCTCACTCCCCGTTAAAAAGTCTGGAATTTTCATTTCCAAAATTGGCAAAAAAATAGGGTCAGGTCCAGTTTTCTCCTAATCAAAGTCTACTCAAATGCCCAGTTACCTACTTCATTTACTTCCCAACTGTATCCATTAGATAAAACTAGTAAGCATAATAAGAAATCAGTTGAAGAATGTTTGCTTTCCATCTTCAAACTCGTAATTTGTGAATTAATGATACTTCTTTGTGATGTATGAAAGCTTTTCTTTTGTTTTATGATTTGGTGTGAAGTTATGAAACCCTACATTGTGCAGGCTTACTCCTGGCAAGAACCAACTATGAGAAATGTCACTGATTAAAACATGCACATTTTGTTTCCTAGTGACTACTTTGTTCTGATAACATTTTGAAAGCTTAATGAACTGTGGTACTTCCTAGCCTAGTAACTACCAGAGACTTAGAAATAGAAATTGAATATGTTTCTAGTGGAAAGTCCTGGTCAGGGCTGAATAAGAAAAAATTATTTTACCAACTCCAAGTGCAGTTTCTACTGTGCAAACTAACATTACTGCATTGCTCAGTTAAAGTACACAGTAAGTGTGATACCACGTCAACTTTTATCAGGAGAAGCAAAGTCTGATTCGTAAATGTATCCCTACATATGCACTTATATGCCCATGGCCATTATTAGTGACATATAAATCAGATTTGAGGTTTTGCAGATGTAACCTTGTTTTCAGCTGTGAGACTGTCTCACTCCTTTCCTATCCTGAGCTGTTGACAGTGAGTAGGCTAAGCAGCAGGTGGGGATTGGGAGAAAGAACGTGTTCCTCCCTTTCTGCAATGTTTTTTTCCATATCTTTTCTGTAATTCCCTACCCACTGATCTGTTTTGTGAATTTCTACTCTAAACAGAAGATGGAGGCCTATGGACAGGAGGGAATTGAAATGGTGATAAAGTTTATGTGGAAGTTCATATATCTGCAAAGCAAGGTTGTTGGAAAGAGAGTATATTTTATTGGAATAGTTCATATAGTTGGGAAAAAACAGATGAGCTTTTGGGCATACAAGCCCTTCTACAGTTCTGTGGCATGCGTGCACACATTTTGTTGAATAATTTCAGTTTCCAGCTACTGAAGTAGTACTGACCATCCATAGTTAACTTAAACTTGCCTTTAGCACAGAACATGAATTCTTTTGAAAAACTTTAAATAAAACTGAAAAGACTTGTATGGAAATGACTCTTTAAAGTCTCTGAAAGGTAGGTACAAGGTGAAGGTTGCAGCATGCTGAGTACTCTTTAAGCACAGGGTACATTCAGTCTGTGTATGCTCTGCAATTTTCCTCTTACAGCCATAAGTATGCCTTAGTTTTCACATCATGGAGCAACTCTGGAATGTAGAATTTGCTTCAAGCTGTGGACTTCTCCACTGGGACTCTCGGTAGGATACCAGTTCTAACTGGAGGTTAGCAGCATTGTCAGTGATCCACATTAGGACCTTATTAGTTTTTTAGAGCATTTCACATTGGCCATGAGGCATTTATCAGGTGATAAATACTAGCAGCTATAGACCTGGGCCAAATTCAGATGAATAACCTAGATGTGAAAGGCCATGTATCGTGTTCAGTGAACTATTCTGTTGCCTGAAATTGTGGACTTAGTGATCCAGGACTAAATTAAATAGAAACAGTCCAATGAATATCCAATTTTACTCAGTCATCCAAATATCTTATGATATTACAGCACTGTGGAGAGGTATACTGTGGTTGAGATAATTGTGACTTAATTTTCAGCCTTTTTGGCTAAAGGACATTCCTCTGGAAATTATTACAAAGATGCAGGAAAGCATCATTTGAAAGACAATTACTTTTATTTAACTGCAGACTGAAAGGCAAAGGAATTTATGATGTTTATAACTGTTTGATGTTATTTCTATAGAACTTGTTAGTTTCCATAAACAGGCATAAAATGCATTCACATGGGAGTGTCAAAGTAGCATTGCAAATCTGCCTTGGTTCTTCTTTTTAGACAAAACGGAACAGCATAATAGTGTGATGAAGATCTGGGTGGCTTTCTGGTCAGTTTTAGTTTTTCTTCTTAAATGTCTGATGGCACACTTGGTCTTCACATGTCAGTTCCTACAGTATTAAAACAATTAGTAAGTATATAGTGGTGCAAGTTGTATCCTGCATACACAACAGACCCCACCAGAAATTACTGCAACTGAGCCACTGCATTAAAAAGGTATGCTTATGAAATAGAGAACAGAAAGAATAGTGTACTATATGTAACCAATCAGCAGACACGAATCCCGTGTTGCAGTAATTAGATTTTGACACTCGACTTGAGCTCTAAGAAGAATGAACAGGAAAAATGCATTAAAATTGCTCTTTAATGCAAGACATTTTCATGCTGTTATTAAAAAAATATACTGTAATAGTTTATAATTCATGTTACCTCATAATTCATGAGAAGCAATGAAACAAGGAAATAAAAACAAAAAGGAGATTGCTTTAAAACATGAGGACATTTGCTTCAGAAATGCACCCAGCCATTTTTCAGGGCTCAGAACCATACGTTGGTTTTGCCCAGTGTTGCAGCTGACCTTTTAAAGGTTGGCACACCTGCACGTTGTAATGCAGTCGGTTTGGTTAGTCTTCAGATTAGCCAACACTGCTAAGCCAAATAAAACTTTGAAGTGAGTTGAAGCCAGCTTTTTGGCCAAACCCACAATAGAGTTTCTGAAGAGTGTTGCAAGAATATTCTTGGTCTCTCTGTTTCCACCAGTCTTAGCCTGAATTCTGGTGCCAGCATGTAGAACCTTTGTTAGGTCAGGTTTTGAATATGTGTTAAAATAGTATTGGGAAAGTGTAGTGGACAGTTGGCTTTTCATTAGGTGGCAGATAGTGTTCTTTAATTCATTGCTTTGACCTTTCAAACATACGGACTAGAGGCAGTGTGGTTGGCCATACCACAGCTTGTGAAGGAGTAGATATCTAGAAGCAAATCATGAGATAGAACAATGAGTTCTCCTCCGTAATCTTTCTGCACCCACTTATTACATCATCTGATATTATCATGCCCATTTCTTGATTGCTTTTCCAAGAAATTCTGGAATCATTATAATTAGTATATATTACTTTGAAATTTTTCTGGACTCCACTGACTGCTAATTTCCTGCACAGGGTCTTCTGGCCTCTCCTGGACCCAACTCATTTATCTTCAGGGTCCAGCTTACTAACTCAGATGTATGAATGTTTTGACTTATTTATTGTACTAGCACAAAATAATTGTAGTGTAGGTTGTTCGCAGAATCCTCTTGAATATCCAGAGGTTTCTGAACTGTGTTACAGCATAGTATGCCATAATTTCATAGTGCTTCTTCCAAAACAAAAATTAGTACTTTTCTTGCAATCTGTCCCATACTGGGTTTTGTGTGGTTTTATTGTTTTTTGTACAAGTGATTATTTAATGAGGTGATGTTAGAGGTGCAATGCAACAAGAAGGGATAATAGCTGGAGGGCAGTGGACTGGAGCAAAAAAAACCCCAAAACACTGCAGGGATATGGCTTAGTTGGGAGCAGGTGGAAAGAAATTAAGCATTCCTGAGTTGTAGCAGAGGGGGGATTTCCTTAGAGTTCAGAGATCAGCGCTGTCTGAATAAAGACCATTCTAACCAGAACAAGTAACAAAGCCTTTGAAATGGAAACCAGTACTTTGTTGTGCTCTCAGTTATGTGCTATGTATGTGTATAGAAGCCCTTACCAGATGCAGCAGGTCTCCTTCAATCCAGTGCTTCCAGCCCCTGTTTTTCTTTTCACCTTTCTGAACACATACCAGTTTGTCACCATCCCAGGTCACTAGTGTCTGCATGAATCAAATAATTAACTTAGATATGTTAGTGAGAATATTATGAGTACATGAAAATAAGCTCAATCAAACAATGAGAAGACACAATTAGAGTTGCTTCCTATCATTCCCCACCCTCGTCCTAAAAACACAAATAAGCTATTCAATCAAAACTCGAATGCATTCAAGCTGACAACAGTGTTTCGATGTGAAGCTTTTACAGTGCCTTGTTGTCATTTCCATGTATTTCTTCACATACATGAATATAAAGTGTTCATACTGACTAGTGAATTGCTGAATCAATTGACAGATATTCATACAGTGTTTACAAACTGTATTTGTCTTTTCTTGTTGTTTAAAGCCATTAATAAAAAGATTTATAGGGTTTTGTGAGTGAAGATCTGGGGGCTTATTCCAAGTAGTGTTGGGCTAACACCTTTTCTAGCTCTGCATAAAATAACGAGAGGAAGTGTATGTTAATATTATCTCATACAATAAATTTATTTATGTATCTTCATGCACTTTCACAAAAGACCCTTAAAGAGATATGATCATAAGTTGGACAACGTGCTGTAGTTGACCCTGCTTGAGCAGAGGGGTTAGACTAAGTGTTCTCAAGAGATCTCTTCCATCCTCAACCATTTCATGATTTGGTGTGATTCAGAGTCTACCACTGATAACCAGGGTAGTGGATATGCTGAGTCTTGTCCAGGAGCAGGATGACCATGTCTGTGAGGAAGAGTTCTCTTTACAGACTAGATTCTCTACTCAGATAAGCTAGAGTATATTCAAAGCAACTTTGTTCGAATTGTTCTAGATTTGAACCATTGTACTTTAGGGAGACGTTTAACCATGTATCATAGGCAAATCCTCATCAGAGACCGGTTACAGACAGCGAAAGTTCAGTTATTAAAAAGCTCCAAGAGTATTGGGAGCTTAATTCATTTTCTAGTTCAGCACTGGATGATTTATTTCTCTTATGAGGGAGCTTTCTATTAATAACAAGACAAAACTCATTCCATTTCAGTTAACTTCTTTCTTATTTACGAAATTTTTAAGCTACATGCTCTTTAAATTATCCATGCCCTCTTTACATTTAAATGTTGCCTAACAGTTTTATTACCTTCATCTAACTTCCATGTGTTTGAGGCACTGTTTTGTTAATAAAATGCCCAGAAAATTCTTTTAAAGCATTCCAGAAAATAATGGCATGACATGCTTCCTTTTTCCTTCTTCTTTTCTTAGAAACAAAAAGTAAAATTTTTTTTTAGAAATTATTATTAAGCAAAAATTATTAAACTAGGTGGGGTTATAATTGTACAGGCTGTGTTNACAGTCTGCAAGTGAAATGATTTTGCACAGAAAGGCAATGGCTTTAATAATTGTAAGGAGCACTAGAGAAACATCAGTCTACAGATTGAAGGAATCTTGTTTGAATGCCTCACAGGAACAGACATGAGTTGACTCTGTCTATCGTAGGAGGTAGGGCATGGGCTAACACACAATATGGTCCTTGATCCATGTGTTACTTGTCCACATATCTCCCTGAAAGGTGTCTGAACTTATGCCCACTGTTTCCTAGGAGAATTTTGAGCTCAGTTTACTCCTATAACTATAAAGATATTAAAGCATGCACTGCTGAGCCTCCTTGCCTGTCTACCACCTGTACCAGTGGTAACTTTGGCTCACATTTTTTTCTTGCCCCTTCTCAAAGTTCCCATAAGGTTAATAGTTGAGTGCAGGTTTATTTTTAACAGTGTCCAACTGTGTAACTGTTTAACTGAGGTTGAGCAGGCTCAGATTAAAAATACAGCGTGAACCTAATAATTCAGAACTAAGAATTTGTATTGACACAGAAGAAGTCCTAAATTCAAAGAGGTGAATTTACAGTTTCATTAAGGAAGATACACAGGTAAATATACAGTTTTGCTACTTTCTAAATACGTGAAGGTGTGTCATAGAAAAGATAGAAAATTCCCCTAGTAGAAAACTGTGTAATTAATGATTGTCCTCACATATATGAGTAACCACCCTGATTTGCATTTATAATAAATACTTGTAGTAGGGAAGAAAACTGTCTCCAAATGCAAATTATTTCTGCTTTATAAAAATCCTCTGATGTCTGCAAAATATTGGGGTTTTTTTTAATGTATTCAGCTGAATTTTGGAACTGTTCACTCGTGGTGCCAACTGTAGTGTAAACAGATATCAGGTACCAAATTTTTACCTTTACCACTCGGTTATCCAGTCCTTTGGTATGTTCTTCAAACTCCACTCCCACAGTGAAATCCACATCATAATTTCTGAAAGTACTGAGTGTTTTTGTTTTGAAATTATCTCCATTTTGAATAATCTCCTTTGTTTGTTTCAAGTGTTTAGCAATCTTACGAGTTGCAAAATCAATACCTGCCAAAAACCAGAGAGAGTATCACATTGAAAATTTCAGTATTTGTTACCAAAAATAAAAAACTACAGCACTTACATTTACATAAAATGAATAAAAAAATTTTATGTGGAATATATTTCCACAAATGATGCATTTACATCCATATTTTGCAGACAAAAAGATAATTTCAAATAAAAATAATCTTGTGTTTGCAAGTAGACTTTCTATTTGAGGATTTTCCACTGATTATAAATGTGTTTATTAGCAGGATGTCTGTGGGAATGTTGTGAGCAGAGCTACAACATAAAAACAGTAGTGTATAGATGCTGGCATGTTAAATCACTCAAATCTCCAGTTTTTCTGGAGAATGTGAAACAATAGAAGCTATTAAGACTGACATTGCCTTTTTGGCCCACACATGAAGCTGTGGGATGCAAAGGAGAGCTATTATCATCTTACAGCTGGGAGCCATTCCCTTTTCTAAGCATGCACTGTAAATCATGTAGCTCTTGGGCATATGAGGGTACTGGCATGTGTCCTGCAGAGTTACACATGTTGGCTAGCCCCAAAAGAAGGAGCTCAGAATAATATTCCTTTTCCAGAAATAAGCATGTTAGAATGAGTAGGTAATCAAAGGGGTTTTGGCATGTGACTTTCATGATGAACCCATAGTCTGTGGGAGTATACAAGAGGTTAATTAATTAATTTGAAAATAATGAAAAGTACACTAATGAATAAAAAAACCCAATCAAATAAAAGCCGGACTTATTCATTATTGTTAGACAGCAGACACAGAATTAAATTGTAGTTTAGATGGTAAAGGGAGACAAATTCAAAGTCAAAAGTCAAAAAAGTATCAAAATACAGAATTTGACAGTTCCAGTTTAATATTCTATCAACATTTTATCCAGTACTGATCTCCTTAACATCCTTATTTTCTTCATGATGAAGAATAACATTATAGTGTAAACAACTGCTTGCAACTGAATGCATTGAAAGTTACCAAAAGGAGAATATGTATTACCATGATGACAGTTTGCCCCAGACAATCCACCTAATGCCAGCTGCATCGCCATCTGCAATAAATATTTCTAACCAGCTGGCAGTGAATCATATTATGGTGCTATATGCAAATGAAATAATCTCACATGCTTCTGCAAGAGATTGAAAAATGGTTTTGGTTTGTTAGCCATCCTTTAGTGGTTTTGCACATGAGTTAATCATTGTCAGCTCAGCAATGCCACATGCTAATGGAGCCCTTTTTCTTTTGGTAGATTCATTATACTACTTGTGAAGTACTAATCGAGTTGAGTAAGGAGATTGACTTGAAAAAAATTGTGACTTTTTAACATGGGGAATAATGTTCTTGTTCGGTATTTATATTCAAGACTTCTTGGGTATATTTTATCTGCTGTGGTAGATTAAAGATACCTCTGGGTCTGATTTATAGCCAGGTGACATAAAATTTAGTTCTCTCTGAGGAAAAAAAGTGTCTAGACTTCTAAATAAATGCTATTTCTGACTAATATATTAGTCTTGTAGCTCCTGCAGAAAAATCAGGGGAGGTTTTATTAAAGCATCATTTTCGTAACTGCATTTTGAACAATACAAGCAATAAAGATGATATATTGTTCTATTACAGTAGATTAAAATACTTTGTAATGTGTTTATGATAAAATCAAAGTTTCTGGCTTAAAGGGCAAAACTATTCTTTAATTAAAGTATAAAAATGCATATGCGTTAATTAAAAGGATGGATGAATTTTAAAAAAACCAAAACCTCAGTGTGCTTTGAATCTGAGCACTTTAATACTTAAAATATCAACCACATGTAAAATTGTGAGAAATAGAGCAGAAGATTGTCTTTTCAGCCTTTCTATGTAATTTCTTTCCTTTCCGAGGATCACCTATAGCCATATGCATCTTTGCATTGGTTTTGGTGTTGGGTTTGTTTGCTAATTCATTGGCAGGTTTTAATCAGTATAACTTATATATATGCATGCACACACAAAAAATCATGATATACTTGTGAAGGACCAGATCCAGATCACTGGTGCAAATAGCTCCTTCATCCCAACAAGTTGCTGGCGTTCTTATTGGGAAAGCAGTTTGAAAATTCTTTTCAGAAAGTCCCATGGGTACCTCTCCTGTACTCTCTGCCCAGGGTAGGCAGTGAAGCGAAGTATTTCCCAGGAAAAATACATCTATGTTGCATTCCTTATTCTAACACATTCTTCCTCTTGCTTTGTTTCGGGCTATTGTGTGGGTCAAGTTCTTTTATTCTCATGAATTGTTACTATCTTTTTTTAAGCAGGCTTCCCAGTATTGGATGTCTGTAGTCCAGACAGTCCCCATTGTAGGCAGAAGCCATTAATTTTTCTCCCAGTTTCCACTGGGGTATATAAAAACAGAAAGGGATCAAAAATCCACTTGATTTAATAATAACAAAGTCATAATTTACCACTGATTGAAATGGTTCTAAGGATGTCACTGAGATGCAATGAGGAAGTGCTGTAGACCAGCTCATGCTAGCATTTATGGCACAAAAAGAATTATAAAATTGGAAAATGGATTACTTGTTATAAAAGGATCAGAATATGAGCATAACAATGATTAAAGTTTAGCTTAAAGCTGATACAACTAATATTTGTATTATGACAGTTAGAGACTAAATTCTTATTGAATTTGAGTGAAAATCACAGTCTAAATTCTACAGTGGGTAAATTAAACTTCAAAGAAATGCATGTTATTAGCAGCTAGTATCCTTTGTCCTGACATTTTTCCTGAATTTGAACGCAAACACAAGTGAAATATTATAGCTCAACTGAAATAAACAATACAAGAATCTCACTTGCGTGAGAATAATGAGATGGCCACTACCACCAAATGAAAAGATATCACCATAGTTACAAATCCTTTTGGAAAGCAAATATACACACAAACACATTTTCTTTGCTTGTGGAAGATGACTGTACAGTGTACTCATTGATTTTGAACCACTGAATTGTTTTTAATAATCTGCAACTTTACAAGTAAATATTTTGGAATCTGAGCAAACAAATGTTTTAGATCTCCATTGACTTGACTCAACACCTTTTGAACAAAGCACAAGAAGCCACAAGTCTAATCTCAACTTCTGATGAAAAGTGCTAGGTACTTTGGCCTGAAAAAGCTCCTGTTTATCAGCATCACACTTACAGTGGTGTCAGCTACGGTAGAAAGGAAGAGAAATAAGAAGAGCAAATGCTGAAAAGAAAATAGAAATCAATGACCACTAGATAGAAAACAATGAGGCATCTGGGAATGAGAAGTTCATAGACTCAGTTGGGTCCCTGAAGGCTATCAATTGTAAGCATAAAAATAAAATACAGGTTTGATTTTTGCCACATGCTCATTTATGATTCAGAGCCAGCCAGACTACTCTAATCCATGCTAAATTAGCCAAGTCTACTCCTCTGGTGTGAGTTTTATAGATGTTTTTGTGTTAAGGAAACAACGGTCCTTTGTGCCCTTCATCTGTGATGTCCTAGAGCTGGGAAAAGATTCCCAATTCTAAAGATTACAATTCTCATGCATGAATAAATATATCTCCTATATTTTCTGTGGGTTTTGGAATGCAGCCATATTACTGCAGTGGTGGAAAGGTGACAACTATTCTTTCAATGTTAATCCAGAGTGTACTGAAAAAAATATTGTGAAATGTTGATGTATTATTATTTCTTTTCAACAAATTAAACATCTACATCTCTGCTAACCTAAGCAGAGGAAGGATTTCCTGCATGCTACTTGCATAGTCATAATGACCTGGAGCAAAAAGTTTATGCCTCTACAAGAACAAAAATGTTTGAAAGGCAATTTATATTGAAAACAATAGTGCAGCAAAAGAAGACATTTCTCTCATAAAATTATCTCCAGTCATTACAAAAATTGAGTCTGTCAGTGTATGGAAAATAAATCTGCAAAGAACATAAACTTGATGCTGATATGAACTTACAAGGATATTGCTTGCATTCACTTAACAGTGTTTTGGTATTCTAGCATCTATGAAGAGTGTGCTTAAAATCCTATACAATGGATATACCAACTGTAGCTATCAGGCCTCTAACGATAAAGAGGCTAACAAAGTAGTAAACAAAAGTTGCCTGAAGAGCAGAACATCTCCTTTTGCATCTACACATATGTTGTCATCAATGATAGTCATAGCTAAGTGAAATTAAGCTTAGTTAACCATGTAAACATAAGTTCAAGAACTCCTGTGACCTAAGTCTCCTTGCTGTGTAAGGATGAGTCCCATTAAAATTGTCAGAAATATCTGCCCATTTATCTTTAAATGCTTTTAAAGGCTTTTATTGCCTTTACCATGTAACTAGTATATATAATCTCTAATTCAAAGCACTAATTAAGTACTAAACACTATTGTTGCTTTAGTGACACAGAATATCCTCTTTCTCTTCAACAGAGCTAACTAGGTTGTGGCTTGACTGTTACAATAAGTATATACCAGGAATAAAAAAGATCTTCTGTATCTGAAAGACTGTTTTGTTAGGGTTTTTTTCCCATCTCTACATGTTCTTTTGTTTATCTAAATAAGCCTAATATCTTTGGCTACAAGTCTTCTCTTGCTTATATACTTGGTTTATTGTAACTATAAGTACATTACAATTACTTGATTTTTAATATGATTGGCAGAAGCCTTATGCCACAATGCACATTACAGAAATAGTCTCATTAATTTTTAGAAGGATTTTACTTATAATTGAAGCATTTTCTCTCTATAAAGTTAATATTTTTTCATTTACCTAAAGCAACCATGTAGCCTTCAAAGTTTTCATTGGATTCCATTTCCCACGTCCCATTGTAATCAGCAGGCATGATGGCAAGAGTTTAAAACCAACTTTAGATCAAAAGGTGAGACTGGAAACAGAATCTGCTAAGAGAATGCTTTATAAACCTTTTCATATCTTTTTTTTATAAGGTTTATGGTTTTCCAGATAATACAGTTTAAGGGTCAGAGTGATAACCCTAGAAAACTTCGCCTTCATTAACAAAGTTCAGTTGAACAGCTGGCAGACAAGAAACACTTTCTGAAATATGTAGTAATACAGGTTATGATTTTACAGTGACCTTTGTAAAGAACTACTAGCTATTATGGGATACCTTTGAAATATATTGAACACAGTGGCAAATTGTACAACTCAGTTAAAGTTTCCAAGGTGAATTCTCTTTTTCAGTTCCTTTCTATGTGTCACATTTCCTTATGAAGAACCAGTCTAACAGAGCTGACACAACCGGAACTTCCATTTAAAATTGATGGAATTTTTGAGTGTGCAACAACTGCAAGGCAGGGCAGAAAAGGGAATATTTCTGTTGAGAATATTATGGTTTTCTTTGATTTTCAAATTATCTATATAGCAATAGCTGCACTTATACCAACTGCACTTCCATATTTTTGTTTTAATTTAATGTTTTAATTTAATGGCGAATGTAAAGTAAATAAAAATCAATCATAATTGTTATCAATCCTACCCTAAAAATGATTTTTTAAATTACTCTAAAACATGGTAGTTTCTATTAGAAAAGTATTTTTCATACAGCAACATTACATTGTTGTGGGGAAAAGCACAGATATCAATTGTGCAAATAAGCACATTCAGAACCTCTCTGAATGGAGAATTCAAATGTGCAGTAGAATTTTATTGGAATTTAAAGTAAGCACTAAAAGTAAATTAATATAATTTAAGGTTAAATTCTTTGGCTTTAATTAATGAAGATAACTTACAGATGGCTCTACAAATAGAGTAACTGAAGTGATCAGGAAGCTAAAACTCATCACTTTCCTTTCTTCTTTCTTTTCTTTTTCTTTTGATGGGAATATCATTAAAAATTTTACTAGAAAAGTATTAAGGTCTAGAACTCCAAATCATATATAAGTAAATGGAGGAGTTATTGCCTTCTCTGTGCTTTCACTTCGTTAAAATTTAATGTAAAATTTTACAAATGCTGAAAAATTATACAGGGTTTATAAAAGAACTAAAAAAAAATGAGGGTTTCTGGGAGCTGAGTTCTTAAAGTGCCTTTTGTGTGATACTAAGGAGCTAATTTAAATGGAGGAAAAGAAGTATCTTGATCTATACCTACAAGAGATATTAAGAGGGTTTTCAATCAGACAAAGGCTCAAAGAACTGCAGTGACTGAAACTGCAGTGACTGAAAATTGAAGTTAGGTGAATTCTTATATGAAAGCACATAGGAAGATATCTGCATTCTTAACTGAAGAGTGTGGTTTGTCTATAGACCAGTTTGCCGAAGGAAATTGGTAATCACTGTTTGAAATCTTCAAATAGGCAGAGGATGGCCTTCTAAAACATATGCATTTCAGGCACAATTTATCACTGTATCATTTGATGATCAACAATTAATGTCCATTTTTGTTTTCACAATGAAGCTTTGTTTATGCCCATTCAGTGTGTGTATTATGTAAACTTGTTATTAGGAATTCTCTAAGCATGTGCTTATCCACCAGCTTGAAATAACTGTTTTGAGTCTTTTCAGATAAATATGCAATTAGGAGGTTTACAGACACTAAATTTAACCAATCAAAGAACTGGCTAAGTAAGGAATTAATAAAAATGAAATATTGACCTGACAGGGTTCTGTGATGCTGCAGGAGCTTTTAAAGAGTGTTGTGTTAAGGTCCACAAAGGGAATTTTCAGTTTACGAATCGATATCTTGATAGGCAGTAAAACCTCTACTGTATTCAAATGCCTGCCTAAATCATATGAAGCCAAGGGACAGTACAGATGCTGTTAACACAAGTTTTTTTAAAGACATATGTGTGGGTAATTGTGAGTCTGCAGATCACTGACCCACTGTACCGTAAGCACACTTGGGGGTCTGTGCCTTGCTAGTTACACTGATCTGCCTCTTGTCACATTTCAGCTTTAAAATTTTGACTTATTATCCACTTTAAGTCTTAGAAATTATTCTATTTGCTCTGTGTTTATTGTTTATGTACTACATACATAGAGACAAACTCTCAATATTGCAAAACGAGATTTCCTTCTGACGCCATGAATATAAGTTTGGGGAAGAGAAGAAAAGGTACCCTCTACTAATCATCATAATTATTTTGTTCTCAGCATCTTTTTCTTGCAAGACCACCCAAAAAATCACTAGAGAGGCCACGTATAGCATGTATTGAATTCTGGGGATCGCAAGAAGGAGGTGTCTTCTTCAGGTTTTCCAATATGTAGGTTAAAAAACAAAGTTCTGAGCTCATAGCTTGTGTCAGGTTTTGACTCAGGGGTAAGTTTTATGGCTGAGTAGTAATACCTTGGAAATAAAGTAAAGTAATGAAAAATCCAAAGACTTTTGTTAAAAGCCTTGTCCTGCTTTGAGCCAGGACAAAACAAATTTTCTTTTAGTAGTCTTACTTTTCAGTTAAGTCTCTTCTAAGTATCTGCTTTTGCTGAAATTAACGGCATGTTGTTCAGGCGGTGTCTGCCTCTTGGAATGAGAATGCTCAATGTTTCTAGTTACTGATGAAGGCCACTGCTTGGCTGTGCTGACATATGCTCCAGAAACAAAAGGGAGGAGAAGGGTCACACCCGCAACCATCCTGCAGGGAGGAGTGGACTGGACAGGTGACCAAAACTGACCAAATGAAGTATTCCATCCCATATGTGTCATAATTGGTATAAATCTGAGGGATCACAAGGGTCAAGCTCACTTCATCCATGGCCAGCATCCTGGGAAGACTTTGTCCATTTGTCTGCCTTTGACCCTGATCTGTGTGTTCCTGCCTCCGTGTGTTCCTGCCTCCAGCTTCCATCTGCTGCTGACTCCAGGAGTCCTGTCCAGGACTTTCCCAGGGCCCCCCTGCAGCCTCGGGGGTGACATGAGCATTATTGGGGTGGGGGTGCAATATTGGTTTTGTATATATTTGTATATATTTCATTATTTTCTTTTTCATCCTTACTGTTTCATTAAAGCTGTGTAGTTTATTTTCCAACTTGTAAATTTCTTTTATTCTCTTTCCCTTTCTGGGAAGGGAGAGGGGTAATAGAGAGCATCTGTCATTCTGTTTAATAGTCAGCTCAGTGTTAAACTGTGACAAGCCTAACTTTTTCAGTCTTTATTTGTGTGTGGAGAAGGCTTTTGTTGCCTCTGTCCTACAAATCAATATTGATTAGTAGCAGTTTGAAACAAAACATCTCATAAAGAGAGCCTAGACTGAGAAGATTGAAATGTGAGGCCCAAATGTTGTTTCTGTGGAATGAGTCAGCAGTCATAGATGCTGCTTCTTACACTTGCCTCCAGTTCCTCTCACTGTATCTGAGATCTACCTGGAAGACAAATCCTACATAGGTAGCTGAACAAAGAACAAAGTTCAGCCTTCTTACTATCTGAAAGAGCTGGTAGTGCACTCTCCTTGGGCAAGGTCATGCTGTAAAGCACTGTTAGGAGCACTATATAACCAACAGAGCTACTGGTCAAAAATTTTTTCTGTCAACTTTTGGGCATGGTATTTTGAAGAGATGGTAGCATGCTTCCCACTCTGTCCTTGCTTCATTTAATTTTCCTTTTAAATTATCTAATATGCATATCTAACACAGGAGAAAAATGCCTTGTACTCCCCCGATCAGCCCCTACACTCCTCATGCTTGACAGCTGGGACTTTTGCCTATAGTGATTTGGTTGTTGTTTAACGCATAGAAATATGGCAAGCTGTGTAAGTTGTTCTTAGCAACTGAATTCCCCTGAAGGATTCAGACAGAAGTAGCATGGTCACAGACACCTATTATTATTTTTAACTTGTTAGCACATGTGCACTCACTAGGTTTATTTTTATTTTTAAGAAAATTAATCATTTGAAATGTATTCAGTGATGGCTCCTACTGCAGAAACTGTCAGAGGTGCTATCTCACCAGGCTCGGGGCTCTGTTCAGCACAAACATGAGTAGTCACACTATGACAACCAAAAGGAAGTTGGCGGGAGGCAATCCGTTTCTTGTCAGTATGCAAGATGGCTTGCAGGCCTTGGGGATTCAGTTGGGTGCAGACAGTCATCAGAATTTCCTAAGAAGTGGCAGGAGCAGTTGGAGAGATGTGTACGGCAGGAGAGGAGAGAATCAAAAGGTGCTATTTGTAAAACAGGCTCAGCAAATAGTATTTGATTGCCCAGTTGTTAATGACTGCCCTCCCCCAATAGAAAATGGCACTAAACTACCTTAGATACCCCTAGCTTATAAGATTTCTTGTCAGGTCAGATACAACTAATTATAACCAAGCCTACCTCAGTGTCTTGGAGTTAATTAGAGTTTTGTCCTCTGACTCTTAAGCTTGCTTGCTTGTTCAGGTCTGGACCCTACAGAGAAGGAGTGGAAGTTTGATCAGTTGTACATATGGTTTAATGTCAGTTCTTGGCTGACCATGCCAAAACAGAAATCTGCTGGAACAAACTTTTTGTTGACACCTAAGAGAAGGGAGAATTCCTTCATTCACTTCTCAATAGAGGACCATGTCTGACATCTTTTGATAGAATAGTAGGGACAGGTTGCAAATGATGTGGTAGGGTGAGGACGTACACACAGCTTGTAATTACACCAATTTGACACATTTTGTGTTTACCTTCAATTTAAACAAAGATGCAAAAAAAATGTTTTTAATAACTTTTAGAAATAAAATAATTTGCTTTCTACCATTTGATATTTTTTCTCTCTTTTTTTTTATTCTTTTGGATGTGATGTCTTTTTTTTTTGTCTGTTTTCAGTCATTCTTACATCTCTTACTCCTGCTTTTGCTGATGGAGTTGGATGCAAGTGTTACACACTCTATTAAGTAGAAGTCTTCCTCCTCTCTAACTAAGGACTCTGGCTTAGTTCCCAGAGGCTTCATAATGTCACTAGTGATCATGTTACTGAGTTTGATAATAATAAAAAAACATCCAGTGGCTCCTACTGACGTGAGAACTCACTTTTATTAAAGTGTTTTGCATTATGAAAAACTATGCTGTAGAGAAGTAATAGCGAATGGATAAAGCTGACCTTGATTTTCAAAATAAATGGGGAATACTGAATTTATTAGCTCCTTAATTCTCCCGAGCATTTATTCAATGCTCTTTATCCACAGATTTCAAGGAAGCAGGTAAAAATCATTCGCCTTTGTAAAGTCAGAAAAACTTAGGGAGAGACATGGTTTCACCAAGGTCATGAAATAAGCCACTAGCCAGAGCAAGTTAGTGAGTACAACTCTTTATGTTATCCAGTAAAGCATGCTTCCTCCTGGGCTAACTTTAATGTAGATTGAAAACCTGAACCCAGTTTAAATACTTTGTCATTGCCATTAAGGCTGCCTGAGTTTTCCCTTCAAAGATTTTTTCAGGATCTGAATTCCCTGCATAAGCTATGCATTAATATCTATAACTGTAATCTATAACTTAATTGTATTTACTCTGTGGCAAAGTTTTGCAATTGCAACTGCCACTTCTTATCTTCATCAGATAAAGGTTGCATTACTCAGACATTGAACTGGAATACTGATTGATGGGTTTTGAATTAAAGGAATCTATAGAAAGCAGTGTGAGTTTTTTTTTCTTTGATGCTTCTATGGCAAGCACAATTTAGCTAAGAAAATGTGTATCTCCTTTAGCTTGTTCATGCCTGACCATGAAAGCTGAAATGTCATTTTAATGCAGGGTCTCATCCATTAGAATAACATTTTGAAGAAGCAATTTTGTCAAACAGAAACAGTCCCTTTACCTCATCTGGAGAACACTTTATAGGAATACTCTCAAATATCTCAGATCTCAAGTTTTCACATACATCATAAGTGGTATAATTTGGTGATTGAAAGATTTTGCATGAAGTTCTAGAATCCAGATGAACAGAAAATATCATATTAGCTATTGCAATTAGTGTACAATTTTGAATTCACTGTAGCCATTTACAAAAAGATTAAAACCACTTTTGTGATAACCTTAAGGACTTAAAGCCACTGTCCCAGAAAGACTGTAAATTAGGTCCAGCTATAGTGATAAAAACCCACAATAATATTCTGCCTGCTTGTTTTCTTTCACTGTGTTGCTACCAATGTAGAGCAGTTACAGAACTGTTATCCTACTCCTAGGAAAATTCCTAGGTAGGTGAGTGTATTTATTTCCTGAATGCTTTCTTTTTGCCATAAATCAGTTTTACTACTTCAGCTAGAAAAAATTACTAACTTGGTAACCCAGAAGCAAAATCTTCTAGGTAACTGAATGCTATCATCCAGTGTTGTTGCAGATCTCTTAGGGCATAAGCATAAGTCTCTATTTCCTGTTGATTAAGGGATGCTCTGTGTTGTAAATCTCATAAATGTATTCCTCTCACAGTGCTGCACGGTTATTCTTTTCTGCCTGCATCTCCACAACAGCACTCCTGCTATGGGAAAGGCTCTGGCTTTGTTCTACCATATACTATTTGAGAAATGAAGTCAGTGTTTAATTCTCAGATGGATCCTGGGAGTTATTAGAAATTAATTTGTTGTAGTGGTGTTCAGATGTCTGTCTGTCCTTGTGGTGGATTTCTGCCTTTGAGTTGGCAGTGGATAGAAATAGCATTTAAAATAGAAATTTATAGTAATCTTAAAAAAAAGGTAGTTTGAAAAATCCAAATATTGTCTGATGTAGTTAAATGAGTTGGTATACTCTGTGTTACAAAAATGCAAATGCAACATACTTGTCTCTAAGCATGTATGTGTTCAGTCAACTTATGAACCATTGGTGGTGGGCCAAGCAATCTAACTCAGGACACATTGCTGAAGTTAAGGTTTCTCCCAGACATCTGACAGGATGGGTTCTTAGTGGCAGTGATACCATGTGGCTTCAGGAACTGGATGCATATGCGTGCAAAGCAGGGGGAAGGATTATTTATATCTGATTTATTGATATTGCCACTAGATGTCTGAATTAAAACTGAGAATTGATAAATATTGTAATTTCAGTTTTTGACAAAAAAGTAGCAAGTAAATTTAATAAGAAGATACAAATTAAAAGAAAGTGTCTTAAAATGCATATTTTGGGAGAAAATTTATAGATGTAGATATAGGCCATATAGATAGCTATAGATATAGCTATAGATATAGATTAAATAGATATAGATAAAAAAAAAAAAAAAAAAAAAAAAAAAGAAAAAGAAAAANTATAGATATATAGGTATAGGTATAGGTATAGGTATAGGTATAGGTATAGGTATCGGTATAGAAGGAAGGAAGGAGGGAAGGAAGGAAGGAAGGAAGGAAGGAAGGAAGGAAGGAAGGAAGGAAGGAAGGAAGGAAGGAAAGGAAGGAGAATCCTTATTGAGGGATGTAAAAGTATATTTTTATCTGTAATCCACTGTATAATTAGTATAACGGCTTGCCTAGAATGTTGACAAATAGAACTTAAGGAAGGTGAATGAATAAGGCAGAACAACCATGTTTACCTCTGCCTTGCTAAGACTATTTGGTACTTCATGCAAAATGAAAGTGTCCACTTTGGTCTCTAGAGATTTTTCCCACTTGCCCCTTTCAAATTGTATTTGAAGCTATAGTTATTAGTTGTTTGGCTTCACCTTGATTGTATAGGAATCTCAAGATGAGCTGAGGTTTGAGCAGAGAAAAAAAACAATATGGAAACAAGTATCTCCTTTTTATGGACACAGACTGTCAGGTGTGTGAAAGCAGTACTAGTGAAGTATTGGCTTTGGCTTCTGTGATAGCAACAATAAAAAAAGAGCTTGAGCTGGGAAGTATTTCTTCAGTACGATTAGACTCCTTATGAGGAGTCTGCCTTCATGACAGTGGGATAACAAAGTCCTGTGATGAAATGAAATGTTTACTTGCAAAAATATAGATATCTGGGTAGTTTTTTCTAACTTGCCAAACATCAATAGAAGTCTTTGTAGTAAGCTATATATCTGTTAGAATGATGCTTATCATTGCCTTTGTTGCTAGTAAAAGACAACCCTTTCAGGGAAAAGAAAGTGTGTTGGTTATCAGGGTATTGTGCTCCACAGTTGAAAGATGAACTTTTTAGGGATAGGGCTGGTGCCTAAATTAGCTGTTTTCAAGACATGGCAACTAAGGGCCACTTAAAGGTAGAAAAAACAAGTCTGTTAGAACAATATTCAGCATGAGAAGGGAAAAAATAATCCCTTTTCCTTCTTGTGACTACTATAGCTACATCTTGAGCCAGCAGTCCTGGGATTCAAAGGATTCAAACAACACCTTATTGTAACAGTGACAGTGGCAAAGTACAACATGGTTGGAAGGCATATGAGCCATACTAATGGACAGTTGTGAAATTGCTTTATGCCCACCATTTATTGGAATATGCTCATTGCCTCTGAAGGCTGATTTGCTATCTCTGTTCAGCAACATATCCTTCACTTGTGAGTAAAGGTTATGTTACTGCGTGGCAATCGGAGATATCTGAAGTTTCAAAGAAGACGTATTATTATTATAACCTTTTATATCATGTCTATTAAATGAACACTCATTAGATTGAGTCTCTAATGGGATGCTTTGAAAGTTCAGATTTATCAAAAGTAGCCCCAAACTGTTCATCTTCTCCCCATTAATATATTTTTCATTAGTGTCTGACCATGCAGGCTGCAGAGTAATCTGACTTTTATCTAGCCAGCACATCTACGTAACTTTTTGCTTTCTGTCAGTCGATAGCATTGTGTTTTAATGGTTTTTGTATCAAGGTAGAGATCTCAGTACCTTGCAGAATCCCATTCAAGCACATTTGCAATGCAGACAGTAGATTGAATTTGGATATCCAATTACAACAAGCAAAATATTTGCATTAATCTTAGACATGGAAATGCCTACTTTTGAAATCCTCAGTGCAATTACAGGTAGTTTTGCTATCCTTTCAAGGAAAAAAAGAATGAAAAAAGTGTTATTTCAGCAAGTAACTTCATTGTGAAGAGATCAAATTACCAGCAAATGAGCACTGAAATGACCAATGGTACAGCTTTACAAGGCTGAATCTTCTAAAAATAAGGAGCACTTGCACCAGAAAGGAAAGGAATATGAAGAAAGGGAAATCTTACTTTGCCCAAGCTATTTCATGAACACTTCTTTTTGTCTTATGGAACGCACACATTGCACATAATATGCTCCAAAAAAGTTGTAGTGACTCCAAGAAGAGCTTTACTTCACAAAGAAATATCTCCCATGATATGTACCATTTTCTGTGGGTATCTATTACCTTTATTTTATGTTTTGACTTGTACAGACATTTTTAGCAGAAGGAATTACCGGGCAAGATAAGAAGTCTGCCATCCTGTATTTAGGCACATAATCCAGTGTCTTGAGGTTTTATGCTTCAGAGATGAATTGTAGTAGACCTTTGGTCAGCTCTGTTATTGAAAGCTGTGTTTATTTTGCTATTGATGATTTTGTTGTGGTGAGGCTTTTTTAATTTCATTGTGCAGGGGAGACTTAAAAGAAGAACAATACTATTTGTTTTAATTGGGGATGTATTCTACATTTGCCTCCACTAAGATTTAGGCATATCTGCTTCAAATCTTGTGTCTGATGGGAGAATGTGATTAATCTGAATGGGTCATGTTTTGTACTGAAAACCATCCACTTCCTCCAGGGGCATATGTGACTGAGAAGACAACTAGATGTTCCAGAAGTTACACGAGCTGGAGTGGGAAGTGCTGCATGGCACTGGGCCAGCTTTTCAAAGCATTTATATGGATGAAGAGGAAAAAAGGCTCTCCTAAAAAAAATCCACATGATGATCAAGCAAATTAGGTACTTATTACCTGTTAATTTTAACTAACAGTTAAGCACCTGCTAAGGTTTTTGAATGACCTTCAGCAGTTTAAGTGTCTATCTGTTTCTCTGATCACCAAAATACACTTGGAAATATAGTCAAAACTATAGGTCATCATGCTGGGAGTTGGAAACAAATACGGAATTTTGTGATACTTTAAATGTCTGCAAGACAGACTTGCTGTGTGAGAAAAATGCATTATAAAGGATTGTACATATGTTGCAAAAAAAAATCTCTGAAATAATCCTGCATATGTTTTCGGGAGACACGTGCCCTGTGTTCCATTGCACAGAACATGACAGGGAAAGTTTCTAATGGAAATTTGGGGGTTTTGATCCTTAAGGTGCTGCAACCAGACTGTCAGAGACTATTTTGCTATGGAACTCTGATGTTCTACTTGTTCTGTTTTGCTTGAAAGGGAATGAGTCATCTGTTTCTGCACCATTTAGGACAGTGTGAAATCTAGTTTGCAGTTCTTGTTTGTCTAGCTCCTAAATCAGCCCCCGTGTCTGAGATTGGTTGGAGCTGATCTCAGACAAAGTTGGTATGACATGTTACTGCTGCAGAGTGTTGGGAAAGTCTGTTCTGTGCTTTCTGCTTTTTCTTGGGTATAATAGGTCTAAAACTTGCAAATAATTCTTTCAGAGTTCTTTCAGCATCTTTGAGCAGCTCTTAGGAACTGAGAAAGTATCTGTGCTTATGTCAGAAATAATGGAACACATGTTGGAATAAAAGAGTAGTGATGACTAGCTTTCCAGCTAGTGGTATTTTAGGCCATATGTTGTCCTCAAGGATTGTCCTGAGCAATTGTCTCTGATGAACACTGGTATCAGAGATACAGTGGAGAGGACTGACTGCATTACAGTGAACAACATTGGTGTACCCAAGAATCAGTGTTTGGAGGAGCTGCTTGGTAGGGTGTTTGATTAAGTTCATTGCTGTGTTGCTGTAACATATTTAAAATGGTGCTTTTCTCCCCTTTTCCTCTCCAAAAATAAACTTGGAAACGTCAGCATCAGGAATGGCAGCATGTTTCTTGACAGGATGAGTGAAATATCACACAGTCATTTCACAAAGTACTACTGAAATGTGTTAACTTCTTCTGCATGCCCAGCTTTAGCGAGTGTTGGAAATTGTAATAGTTATGGATAATAAGCATCAGTGTCTTGGTAAGAAATGATAAATTGAGTCATACTGATTTGGAATTAGAGAAGAGGAGCAATGAACTGCTGTGAGTCTTGTTGCAATTGACATAATCTTAAATTTCAGTGAGCTCACTCCATATGCTGCAGTTGTCCTGACAAATTATAATAGTGACTGCATTGCATTATAAATACCTCCTTTTTGTAGTAAGTGCACGACTAGCACTTGAGAAAAGTTCAGTGGGAACATCAGGACAGAGAGAGACCTTTCAGTTTAAACGTAACTTCAAATTCCAGGACAATTTTGCGTTAGCTCTTTTCTTCACCTTTTCTTGTATTTCAGCTCTGCACTTCTGTACTGGTGCTTTGTGTAGTGAAAAGGGGAGGAGAAAGAAAGGTCAGCCAGACAGTTACAGGAAAACTCTTACAGTGATTCCACAATGTTGATAAAAGCATTTTTAAGAACTGCACATCTTTGCAGTTTACTGCTGATAATCATGTTCTGTATATTTCTGCACGTGCACAAACAAGTTCTAAATGTTAGCTACTGTATAATGACTATGTGCCCATAACAAAGTGCTCATGTTTCTACTCCCATCTTGAACTGTCAAGTAACTGAACATTTAAATTAAATATTTTAAATTTGAAATTCTATTGCCACAATATTGACCTTTAAATTTTCTCAGCATTAGAATAGTGTTGTGCCATGAGATAAACGGTCTCTTCTTATCACAGAATCACAGAATGGCAGGGGTTGGAAGAGACCTCTGGAGATCATCTGGCCCAACCCCACTGCCAAAGCAGGTTCACCCAGAGCAGGTGACTCAAGATCACGTCCAGGAGGGTTTTGAATGTCTTCAGAGAAGGAGATCACAACCTCTCTGGGAAGCCTGTTCCAGTGCTCCGTCACTCTCAAAGTAAATGATTTTTTCCTCATGTTCAGATAGAACTTCCTGTGTTCCAGTTGGTGTCCGTTGCCCCTTGTCCTGTCACTGGGGACCACTGAGAAGAGTCTGGCCCCATCCTCCTGACACCCGCCCTGTAGATATTTATAGGTGTTGATAAGATCCTCTCAGTCTTCTCTTCTCCAGGCTAAACAGCCCCAGGTGTCTCAGCCGTTCCTCATGAGAGAGATGCTCCAGTCCCCTCATCATCTTTGTAGCCCTTCTCTGGACTCTCTCCAGTAGTTCTTTGCCTTTCTTGAACTGGGGATCCCAGAACTGGACACCATACTCCAGATGTGGCCTCACCAGGGCAGAGTAGAGGTGGAGAAGAACCTCACTCGACCTGATGGTCACACTCTTCTTAATGCACCCCAGGAGACCGTTGGCCTTGGCCACAAGGGCACATTGCTGGCTCATGGTCAACTTGTTGTCCATCAGGACTCCCAGGTCCTTCTTCCCAGAGCTACTTTCCAGCAGGTCACCCCTAACCTGTCCTGGTGCCTGGGGTTGTTCCTCCCCAGGTGCAGGACTCTATGCTTGCCCTTGTTGAACTTCATGAAGTTCTTGTCTGCCCAACACTCCAGCCTATCCAGGTCCCACTGAATGGCTGCACAGCCTTCTGGTTATGTCAATAAATGTAGAGTGAATAACCACAGATGCTTTCCCATCCTTCTTTCCTCCCCTCCTTTAATAAGAATGTGGCCCTTGAAAGAGGAAATTTTGTTCTGCCTCTGTGGTGTAGAAACTTAAACTCCAGGCAGTGCTTTTGAAGGGATTGGTGAAGAACTGAAATGCCATTCTGCTTAAGTGTTCAGTGTGGATATTTATTAGCTATTAATATAGAGAAAGTGCTTGGCCTGCTAATAAAACACACAGTACTGAAGGGACTCTACTTTCATATGCACTTTTGCTAGACAGGAGTGAATTACTTAAATAAACATTTGCTTTGAGTTTAAAAAAACATCTTAAAATAGAAATAGCTGTACCACATAGGTAGTATTCCAAGACAAATATGTTAATAATAGAGGATGAAAGGATGAATAGCCATGATTATGTTCTGCAATTACAGATGAGACTGTCCAAAAAAGAATATAATACAATATGATACATACCAGGAAGTTTTATTAATATTGTACTGGAGAACTCTTGCTTTTTACTGTCCACTTAAATTTAATATAGTAGAGTCAACCAAATGATAGACATTGATGAAAGTGCATGTATCTAATGGAGCACATCATTCATGCCATGGCAGGATACTATTACCCTCTGCTGCTCAGTCCTGTAAGAGACCTTCTTGCTGTAAGGTATTTGCCATTCAGGCTGCTCATGCTTATTTTACCATAAAACTGATAAACGGATCACACTAAGCAATTTTTTTCCAGAGTTGCTCTTAGTCCATGTGTTTCCATGGAGTATTTCAGTGGTGTGGACTGAAATGGGAACATGGTGATCTTTTGGTGTTTTAAAAAAAAGCCTCTAGGAATTAAAACGGTCGAGTTTATACACTGGAATCAGCCTAGTGATGCTGATTCTGTTAGAACACTTATCTTACTGAGACAGGGGTAAAGAAAATCTGCATGGCATGGACAAGATAGGGAATGGCTGTTTGGTATCTTTTGCAATACAAGAATTAGGAAGGATGACATTATAATACCAGGTAGCAGGTTCAAGGAAACAAAAATGCGTTTTCTCAATAACTGTCAGAGGCTGTTGTGTTTTTTAAAAGTTTCCATTGGTTCCAGAAGTGACTGGAGAGTTTTATGAATGACATATGGTGAAGGCTATTAAATACAGAGATAACACCTTCTGGCCTGAGCTACAGATCAGCAAAGACTGGGAGAACATTGTGTGATACTGTTAGTCATATTGTGTGGAAATCACAAAGGGTGGTGTTCTGCATACATGGCACTACAGAATATATTTGAAGATTAAATGCTCCAGCAACATTAAAAGCATTCCACAAGATTAATTAATAAAATTAGTTTAATAATATAAATTAATATTGAAATACTTCTTTAGGAAATGGATCTGGTTAACTTTTTTTCCCAAACTTGGTCTCTGGAAGTAATGCAGTTGTTCAAAAATACAGGGTTGGTACTGGCAAACCAAAGCTGAAATTCTGGGGAAGATCAATAAAATTAATACAAAGTTTTAGTTAGTAGTAAGCAAATCTGAATTCACTGTTAAGGTCTTGGCTACTAAGTAGCTTTGGAAGTAGCCAGAGAGGCTGATGTTTGTCAACTAATGGTTGAATATCATGCATTCAGTAAGCAGCTATTTTATGGAGAAAGTTTTAAATTACATTTTATGATAAGAAGTTGTTAAGGCTTTATGGAAACAGCACAGCTAATTTTATATGCATTATTTGGAGAGCATCATCATGGCAGCAATGAGTGAACATAATTTCCTTTTCCAAGGGAAATGGTTGCTGCAGTAGAGATAAGAAGTTACAATTATAAGGACAAGCAATTGAGATTATTTGAAGAGAATGTATTAAAAGTTAAATATTTCTGAAGTTTCTGTATTTTATGCATGTGAATTGTGGAAGTACTTCCAGAGCTTGCCTTTTCTCCATAATTAGAAGCAGGTTACATTGCTTTTGGTTGATAAGCCATTAGTTATTAGTATGGTGCTAAATTTGCCCTTGTACCAAATGACCCAAAAGGGAAAAGCTGTCCGTTTGATTACAATAATAATAGCTTTTAACAATTGGATTTACTTAGCTAGATGTTAATTGATCCACTTACAACCTTCTGCAAGAAGAGTTTGTGAATGTTACACAAGACTGCAGGGAGCTCCAGGCAAAAATTAGCAGACATCTGGTGAATTAAGGGTTATGAACTGCCAAGTTCTATTGAAGGAAAACTACATTTCAAGAAAGGTCTCAGTCAGTGCCAAACATTAAAAAGAATTATGCAAAGTTTAATTGTGGATAGTGGTGTGAACTATCTCTTTATTGGGTAGTTTCAGTTTTCACATGAAAAGGGAAATATAGGTGGTCTGAAAAAGTTAGGATCTGTTATAAATGAGAAGTTGGAGTTCATTCCTTCTTTTGCATTGTTCTCTTGCTTCCCTTGGGACAACAAGTGCAGAGATATCTGGAAGGCATGCATGGTTACAAAATCAATAATTTAGAAACTTGAAGGAAAGACGTTTCTGTGTCCAATCATCTTTCAAGAAAAACAAATGAAACCGGGCAACTGGGATATCCCCAACCTTGTGTAAGGTGATAAATAAGATTTTAAGTAGACAGCTGTTTGCAATTTCACTTAAGCACAGCAGTATTTTTAACCTGAGATACACAGGTTTCTGGTCCTTTTCCCTCCTCTAGAACCTTTCTATCTTATTTAACAGTAACTTGTTTTGACCTGTCCCACTCCAAGTACAAGAAAACTTAATCACCATTAACTGCTGCTCTGTATGTCCATTTAGTATGGAAACATAGCTAGAGGGCTAACACACTCTTCCATGAGAGAAAAACAGCTTCTGCATCTGTTTGGTTGACTAGGCTCAAATGTAATTACCGGAGTCTTCCTTAGGCATGAGTATTATGTATTACCAAGAAAAGAATTACAAGGGAACAACTGCATTACATACATCTGTAATTCTAAGCAGTGTGAGCCACAGCTGTTGCAATAGTTACACAACAATTCACATGGAGAGAGAGTATTTTTCACCTGTTTATCAAATGGGTATGCTTAGGTCTTGGATAATATTTTCTGTGTACTTTCTGATGTAAAGTAAAACTCAAAACTTCACTAAATAGAATTAGATGTCCATTACAGCACATCTGGTGCTACACTTACAATATATAGTATGCTTGAAATACCATAGTTCAGAAAGCTTATCATCCCTGCTGTACTATCTTAATAGTTTACAAAGATTGTTTCTGAACCTTGATTTCTTCATGTTAGACCAGGCTGCTAGCTTTTCTAAACAGCCTTAAAAATAATGCATGTTTTAAAACTGTCTTTGGTTAGTAGAGAGTGGTGCCATTTGTTCCCATTTACATGTCTAAAATTTTTCTCAGTTTCAGGGCTGGGTTCCCAAAGAAAGCAACAGCTATGCTATGCTCTTTGCAGCAGAGTATGGAAAGGTATATTCCCACTTTAGAACACCTCAGACTCTGCCATAGCTACTTCCTCACTGATTAAGTCCCTGAAAATGGCTAATAACTGTTGTCACAGGAGGCACTTACAATACTGTGTCATGTGCTAAAGGTCTGATCCAACTAGGTATCCTTGTGTCTTTTTGAACTTGGTGTAAAGTGGTGGTGCTAATGTATACCTGGTGTGTTGATAGACTGAAACTATGACAACCTGGTTTGCAAATAACTAGTGATTAAATCAACATTGGAAACTGCTAGGCCAATGTTTTGTTACACACTCAGTCTGCATGAGAACATGAGGACTATAATGGGGTGTAAAAAAATCTGCAAATTATATTGGCTAAGCTATTTAGAAAAGAATTGCCCCTTGCCCAGGCTTCTGTAAGCACTGTTTTTCCAGACTATTGATCCATACCTTATGAGAAATCACATTTTTATTTTTGGTGGAATACTTTCAGAGAAGTACTGCTTCATGGGAGCTGATGGTAAACTTCTCACTAGCTTCAGTGGAATCAGGATTTAAGTGTAAGTAAGTCACATACTACAGCTCTTGTTTGCTTCCCTACATCTATAATTCAGCGTTTGAAAACCAGGATACCTGAAGGCCCATTGCTTAGGCTATGGAAGAGTGATTTTCATTGTAAGTAAAAAATTAGCTTACAAGATCTTAAACTCCAGTATCTAGTTTTATACCAAATGGTCCTATCTTGGTGTAGTCAAGAATTATGGTATGCACACATTTATAGTATCTAGTATGTTTAATTGGCATTTCTAAAAATAGTTTTATTTGCAGTTATTTCTTTAAAATGATTTGTTAAAAATATTTTATTCTAACTATACAGTTCTAATGTGATCTTCATTTCTGTGCTTGCTCTTGTCACTGACGATGTTCATTACTGGCATTTGAAGATTTGGTGGTAGGTCTGTAAATTCTACTGTTCTTCAGATCTGTATCAGCAGTAGGCTCACTGTACCTTCTTAAAGACCTGCTTACACTTGACTCCACACACTCTTATTTCCTAGGAAGAGAAAATAAGAAAAAAATACAACTTTCACATAGGATGCATGCATTATTACATTCATGTGTATGTCCAGCTTAATTTGAATCCACAATTTTCTAGCAAATTAGATTGGGTAGCTTGTATATATTTTAGTCGATTTTTAATCCTAAGCCAGCTAGTTTGGGTTTGTTTTCTGGTGAAAGGTGAAGTAAGAGAAGTTATTTTGGGATCTCAAATCTTAAAGAGCCAAATATGTTCCTGGTGCGTTATCCTCTGTTTGCAGTGTGTGCAGCTGCTTAGGTCTTTGAAATGGGCATTCTCTATTTTGGACACATGAATAAGTTATTTGGGGATGGATTGAATAACAAGTTCTGAATGTTCATGACCGGTAGTTCAAACCTACAAAACCAGAAAACAGCTGAAAGTCTGATCTAGCAACACAATGATCAGGGCTAGAAAAGGAGAGGTAGTTGTGTACAGAAGATTTGATCCAGGTCTATAAATCACAGCACAGCAATTAGTTTTGACCGAACTTGACCCTACTGAATGCCTAATCCTGTCTACTGTTCCTTTGTGTTCCATAAGAGCTTTTAAAAAATCCCTACTTGCTAGTCACTGGATGATTGTGAACTGTGCATAAGCAGGTGCAATGATGCTTACATCTTGGGCACTGCTTTGTGAGATCTAATGTTTTTTACCTAAACTCACTAAAGATACAGTTTAATCTTCTCCATTACTGAAACTATTTCAGTTAGACCTGAGAAGTGCACACAGTATGTGTGGGGATGTGTGGAGGTGTGTTGCATGTAAGGAGTGGGGGGGTTAACTGGTTTTGATGGAAGAAGAAAAAGGGGTGGAACTTCTTAAGGGATATAAAGACAAAGGTTATGTATGACCTAGCAGAAGGGATGTACTTTCTATTTCAAGATAAAACTTGTAATAAAGCTGTTAGAATATTCTCAGGAAATAGGAGGCAGAGTTTCCTGGGAAGTTATGCACATTTTCTTATGGGGGACTTTGATAAAATGACATATTAAAAAAACTTACACTGAGTCAATAACCTTATTGGGGTATGTTGCTAGTCCCTAGTAAGAGAAAGTGCTTCATGCTGGATTGATGAAACAGGCAGACTGATACAGTGAGTTTAGTTAGGACCTGTTTTGTTCACTTCTATATAGGTAACCCAGAAGAAAGAGTGTGCAATAAGGGCTAAGAGATCTGCTGACAATGACAAAAACCTACAGAGCAGAAGCAATCAATACAATAGAAAAGGGCAATAAAACTCGGAAGGAAATGGAGAATGGTCAAATAAGTCACTCACATAAAATAGAATCTAAGGAGGAAAAAGAACTGCAACGTACAGACCACAGAATGAAACGGAGAAAATAGGAGGCTACTAAAGGATGTGGTACAACTCTCTACAGAACTGTGGAAAGAATTACATTAACACTTGGCTCATTGTGTAAAGTTCAATAGGATCATAAAGCTATCGAAGTATCAATTTTTTAGGGATAACTGCCCATTGTATCAAAGGACTCTCAAGCGTACAGAACCTAGTAATCTCAGCTGGTCAAAACTAAGATACTAGATGGGACTCTTTTAGTGTATGTTTAATGGAGAGAGTTACATTAACAAGGATTCAGAGAGATAAAGGACATCTTTTGAAGTTCATTAAATATAAAAAGTGATAAAATTGAAATATTGGGGACTGACTTCTAAAACACTTGGTTACTTCCTTTGTATGAAGTAATTTTGTACTAACTTTTGTGTACATGAGAGATGGACTGTGATAAATTGTCCAAATGCCAACAAGCGCATGGATGCCTGCATGAGCTGGCAGGTATGATATGGAACTCTTCACAGCCTTCTGAAAAAGCAGCCACAGATCAATCAGGTTACCTTGGGATACCTAAGGTGGCACAAAACACATATGTTTGGGCAACTGAATCAGAATTTATGACTTCTAAAATGAAGCTCTTGACAGGGTCAAGTGTAGAAAATGATCTGGCCTGGAGGTCCATGGCTAGGCTGTATGGTTAGAGCATGAATCAGACCAGTCATATACATTCCTTTCCCAACTGGTTTCTGGGACTCCCAGTACTTCCTGAAAATTGTACTTAGTAATAAAGGGTTGGGGATACTTTTGCAAAGGTTTCATAACTATGCTATTGATTTGAACATTTAGAGAACATCCATTTACACTGCTGATGCTAATAGTACTGAACGGTGAACAGAAATGGAGGTTGGATTTTATTATCTCAGCAGGAAGACTGCCTTTTACTCACATTGATGAGAGAATGAGGATGCTATAAAGAGCTAGGCAAAAAGCTAGGCATCTTCTTTCAGGTCCTGTTAACTTAGATAAAAATGATGATCTGAAAGAACATGACATTTCAAAAACTTAATTGCTGTTTTAGTTCTCTAGGCTATAAATGCAGGCTGGCCTGTAATTATTTTAAAAGAACAATGGTGTGTTTTCCCCTTATGGTTTATAGTTGGTTGCATAATTTCACTAGCTCATATACTGCATATTTCACAGACTGTATGAAGGACATTCTGTTAAATGTCCTTCTCAGGGTAAACATTTCAAACTGGTATATCTGGACAGTCAGTTAACACAGAAAGAGTACTGCTTTGAAATCAGGCAGTCTTTGTAAGTGACATAAAAGCATAATGGCTCCAAATGAAATCATTGCTTTAGAAACAAGTCAAGTGCTGCACTAATACATAATTATGTCAAAGTAAGTCAAGATAACACAGCACACAGCCTGCTGCATTACATCTAACCATTTTAATAGAGTGGTATTTAAAACCTGTTACATGATCTTACCAGGTGCATTTCATCTCCTTCAATCCACTGGGTCCAACCACGACCTTCTTTTTCTCCATTCTGTACACAAAGAAGCTTATCTCCATCCCAAGATACGGTGGTCTAACAAAACAGACATGTTCAGTGGTAATGTAGTATTGTCCAATATTATGATTAGTTTCCTTAAAGCAAAACTTCTCTCTAATATAATAAATGATTAATGTATCTCATAAGAAGAATAATTGTAGAGTGTAATAATACTTAGGATAATTACAAAAGAAATAAGCTTAAATAGAAAGTTGCTGCCCAACTGCCTGTCAAAACCTGGAATGATGAGATAAAGCTGTTTATATATGCAAGAATAAAAATAATAAAAATAATTGTGTAAGATTGCACTCCTTTCTCCCTGCTGACAAATAGAGCAGAAGGGATGTGTAGCCTAACACTGTATTTGCAAATGAACTGAAAACTTGAGATTCAGTTTGTCTTTTCCATCTTAAGAAGGACTCTCCAGCTGCTCTACCTGAAGAAATTACCCACCTACTAGCAGCTATGGATGAACAAGGCTTTTAAATTCTGAGCTGTTTTTCCTTGTATCTTAGTCTGCCTTCTGTCATCAAGCAGAGTGGTTTGGCAGTATCAGCAAACTGGTAACTCTGCCAGCATCCTGCTTTGAGTAACAGTAGCTGGAGAACTACTTGAGACAGGACTGGCAGAATAAGGGTGAGAGTAAGGTATTGTAGGATTCAGCATAGCACTTTTGTGAATACTGGTGTTGTCCTGAGTTGTTCAGTAGAGCCTTATTAATCAAATTGCTTAAATGTATAATATAAGGGTGCATCCTACAGCGTGTTACTCTGCTTAGTCTTTACTGACAATTTACCTTTCACATCTGCCTGATAAGGAGAAACAATACTCTGTAAAATATTTAAAGAGAGAAAGGGAAAAGCAGTGATAATTTGTGCTCCGTGAGGATAGTTTAACATCAACACATGGCTTTTAAACCAGCTTGTTTGAAGTGAATCTGAGAACTAAGTATGGAATTACTGTCTATCTTGTAAAAGTCTTCAGTCGCTGCCTGTATGAGTAGCCAAATATGAAGAGAAGACGAACTATGATCTATCATTAAAGTAAAATTTACTGCATCCATCCTGGGTAGTTTCTAAGAAAAGAAGTCAGCCTACACTTGTCATTCTGGGAACTAAAACCAGTTCAGTATTCAAGAACTATGCAACCCTATTTATTTAATTTGTATATGTCACGAACAATTAATTCTTAAATGACAACCATGATAGCCACCATCTTTAAAGAGTACAGCCAGCAGACTCCACCCCTGGGAAGCTTTAGACTAAACAAGCATGGAAAATTAATCACTAGAAAGAGTGCCAGCATAGATAATCATAAGCAAGGCATCATTATTGATCCCATATAGTCTGTTTGCACCATATGGGGTCTCTGAAAACAAACTCATGTGTCCTTGCTAAAAATATCTCTGATTTAGAAAATGCATTCGCAAATTTTTCTGTTCACTCTTATAAAATGATGTATTTAAACCAAATAGTAGACAACATTTTAAAAAAGCCACATACTTTTAATGTATAAAATGCTAATGCAGGAAGGAACAACACATTTGGGTAAGGCTCTAGTTGATGTGGTCATCATAGTTTAAATCCTCTTCCATATCTGTTTTGAATCTGTAGACATCCAGTTGGAGATAGAAGATAAATAATACTAGTTAAGGTGGAAAATGTTTAACTTGAAAGTTAACATATCTAAGAATTTCTGATGACTCTAAAAGATGAATATATGAGAAAATGGAACATTTTTTCTGCCGATAACTCATGGATGTGAGGGATGCTGTGGAAGGTACAACCATTATTATCTCGGCATGGTTTAATCATTAGACTAGTTTAATAGTTAAATTTTGTGGGTTTATATGTGAAGCCAATGGCAATATACCATGATAAAGTAAGATCAACCTTTATTAGAATTACTAATGTTCAAAGTCAGTTGTGGAAGTTACTAGCTATTCACTAGCTTAGTACACTTGGGGCCAATTGAGAAATGTTTGTAGTAGTGCAAGGAAATGTTAACTCTTTCAGACTCCGAGGGTGATTGAAATAGTTTCATCTCAGAAAACAACACACTTTTTTTCTGTCTTTCTTTTTTTTCCAGTCAAGATTAGATATTGCTTTTTAGCAATTTGGTGATAACCACAAAGAGTATAATACCACAGATTGTTAACCAAGCTGTTTTATAAGCTAATATCCTCTGCCTTTCCTTTGAGAAATATAAATACTGAAGGGATATGAGTAAACCATACAGTTTCTAATTTTTGTATGTGGCTATTTTGCTAGGAAGGTTATAATTGCAGAATATATTGCAGGAGAACATAATGTTCTCTTCTTTGTTAGCAGGAACAACCACTTTATGACAGTAAGATTAATCAATAGCATTTTTATATTTTCTTTCTTTAGGTCAAACTGTAATGTCTCATATAATAAAGGACACAACTAATATAGGAGATAGAAACTTCTCTTTAACTCAGATTGAAGTAAGTTCTTCCATTCCAAATATCTCTATTGAGACACACACCAAGTATTAGTTGAGGCTGGCGTTGCTATGGCTGTTATACATTGCACTGGCTGCTGCTAGTAGACCACCCTTTATCAACAGCTAAGATACTGCAATGCTTGCCTCAGAACATTTCCAAATATTTGAGTCAGAACATAATAATAATATTCCAAAAAAAAACCTGTAGGGCAAAAGTTGGTAAATATAATCTCTTTTGTTCTATATAAGGGCAAAGATTTATTATTAAAGATTGGATCAGGATATTGTCATTGAGCCAAGCACTTCACTAGACTAGTAAGGCAGTTCTGTATGAACTTCAGTTGCTGTTGTTTTCCTCTCCTGACGCACACTTATTATCAAGACAAAGAAATGCTTTATCTTTTACGTAAAGCAACTTTTCTTAGAAAATTAGGCTTTCATAATTCACCTTGTTTGCCACCATTTTGATAATAGCATTACCTAAGGTTTATCCAATTACACACACTGAGGTACTGTGTCCCATCTGGAATGACTGAAAATCTTTGCCAGGGTTTGGTGAGCACAGCACTCAGACAGTTCCTATTCTTTATCTTCTTCCACAAGCAAGAGGAGGAGAAGTAGACAAAATCTGAGGACACTGGAAAGCTGCAGTTTCCTGATGGCAATGGAAACAACTAGATGAAAATGTATTTCTCTAAAACTGAAGGCTCTAGCCTTTTTGAGCATCTTATACTACTTGTAGGATAAATTAAAGACTTCATTTATTCTTTTCAACTAGGTAGAACATAATCTGTTTCATCATAAGCATTAAGTTTTGCTTACTTAATACCTGATCATACTTAAACCTAAGACAAATACTTCTTAGGTCAAATGCACAGAATTCTATAGGAAACTTCCACAGAAAATAGCAGTTAGTGCAATTACTTGATTGTGTGATTAAAAATACTGAAGAATACAAGAAAAGTTAATGGAGTGACATAAATTAGAGTGAGTCTTGCCTCAATTTAACTTTTCTCAAAAATTCTAAACAATATTGCACATCTTTTGGATTATATACTCTTTGTTCTTGAGTTGTAATAATAGAGAATGGAGCTTCTCTGGGAGGTGAAGCCTTTGAAGCCTGAGAACACAAAAGATGTTCAAATTTTCTTTAGTTTTATGATATGATTTCTGTAGTCTTACACTTTTTTTTGGTGTACTTTAATTATTCCTTTTATTACCTGGCCAGTCACATACTTTGGTTAGTGATTTAATCTCTTTGCTTTATGAAGATTTAAATACATGTGCATAGCAACACCATCTTCCTGAAAATTAAAGCTAGAAGAAATGATAATTAAAGTATTCTCATTACTGTTTTCAGTTACAGGACAAGGTAGATTTATTAAATGAAATATTTAGTGAAAACAAAACAAATCTATTGAATATGTATTTGCATTTTCTCTAGTAGCAGTAAAAGTAGCAAAGTCTTGCAGAATTACAATAGATATTAGTTGGAAGTAGGAAGTTGGAAGTCTAGTAGGAAGTCTAGTTGGAAGTCTAGTAGGAAGTCATACTGACCCACAGCCAGAGATGACTTTTATAATTTACTGAAATAGTCATCAAACTCTTTTATAAGAGAACTTTGCATTTCCTGGTGAGGTCTAAGTGCAAAAACATTTGATTCTGGCTCTGCACATTATTTGTCATTCACATGTTTGCTATTGGTAGTGTGCTTGCTTGTGTCAGCTGCAGTTGAACTGCTCTGCAGTTGAAGATACATAATGTATTTTACAGCTGAATTAAAGAAAATAACTTTTTAAGTAGTCTATGAACGTTTTTTTGTTAATGCTACATACATTTTTGACACATTGCATTTACAAATATGAACTGCAGCTAACACCTTTCATCAAAAATATGTTACTGATTTCTCATCTGTAGGAGAAACAAAACAGTACCAGTTCTGTTTTTCTTCTACTTCCCTTCAGAGTGTTGTCTCTATATTATGGTGCAGCAAATGACCGCAGTGCTCTGAAACTGCACAACATACTCAGTGCTCCATCTCAGAACAGTAATTCTCTGCTTCTGGGAATGACCAGTTATTTTACAATTGTAATTACGATTTAGGAAGGATTAAACAGTGGAAAGTAATTGTTTAGGTCCGATGACACAGGAAAATCCAATTTGAGCTATGTCCTATATTGTATTTACAAATAACACCAAAGAAAATATCCTAGAATTCTTGGTCAAACATGGCAATATATCCAACCAGATATTTAATAGCTTCTCAAGATAAAACGTTTTCATCTGTACTAAGTATCAAAGTGATATAAAAACCTTTGGTAAGCAGTCTGTGGGGGAAATTTGCACCAAATAAACTAATGTTGATATCACAGACAAAATTTAATGTAACTGTGAAGGGGCAATCTGTAATGTTGTAGTCACTACTTATGACCTTCTGCACACAGTGTGCCACACACTGCCAACAGGAAGGCTGCAGCCATGTTCAGGGTTTGTCATCTCTCCACCCTGTAACTCCTTTTATCTCATCAAATCTGCATCTTGCAGGTTGATGACAGATAAATAAACTACTGAGAAAACAAAAGCAAACCCAAAAAAAAATTAGTGGTGTGATTCCTGGACTTTATCTCATGATACTGTTGCTGGACAAAGGCTATACATATTTAGCCATCCTGTAGCTAGGTCGAGAGATAAAGTCCGTACCAATCTTTCATTCCCTTACTAACTTCATTTCAACCTGGTAGAAGCACTTACAAATCTAAATTCCCATTTCATCATTCCTGTTTTTAGTCATGCAGCAACATATGTCCAAAAGTTAACTCTAAGAAATTAGTAGTACAATACAACTCATTTCTCAGCTGCTTGTGGGGCTGGCAAATATGATGTCTCACAATAGGTACCTACAGCTACAGGACTCTGAAATGTGTTCATGCCATTACAAACTTGCTCAGATTGTTACTGGAAGACAAGCTGGTTGTAATGTGAACATTCTGTATCTGACTGATAAGCTTATTCAAGTTCTCTGTAGTCAAAAGATGAGACACTTCTAGTAGTATTTTGCTTCTATGACTGTCAGCATCTCCATTGCTAGCAAAGGGGCTTAGAATGGGATTGACAAATTTTAGATCAAAGAGTAAGCTGCTGTCAGATAGGATCAGATCTTAAAAGTTCAAATTCCTTATTTTGAATCCTTGCTCATAAGAGCAATGAAAGAAAGCAATGTCTAGAGACATGTTCCAAAGAGTAGGAAAGTAAATGTGCCAAAGCTCCAGGCTACACAGGTGACAATATGTGGGAGAAGGAGAAGAATTAGTATTCTGGACAGTATTCTTAGGAATGGTGGATATTTTTTTTCTTACTGAAATAAAGTTGGATACAGATAATACAAAAATACGAAGACTTGTGTATATCCTATGCCAGAAAAAAAAAAAAAAGGACAAAACAGCACATCCAATTCACTTTGTGCAAGGATCAGAATCAATTCTAAGACACTGTTTAAATTAATGTGTGTGATTGAATTATCCTCTGTGTAATTTTAGTAAGATGCAATTGTACATAACACTAATGGTCTGTCATTCAGAATTGGATTTGGTAAGTCTGGTTTTCAGGTTTTCAGCTGATTCTAATTGCACTTTCTGCATTCAAAACTCTCTGAGCTTTTTAAGATTCACAAAAAGCTGGAATGCTAAGTCCATCCCAAACCACCTCCCCTGCAAAGCTTCAGTAGTTTTGTGACTAATTAGCTCAAAGCTTCTGATCAGTTTCGGGTTTTGGACATGAATCCAGCACTGCAAAATTTGAAGTTAATGACATCTTAAATTACATGGCAAAAGATTCTAGAGATCTCATTTGATATCACCACACAAATGTGCTGAGCATATCACTTACAGGTAATAAGCAGCAATGTCAAAAGTGCATGCGGTGTGTAACAAGGCAGAAAAAAGGGAACAGCTCCTCTTTACTGAGGCACAGAGACTGAATGAACCAGAGTTTTAGAGATCCTGAGACAGACCCAAGTGGACCTCTGTTCTCTGGAGCCTCAGAGGGGTTAACTGGAGGGATGTTCTTCATCACTTGTGGACAGCAGTTTGTAAAAGGTCAGCAGTATCAAAAGAGAACTACTTGAAGACTACCTCCTTTAAAATAAAACTCTCCAAAATCAGAGATTATTCTAATGATGAGCTGGGGAATTTACAGTACTGCAGAGACAGGGCACTAGATTTGAGAGAAGACTATCATATACACAGAGGCAATGACATAAAAACACCCCCAGCAACAGTCATTCCAGAACAACGCTTGTTCCAACAAAGTGTATGAGAAAATACTTACAAGCCAAAAAGGACAGCATTTGAAGAGGTAAAGAGGCAAAATAGTTGAATCAGAAGCATCAAGTAAAGACATATTGCTGATCTTGCATATTACTAGGCAGGCACAATTTATTTTGAGTCTTCTCACCCTGTGGGAAATCCCCACTAAAATTCCAAGACTGGAATGCTGTTTGTTGGTTGTTGTTTTTCTGGCAGCAAAGTCTTCATTCCAATACCTACTCTAAACTAGATTAACAGCTGTGAATTCCACTTGTGGAACAGAGGAACCCTGTCTAAATAGTTAAAGAAGCTTCATAAGCCATGTGATTTTATAACAGGGCTTTATTCTGACCCTGCAGCAGTATAAACTTTTGACTGATGTTCTAAGCACTGTAAAGGTACATAAGGCTAAATTTTCTGCTTAGTGTCAGATCCTGTCCCATTCCCTGTTTGCTAGTACATATTTCACATGGCAGATGTTTCCTCAGCTTCACTGTTTATTAGTGATGGTGAAAAAGGGAGGCAAAATTATCTGGTGATGAATGAGACACTTTCGGAGATGATTTTCAATTAATTGCTGTGTCAATAAGGTCCTGCCTCTTTTGTGCACTGTAAATTTTTTCCACAGTAAAGTTTATGTGCATGGAACAAGGTTTTATACTTAGTGAAATACTTGAGGTGCTCACTAAATGAATCACAACTAGAGATAACAGAATTTATCTTTAAAATTCGAGGAAATTTCATGATGAGACTGGTGCTTCACTGAGAATGAAGATAGCAGGATCAAATCCTGAGTTCAGGAAATACCAAAGCCATAGTTACCCATTTAACTTTAACCTTCAGTCTTTGTACACTGTGCATCTGATGCGTGTTACCAATTAAAACCATGAACAAACTCTTCAAAGTCATGGAAGCTTTATCACATGGTCTGATTAAAACTTGCCACCATACAAGAAATAATGTACTACAATATTTATATTGTAAACTTCTTTCTATACCATCTAATGAGCATCTTGTAACTTTTGCACAGAATAAAAGATGCTCCTGAATATCTAAACTTTCACTTTACCTTTGTAGTTCAAACTGCTAAGTTTTTAACAACCCTAAAGCTTATGTATGATAAACTTGCAGAAACACATCTTTCATGAAATTGCCAAACAAATAGAGAAACTCTTATTAAACTTTTATCTGGGAGATAAAATCTCTGGGGAAAAGCTCCAGAAGGAGCACAGCAGCATTATGGAGCTAAGTGAATGCAGATGTCTTGTCTGCATTTCTTAAGGGACCAGGTTGTGCAGTTTGCTCCATACACTGTTGCAGTAATGCTTAGAATGCATTGAGGATCCATCATCTTCTTGGAAGTGCCCTGCAGTGTGATTAGTGATCACTCCTCTGTCCACACATCAACTATTCTAATCTTTGCTTTTATAGAACAGAGAAATTGCATCTTTAACTAAACTAGCAGGGCTTTTCAGCTTCTTGAGATTCTAAAGTAGCAAATTTTAACTTCTCAACAGAAACAAAATCTTAAAGGAACTGATGTCACCAATTGCTGTTACCTATATCTCGCAAAAAAACCCAGAATCACCTAAAAACATGTTGCATACAAGAAAGCAACAGTTACAGGTAGCAAAAGAACGAACTGAAACTGCTAAGGTTTATCCAGCTCAATCAACTAACTGTTCCAAGAAGTTTGGAACAGGCTTCCAGGAGTGACCAAGTATAAAAATGAAAAAATCCTAACTGAAACGAAGGAGGGGGACTATACTGTCACAGGAGTATCAATTCCTACTGTCAAACCTTTGACTCCTAAAATAAGTATCGGCAAAACTTTTTAGTCTTCATTCATCACAGACACTATCAATTTGGAATTGTTGTAGTTGCATTCTACCCTGACTCAAAGACTTGTTTTACAATTGAAAGGGGAACACCACTTCAGTGAATCATGCACAAGATCTAATCAGTTCATCGTGTTAGTATTTTTATTGCTGTTAAACCTAGTTAGATGATACATTCTTTGTTAAAAGAAAAAAATTTCTTATACCTATTGGATGAACTACTTCTAAGGTGATTTTTGCTAGTCTGCTGATAATTGCTCTGTTATACAGATTAATCTTTAATGTGTAATTTGTCTTATCCATGTTACTTTGTACTTCTCATACATTGAGCTTCTGGGATAAAACTTGCCCAGTGGTCTGCTCAGTCCACAATACAAATAACAAGAATTGATTCACAATCTCTCCCATTACACAAGTTGACTATTAATGATTAAGCCATTTATGGCATGCAGTTTCACAAGCTACAGCTGAGAAAAGGAAACACCAAGAATGATATTCAACCTTTGCTTTCATGGTGCTTTTCTTTGTAACACCACTCTGGGAGTGGTCCAGTATTTCTTATATCACCTCCATGAACCTTCTCTCACAAGACTCTTTCTGGACCATTGGAGTGATTTGTTGCTTAACAACTGCCAGTTTTGCCTGTCATTATGGTTATCAGATTTGGGCTGAAGAAAGACAGCTTCTTGTACTGTTTTGCCTTTGAGAAAACCAAGGTCTCATGTAGAAAAGAAATCTTTAATAAGAAAATCGAACTATAAAGTATGATACATTGCTACAAGGCAAACAGAGAACCAGTGATCAGTGACCTTAGCTGTACAGCTGCAGTTGGTATCCAGTGTTGGAGGCCATAAAGGAACATGGAGGATTTCTGAAAGTTTTTGTGGAGTTACATACCTAAGTCATTCTTAACAAACAAACAGGGTTAGTGACTACCCCTTGGGGTTTTTTTGGGGAAAGGCAAGAAGATGCTAGTACCTTCTGCTTCCAAGGCTGAGTAAGCATTTTGAACTAAACAGTCAATAGATAAAACATTATGAGCAACCCTTAGAAGTAGGGTGAACTAGGTTCCACTCCAATCCAAATAGCTGTTATAGTAACGAATAATCTTTCTCTTAATTTCTTCTTTCTGGTTCAACATTTTGAATTCTTCCCCATTACTCAATTTGGCAGAATAAGGCAGAAAATTTTGGCCTGTTACAAATAATGAAATATTTAGGTTATTTGTCAGGAAATTAAAAGTTGTGTGTTAAACCTATCCAGCATTTCAAAAGCAGGACTAGGCAAGGGCTACATTTCCATGTCTTCTGAAAGGGATTTTTCAGCACAGTGGTTGTTTGACACATTTTCTAAGAACTCACTGCAGATACATGCTAGGCAGCCTCAGAGCCCAATTACTTCTTTCTGCCACCTGGAGGATGTTTCAGACCTCCTTTAGATGGAGTTTGTTTAATGGTATTTAAGTACAGATAACGCTTAGATAGAGACAGTTCTGTACACACACAAACCAGTACTTCACCAACTCAAACACTAAGGACTTCAGACATTATTTGTGCTTGAGAGATGTTTTGAACATTGCTATCTTTGATAGTAATTTAGCCACCTAAACCTAAGTCTTTCTCTAGGCTCATAACTGCTCAGTGGATCTGGACCTCATTATCCCTATTAAGAGCCTTCCAGCAGTCAAAAATGCATTATGACATTGAGGCACTTTCCTATACACAAATAGGCATTGCTTTACCCTTCTGTGGATTTTGTATTCTACACTCTATCATGCTGCTTGAGGTACTTGATAGCTAACCATTCCTTTTTCCTGATCTTCACAATTTTTCCCTTTCCTACCAAAGAGCAAAAGCAAATTTGCATATCCTAGTGTTAGAGAATAGTAAGTTTCAAAGGGCTCTATCTTTCTAAGAATGGAAACCTATAAATTCTCTTTTATGTGATTTCTTCTTTACAGTCCCTCCTCAGATAATTTTCTTTTGCTTACCAACTTCTTCACTGTAGGATATTGCAAGTTTTATGCTTTCAAACTAACAGGAAAGAGCTTGGCATTCTCAAGTTTTTTCCCTGTTATTTGGTATTCATCAGTCATAAGTTAGAAAATATTGTCTCTCTGGCAAACAAAATGAGCTCGTAAGGCAGAGTCCTCAGTGTTTGTTTCTTGGTTGCAATAAGATTTGTTCCAGTGGATAATTAATGCATCTGCTCTAATAAATACACCCAGGAAGGAAGGAGCACGGGAACAAGAACAAGAAAGAAAAGCTGCAATTTCCAAGCACTTGGCCATTCTGTGTAACTGAGTAGCATTTCACTGAGTTTACTATTCATTTATTGATAAAATTGTTTTGTGTTCCTGATTACAATTACCATTCCTTTAATGTAAAAGCATGCTAAAAACTACATGCACACCTCAGCAAACTGAGAAGTACAGTAATAATTTTAGGAATAGTCATACAAAATGGTTAACAAATGCAGTCTGTGAAAGGCCTCACATTATTAATTTTTTTCCCTCCGTTGTTACAGTTCTAATTCTTACCATGCATTTGCGATCATCCACCCCAGCCAAATCCTCCTCAAACTCTTTTCCTACATCAAATTCCATGATGTAGTTTCTAAAAGTGCTTAGCGTTTTAATGATCATATGATCCCCATTCTGAAGGATTTCTTTGTCAGGTTTTAGCAAGTTTGCTATTTTTCTTACAGCAATATTTACATCTGAAAAAGAAAAAAAAAATTACTTTAATCCAGAAAAGTCTACCACAAAAAGAGACTTGCAGGTCTTGGGAGAGCTAAAACAAAGAAAGAAAAATAAATGTCTAGATCTTTCAGGCCAGCTTTCTCACCAGTAAAAGGTCCATAACTTAATTCTTTTAACTTAAAGGAGTTAATGTTTTGATTTTCTGATTGTGTGGAAGCCTAAAAAACACCATTTGTATTTGACAGCTAATAAGGCCTTCAATATTTCTATGGAAATACTAGCAATTTACATCAAATGTAACACATAAAATTGCATTAAGTACATTATTGTCTCTTTACTACATATAAAAATTTTACTCTCCTCCAAATGATGGTTGTGTTTTTAAGTTTGCAATCTGTCACTTTCCTCTTCAAGCTGTGTAGTTTAATCTCTGTTAACACAAACTTCAGGATGGTAAAAGTAGAGGCTGCTTAAGGCAAAATGATTTTGTGTAAGAATGCTTTAAGTACATTCCTGAAAAAAAATATTTCTTACAAAAATAAATTATGACTGCACAAGAAAAAATAGATTTATGTAAAGACTAAGGCTGCATTTACTGATTATTTATTAAAGAAACATGAAGGGAACCTTACCCAATGCTTTCAGATACTCCTCAAAATTGTAATTGCTGACCATTTTCCAGTAGCCATTGAAATCTGCAGGCATCACTACTTCAGATAATTGTCAAAATCAGTCCCAGAACAGTGTGTTGATTCTGCACCACACAGCTCACTGCCTTTCTTTGTGGCGAGTTTCAACTCTGGTTTCTTTTATCATTTTTTTAGGCCATGTAGCTATGCAAGTCTTTCTAAGCCGATTATTGTTGAAGTGTTGCCTTTAAATCCTTCCACAAGGCTGAACCTCTGAGATTTCTAATGACAGCACGATAACTTGATTTAAATAGAATGAAACATTCACCTTCCATATAACTTCTGTAAGGGTACCGATTGTCTGGAGATGCTTTGTAATCATCTTACTCTCCATTTTTCATGCTACTCAGAAAAAAACCCTTTTAAATAGCTTTAGTTTAGGATATTAGCCAAAGCTACGCAAGTGGTTATCTTGTATATTTTCTGAGGCAAATCTTTCTTCCTTGAATATGTTCCACCTACTTCATGCCTTCTTTTCAAAAAATGATCATACAGCATCTTTCACTGAAAGCAATTTGTGTCTGGCATTAATTTAATTGTTCAGCAAGCTCCTTAAGTCTAGAGAACTACCAGCGGAAGCTGTTTGGCCAACTGAGGGCTCAAAAAGGACCAGTTAGGTGGAAATTTGTATTAAGAAGAAGTGGTTAATTCTGTATATTGATAAATGCCACATCACTACTGCATGCATGCTTCCAGTTATTTTAAGCAACACTGAAACACAGAAGTTATACTGTACAGAGATCCTATATTATTTGAAGGTATCTTCTGTCAAAAGTGACATGGACCGAATCATCAGAATATGCAACCAACATATGAGAGAATGGATTTTTCTGGCTAACATTAGGGGTCAAATATTGAGACAGCCTCAGCTATTTTCATTTATTTTCCACTGTGTATTTTCAATTGGTACAGCTGAAGTTCCTCTTGGATATGTTATCGATTCTGGGGCTTTGGCAATTACTTACTCTATAGAAGACTCTGGACCAGAGAAGCAAAGAAACCCACTTTAAATCTAGGGATGAAGACTGCCTGGCATTTGTGATTCTGGAGGTTTAAAAGTGACATGAATGGTGCATGCATTTTAAGTGCTTGCATGAAAGCAAGATTTATTTCCACCTTTTGTCCAAACTGCCAAAACACAAAAAGTTATTCAGGGTCCTAAAAAGTCAAAGTTTAGCAGTAATATATATATATATATAGAAAAGTTATGGTTCATTTTATTTTGCTGCTTCAGAACACTAAGGCATCTATGATTACAGAACTATAATTCAGGAAAGTTCTACATTTGACCCTTAGGTACTACTGGAGATTAACATTTATTGCTAAGACCTTATTTCTTTTATTTTCACAAAAAAGTTGTTCATTGTATATTTTAAGCTATGCGGCTAAAGCACCACCACACTCAAAACATTAATTTAAAAAACCCACATGAATTCAAAAATTTTTGGACCGATGTACTTTCCCCTCATTAACACGAAACAACTTTCTCAGGAATTTTATATGACAAAACGTCAGGTCTGTCCACTTCACACACTACAGACATCAGTCATTTAGTGGGTTTACTGTTCTGTTATGCAACTTAAGAGGCTGAAGCAAGTCACCTTCATTCTTCTGCTCACTCTCTTCCGTGTAGATCTTATGGTGTGCAATGTAGGATATAACAGAATCTGGTACGAGATATTTTACACTTAATCCTCTGCACAAGGCATAGCGTATCTGCGTTGCACTGATTTCATTCCGAATCCATTCTTCCACCAGAAAGATGTTATGCTGAAATTTAGTTAAAAGGTCTGATTCATTGATATACTGAGCAGGATCAGAGCCAGCGCGGCTAATACAGACCAAACCAAACTTTTCCACTATCTCTTTGATGTGTTCTTCCTTCCAGAGGTTGGGTGTCTTAAACGTCTGCAGAAAATCAGCCCCACAGAGCAGCTTTAATTCTGGTAGAACTGGAAAGACAAAAGGAAATGAGAGATTTCTATACTTCATTGGTTTTCTTGGAAGTTCATACTTAAAACTGGTTTTAACTCAGCACTTTTTTTTTTAATTAATTCACATTTATTATTTCAAAAGGTTGCAAGAAAAATTCAGCTTGGATTTTATGTGTCTGGTCACAATTACTTCATCACCTACTTCATCATTGCTCACAGCATATCAGTATCTCTACAATGTTAAGGGAAATTACTCCCCCAGTCAAGAAGGTCAAAAAGGGGAAGAAGCAAATAAAGGAGAGAATTATTTTAGCACAAAGACTTGACTTGGTTGAACCTGGCTACTACACCCCAGCCTGCCCTGCTCGCTTTGCTCAGGCATTGTGGAACCAACCCCAGGTAGTGAGGCCCTTGCCTGCCACTGTTACTGCACACAGCTCCCCATCCCTTAGGGAGCAGCTGCCCTACAGCACACTGGCACACAGAGACAATGTTTGCACACTGTCACATTAGCCAGAGAACAATCTAGAATTTCACCTGGGTTTGTGCATCTATATAATCTAAAATATGATGGACTGTATCTAATCTAACTACCCTTACTGGTACAGTAAGGTAGGTAGTTGACCTACTAAGTTTTATTTTATTTTTAGAGAAATTTGAGCCAGCAGAACGTTATACAGATAATGTTTTGTGTCATGTGGCCATGACATTTCCACTCTAGTACAGAGAAATCTAAAGCCAAATTTGCTGTACCTGGAAGAATAACCATGAATGATACTTCACTAGTAGAATTTTTTTGTTTTCTCTCCATTTCTTATTTGCTGCCCTAAGGCCCCATACAGAACTCTGTCTTTCCTCAAAGTCTATTTTACAGCACTCAACATTATTTCATCTGAATATTTTACAAACATGGACTAGGTATTTTCACAAGCCTTGCATTTATGTGAAATGAAGGGAAGGATGGAGGTATTGTCTCCATTTTACATTTATTAGTTGCTGTAGATGGTTAATACATCTGCAAGTCTTATACAAACCCCTTAAACCAGTGATTCGAAAAATAAGAAACTTACTGGTAATGATGCATGAAAAGTATACCTGAGGTGCTTTAAGGTACTCTCAGTTCTGCAGAGGTTTAGTATATACCACTGAGTTAACCACAGCAAGCGTTTCTTCTCTTCTCACACCCCTCACCACATACCTTCCGACCTCAACAGAGAAGGTGGGGGCACCGCACTGCACCTTCCTGTGCTCTCAAGGTAGCATTACTACAGAAGGACAAATGTATGGGACGAGGAACATTCATGCCTGACAGAATCACCATAGAATGTCCACATACTTAGAAATATAATTCTAGGGCTTTTTAGAGTTTATTTATTTAGAGGAATATGAAATTTTTGTAACAGATCCCTTCCCCACAAACCACCCAGTGAACTTTATTTTGATACCCACATCTGCAAAGTTGAAACCTTTAGATTCAGTGCTCTCATCTCTGATACTTGAGCTAGAGCAGAAGTACCTGCAAAAGTTGTCTGATGTCTGTTTGGACCAGGGTTACAAGAGTATTAAACTCTGAAAGAATGTCCTAGATACTTCTGACAGCTGGTGAACAATGAGACACCAAGAACTTCAGGATTCACACAACCCTGGAAGCTTTATCATGATAAAGCTGATCTTTCCTGCTTCATCCCTGGCAAGGTGTCCTCTGCACATCTGTTTTCTCATGCCAGTTCCAATCTTCTTGTCTTTCCACTCACAGATTCTACTTTTCCTTCCCAGCTCCCTGTCCTCAGTTCCACGTTTAGATACGGCAGGCAGCTTTCCAGAGCCTTACCTGGGTTTTATGTCACAGCTTGCTTTTTACTTAGCAGCAACCTCCCCAATAAAACAGTTCTCTGTCCCAAGCTGCACTAGAGCTAACATTACATCAGAGCTTTTACAGTGTTGATGGGTTTTCTCTGAATGTACACACAATGCAGCTACAGGTTACTAGAAGCTAAATTACCAGATTGTAGGCTTTACAAAAAGGCTGTCAATTTTGCAAATATATATCCCCACATCTTCTGTGCTAATGAGAAAAATGTCTCTTGGCCTTTCAAGGGCACTTTGCTAATTGATGTTCTGTTCGTTGTTGAGGAGGAAGGAGGGAGGAATTGGATAACAGTTGCCTGTCATTACAAACTTTGTGCTAACCAACATTTATTTATGAGAAAGGGGAGGAACTCTATTGTGCTCTGGAGTTCTCAGTAGCTCTTGATCATGCCCCACACCATACCATGCTAGTGACCAAAGGAAGCGGGGAGAAACCATTCCCTTCCTTCTTGGTGGGTGACATATTTAATATAACCAAATCTGTATCACTGCCCAGTCAGTCAAAGCACTGAAGGCAAAAAAAGTAAGTAACAACAGGATGCTAGCCTTTCTCTGTTCAAAGTAACAGATTGCTCTTTGTGGATAGCTGCCAGATAGAATGTAAAATTTAAAAAAAAAATAAATTCAATCCAGCCAACTATGTACTAGACAGAGAAACTTGTTTGCTACTTGTCCTCCTACTCACCCAGTTTTTGCTATGCCTTTCGTTTTTGACTTTAGAGGAAACCTGTGGCGATGACTGATGAATTCTAAACTGAGAAACTTTATTGGGAAAGAAAAACTAGTTTAAACATTTGTTTTCTTGACCATTTTTACATAAAATGCTATAAAGCCTGAAATAGCTACAGGAAAATTATAGCCAAAAGAATTTTTTGTAATGGAGAATTAAAATAATCTTTACTACATTCACACTAATTTTCCTCAATGTGGCAATGTGGAATAATCTAACTTATCACTTGCTAACAACCATTAGCCCCATCAGACACAAGATTCTACTGCAGTCCAAATGCCTTGGGATCTTTTTTCCTCTACCATCTATAAAGATAGGACAACTCAACTTTTGGAACTCAACAACTCAACTTTTGTATAACATCAACAACTTACATGTATTATTCATGTCCAAGAAGTAATACTACAGGAAAAATATAATGTATCAAAAATCTAGCAGTACCCTAGCAAGTCACAAGGTTAGGGAATATGATAAAATAGGAAAGCCAAACCTGACAGTGTTTCCAGAACATGCTGTACTTCTCATGTCAGTAGAAACTTTTCTGCTCAGAAATGCAGTAAACACCAATGCATCAGCATCACTTGTGTCGTTTCCATATACTTTGTCCATTCTCTAGCACTAGAATTACAATTCTAAGTAATCCCTATACTTTTTGAAAATTTTTATTCATATACTCCATACTTTGCAAAACCATCAGGGCCACAACATATATCTCTGACACAGCTAAAGAGATGCTTATAAAACCAAGAATTAATACAACTCCAAAATAAGTCTCCTGTCTATGCCAGAGTTACTACAAAATAAGTGCACCAGAAGTCATGCTGGAGTTTGACATAGCTTGGTTTTGGCAGGCAGCTCCAACCCTCAAAACTTACCAGCTACTACGTTCAACTTTTTCATCAATTAGTCTAGACCAGTAAAGCTGTATTGTTTTCAATGCTAAACAAAGAGTTGTGTTTACAGTTATGAACCAACCTGAGTGCTGGCAAGAAAGGGAATCCTCTGCAGATCTTTCTATGGGCCGTTTGTTTTTCATTAATTCCTTCTTGGACTGGAGCAATCTGAGCGATTCATTGTAATGGTGCCTGCATTTAAAATAAAGGCTTCTGTGTGAGGTAATCCTCTCAGAGATGCACAAAGCGATTGCCTGGCACTTTCAGATTCAAGAACACAGTCTGCTTTCATGCACTGTGGATTTCAATAAAATTTGTTAAGAATTTAGCATATTCATCCTACCGTTTCAATGTAGTTAACATCTTGCAGAATTCACAAGCAATTTCCATAATGGCATTCTGGTTTTCAATTCCTCTTTGAAATTCTACCATTATGGCAAATTTAGTAGCAACATTATATTTAAAACATTTGGAGGTTTTTGCTTGAAACAATATTAAATCACACTTCAATCACTACATTTAATTTCTTGAATAAATACAACCTCTCATGATGATGTTTCTATAATGTGTGCTCAGTTTTCAGGAGGAGACATTCTTCTCTCTCATTCTCTTCTCCACTAAAACATGTTTCCTGAGTTTTCACCTTGTGGTTTTCCCTTTCATTTTAATTAAAAGAATCACAATCCTGAGAAACTCAAAATACACAATTATCATAAGATTTTTGACATCTGCTGTGCTTCTAATTCTACTGAGTTCAGATGAAGGCAGGCAAGGATCCTTTTATAATTTTTTCCAGGTTTCTATTGCTTTATTCTTTTGCTGTTCCTAATCACTGGTGCCCCATGCAATACTGATACTATCACCTCATAGCAGTGGCCCCTTTGATCAAAAGGCCAAGTGCCAATCCCAGATCCAAACACCTAAGCTCCTTTCCTTCCAAATCAGCATAGCCTTGCCTGTTTAGAATAGTCCCTGACTTGCATGAGCCTGAGCCATGCTTACGCATTGGCATGAGTCAAAAATATTGGCATGAGTCAAAAATATTGGCATGAGTCATTTCAGGGAACAAGCTCAGGGTCAAACAGGAAAGGCAGACACAGACTGAAGCCACTGTCCAACCTCCGTCTAGTACATATAGAGCCAAAGTGGCCACCAGGTCTTATCTAACTGTATCAAAGCAAAGATTATGAGTTACCAGGTACAGTCCAAATTCAGTATGTGTACAAAGCCATAGATAACCCTCTGAATCTCTGACTAAGGAATGAATTTATAGTTTAGTGATTTAAATGTACACTCCTAAAATCATGCAAACACTTTTAGCCACAGCAATAAGTTGCACAAGTGTCAGGAACATACACCTAGACAGGCTGCATAACTATTTCCAGTAATTTTTGATGCTCAGGCATGGGCTAATGAAACTGCAGAGACAAGAGGTGAGGGACATATGGTACTAGAGAGTAGGTAGCAGTAGCTTGGCCTGTGCCTTCCTACATTTCTATTTCTAATCCTGCCTTGTTGTAAACAGGCTGATGCTATGTATAGTCAAGACACTAACTTCATATCATGGACTGACATTCTTGGGCCATGATTCAAAAAACAAGAACTCTTGGCAAAGAGCTCAGTGCAGGACTAATGTTACAAGTACGGCAAAATCTTAACAGCCAAAAGGTCTGTTCAGCAGGTGTTTCTAGTGCTGGGGCAGGACGGTTACGTTATTTTAAAGATACACGAAAAAGGACAAACCAATCTGTCAGTTTATCAAGCATTTCCTGAACTGTGTTTTTGACTAACTATATAATTCAATCACAAGCACAATTCAACAGAAGTTGGGTAAGACAGATCTTTGCCAATTCTAAATTAATTCATAGTATATCTGTACCATGATCAAACCTACATTACCAGAGGAATGAATGCAGTTCTTTGGTTACTGAAAATAATTTTCTTGTCTAGGAAGAATATTCAGGAGCATCAGCTAAGTGGGAAATAGCTCTATCATGTTCTCTCCTCTCTAAAGCAAGCCTTGGGATAGCCTCCAAAATTTCCATACTCAACATAGCAGGCAACTAGTAGGACCACCACAGCTGGGAATTTTTAAGCTTTGCTGCTTAAAATCATTTCATGTCGTAAGTATTTGGAAGCCTCTGCAAAATCCACAGATTTTGATGAAACATGAAATTTTCATCCCACTTGGGTAAAAATTACTGTAGAAAAAGGCCATTCATGTGTCTCAGGACACAATGCTCTACTGCAGTTAAGTTTATAATTCAAAATACTATTAAGAAGAGACATTTAGATACAATGTTTTTTGCCTTTGCCTTGCAAGAGCAAAATTTCTATTGATACTAAAGTAAAGAAGGCAGCAATGGGTTCTTAGTTCTTTGATCAGGGAAGAATCTATAGATTAACCTTCAACACTTGTGAAGAAGCACAACTCCACAATAAACCACTGCCTGTTTATACTTGGTAAGGATTTAGCCTTAAAGCCACCTCTTTTTTTAACATTCACTCATGACAGTTAAAATACAAAAAAATACAGAGTTCAGCATTAGATTATCACACTGGTTCAGCTCATTAATATAGGTCATCATTTGGGGAAAAAAAATATTTAAGCTCATTTCTGTCCTTAACAGACAACCATTTTAACACTTCATAAATTTATTTGTAAAACTAGAGGTTCACTTTCTAGGCAGACACGAAGTTTGGCTGTTCATACCACATTGATACTACTTTCCCTGAGCAGAAAATTATACATACAGGCTTTATTTACTTTACCTCTTCTCCTAAAGGGCTCTGAAGTGGATTTACAACTTAGAAACCCAATCTTGCAAGTAGTACTCACTTCAGCTGGAGCTGTGCAAGATCAAAGCCTTCACAAGTCAGATCACCTGATCTGTAATATTTGTGGCTGCTTCTCTGGAGGAAGTTTTACAAAACTGAAGTTTAGGAGATAAATCCCATACCCAACCAATACTGCAGGACAGACCTTTTGGTGATTTCTCACATTCAAGTGTGATTAGAAACAGCACAGAGAAGTTTTCTGCAAAGACAGGGTAGCATTACCTAGTTTTCTCCCACCCTGATCCTATTCTGCTGACTGGAGGAAAGAGGCAAAAGAATCAAGTGGGTGTCTAGGTTCACTCAGTGAAACAAATAGAAGCAGAACTAAAAGGCTCCATTAGTTTTTCTGTAAGTATGTAGGGTATTCTTATGCACACTTTTGTAAAGTAACAGATATGTTTATTAATTGCTTTCACATAGAGCCCTAAGAGCTTTCTGGGCAGCTGTTGGAAAGCACAGTTTAGATCCTTAAGCTATACAAACAACTGCTTCCATGCAGAAAGTAACCTAGAAAATGTGGATGGAAATGAAGGATCATTGATAGATCTTACAGCATGCTTGCTTTCTTGAAAGACATTCATGAAGTCTTTCGCTTCAACAATTATCTGTTGACTTCTGTAGCATCTGTTTCCAAAAAGTGGCTAGCACAAGAAGTTTGTGTTTTCATACCTTGCTCCATAATGCATTTATTACCAAGATCAACCATATGGGAAAAAGGCATGTTTCAAGGTCCTTACACAAACTTAACAGGTTTTGGACAAATTGTTTCATTTTTCCTTCCAGCACAAAACCACAGCAAACAGAGTGATTTTGAAGAAAACAAGCAATTATGGGCTTGGGTTTAACTTGCCACTAGAGTTCATGTGAATAGATAAACCTGCAGGCATAATAATGCCAACATAGCAAATTTGGAATAGGGATGCTCCTGAAGAATAGGTTTGTTTGTAAACTCTTTCTTCCTGATTAAGATCTCTATATTACCTGTTTAGAGACTTAAAAAACTAGAGAAATAACATTAGAGCCAAGATCTTAGCTGCAGAACTCTTTCAGTGACTATAATTTCACAAGACCCTTTCTTGGCAGAGGCTTTCCACATGCATCGAATGACTTAAATGGCACAAATGCAGTATTGTGGTATATTGCATAGGTCTGGGGAAAGTCTATCTGCTTTGCACTAGAAAAGATTCCAGATGGGGAACACTGACTACATAGCCTTTCTGAAGGAAAATGATGTAGATTTTCATTGCTCACCAACCTAATTCTTTATCTCATAGCAAATGATGCCATAAACAGATGTGGTTTGCTTTGCTTGGGTGTTTCACATGAGTAAGTTTTGTGCATTGATCCAGTAGCCTGACAGATTTTTGGCATTTGGTAACTTCATAAAGAAAGGGGGAAAAAATGTAATTACCTTAATACTTTTACTGTCTCTGTCCATGTCTTCTGCTCACTCTCCCATGGATCAACCCGAATCCAGTCAGATGTGTCCAGTGCTAGTTTAGCCATTGCTACCCGGTGCCTTGCTGAAACCAAGCCTTTCTTTCCATAGTCATCATTAACAGGAGACATTATGCCTTCAATCACCTGATACCTTCCTTTTGAAAAAAAGAAAAATAGGTCATCTTCACAGAATCTTGAAAATTTAGGGTGGATGAGACCTTCGGAGCTTATCTAGTCCAATCTCTTCAAAGCATAGTTAATTTCAAAGTTATAAGAGGCTATGAACAACCTGATCTAGTTATTATTTTTAATACAGAAACAGCAAACTAAAAAATTAGAAAAACATCCTTCTTGTTCCTCTGTGAACTACTTACAATTACTATCAATATGTTTATTCATTAAATAATTCAAAAAGATGGAAGAACATACAACTTTCAAGCAAGTAGAGACATTTATAATTTATGATGCATACTATCAAAATCGCTCTATATAATTAAGTTTTATATTCCAATAAGTACAGCTTTTACATAGCCAGAGCAATGGATCACTTAACTGATCACTGCTTTGCTTCTAAGCATCTGATGCTTGTTTTTTAATCGGAATTATTGTGCCTTTTCATTGAGTTAAATCAAGAATGACAGCTTATTGCTGCAGCTGTGATGAATTCAATTCAGGCAGATCAGAAGATTCCAGAACAAAGGTGGGACTAATAGAGTTTAGAATGAGACTCACAGCACTATGGTACAAACATCAGTTTAGCAGCCATTAAAGACCCTTTCTATCTGGCTGATGATGTTAATTAAATTTGAAAACATGCCCATATTTTTCTACTACTGTAATATAATGTACTCATTAACACAAGAAGCTCTTTTTGTTAGACCTTGTGGTTCTGGCCTCAAATCAGGAAACACAACCGGAGCTCTTATTTTAATAAATCAGCAGGGAAATAAAGCACTGATATGAGCTGCATTTCTTAACAAAAGAGAGGAGAGAAAAGGTGTTTCAAATAAACAGAAATGAAACAAAATGATTGTTAATGTAACACACGTATTTAAAATAACTATGATAGATATAATACTGAAGGGGGAAAACATCCTCATCCTTCTTTCCAATTCAATTGTTTCAACAAAGAAACTTATCAAATGCAGCAAGTTCCCTGTATTGTTTTGTAATGAAAGTGACACCCTTGGACTCATAATTTCTGATACTGGCACATGACAATTTAATATTCTAAGAGTAATTAAATATACAATTTAAATATATTAAATATAAAATTTAGCAAATAGTAATTTAGTATTCTTCAGTAACTTCACATTTATTTTGATGTAATAGGGTAAAATTTTCACAAGAACTTAAGCAAGCTGGACTTGAAAAACAGCACTAAAATTCAATGAGATTTACAGGCCTGTCTCCTGTTAAAATGTCAATCCAAACTATCCACTGTTTTAAAACATTCTGATTATAGGCGAAATTCTCACTAGAGAAATATAAAATTTTTCAGAAACATGCAAAGATGTGTATGTAATCAAGTCCATCTCTTGATCTGAAATTGGAAATATTTTCACTTTATGTATGAACAATTACTCTCTTTTGCTTTGATTACCTACATATCTAAAATTTAACAAAATGAGGGTGATGAACAGTTTAAATTTTACTGCATAGTACATACGCAACATTACATACACAAATAACAAAAATCACTTTGATTTCCAAGGATTCAGCCCTCCTTCAAAGGAAAGCGGCAGCTATTTCAAAACCTAAAATGATGTAAAACTTGCTATCGGAAGTGAACAATGTTGCAGAATAGTTACAATGCAATCTCATGTCTTAGCCACCTAAGGTGCAACAAGAGTTTACATTAATCTAAATTTTCATTTCTTCACTGAAACAACTTTGCACTGGCACACTTGCTTTTACAAATATGGTTGCTTAACTGGATTATTTTATTTCTTACACGTACATTAAAATCACAAGATAGAATTCTGTATCGAAGTAACAGTAATGGTTTCCCTTGAACCACACACAATCAAGAAATAAAGTTATCCTCCCAGAACTCTCAGCTAGCTACTAATGCTAGGAAAACAAATACAAGCATTTTTCATTGTTCCATTTAAATCAAAATGTTCATTTTATTTATAGGTTATAATTAACTGGGGCGAAGAGGGGGTATCTAACATCTTTGTTCAGATGCCATATAGGGGAGAAAACAAAACCACCACCTAATGACTAGATACAAGGAATCCCAAACGTTTGAGTTGTTCAAAATTATTTATAGACTAAACATCAAAAAGATACCATCCTATGCTTACCTTCCCCTGACATGTAGTGAAGACATTGCCAAGCATGAAAAAGGAAAATAAAATAGGTAAGACTATTTTTACTTCATGTTCAGTCACCTTCTGTGAAGGGAATTCAGCAGAAGGAAAATCAAAAGAGTAAACAATTCTGTAATCATTGCACTGAAAGTCAGCATAAACAACAAATACATCAGAGCAGTAATGGACAATCTTTAGGATCGCCCTCCATAGGATGGATGACTTTACCTTCACCACTTCAGAGTGCTTGAAAGATGCATTCACTGAATTAGATGAGGTGTGCAAAAATTGTAGTGACAGATGCCATATGAGTACCTAGACAAACATAAATCATATCCACCTGTTTGAGTGAACTACAGTGAACTGAAGATGCAGATTTACCTCTGTAGCCAGACAGCCACTCCTATACATTGTGACTTCAGAAACTCTCCCCCAACAGCTGAGTAACTGAGCATGCACAATGATCAGTTCTCAAATAGATGCTGAATGATCTCCACACACCACATCTATAACAAACATTTTGTATCAAGACCTCAAAATACAACTTCACTTCTTTCTAGTTCACTGGATTTGGACAAAGAGAAGGAAAGGCAGTTTCTTGACAGCTATGAAAATGAGTATTTCCTCCAGAACAGAAGGCTAAAAGCAGCATCCTGAGAGTAACAATGAGAATAATAAAGTATTGTAGCTCTCCTCACAGGACACCTTATTCTGAAATGTTCTCATCCAAGCTGGCTTTTGCCATGTAAGATGACTTTGTTCTCTTCAGAGATGCTACAGAACAGATGACTGGGATTCCAAAGTCTAATACAGGGCATAACCCAAATACCACAGCAAGCCAGAGACGCACACCCCTTATTCTGTTGGCTTTTAAAGACAACAAAACTTATGGAACATTCAGACACCTACACTTCTTCCACTTAGAAAAGCATTCCTTAAATTCAGAAAAAGTTTAGAACCTAAACTGTATGCACTGATAATGGTATTCAGAAAACTGAGTTTTAGGTACCAGAAGTGTTTTCCTTAGGGTTGTGGTATATCTTGAGATGTCTTAAGATTTATGCTTTTGCTGCTTCAATTTGCACCTCTGCAAGTGCACTCTATAGTTTTCTTTCACTAAGTCACACATGCATCCCTCTTCACGTGTCTTTCAAGGATAAAGCCTAATACAATTAACCAAGTACTTCTCTATTTAAGCAAGCACTGCTGTAAGTCTTGTAATAAATAAATATTTGTTTCCTTTTCATTATTTCCATTTAGTTAATTTTAACTCACATCTATCAATATTTATTGTATATGTAGTGAGTAACTACAGATGATCTGATCCTAGTCCAGTCACGTATCTGTATTGCTATACACACTACCAAAACAATAGGATCAAACCAGGGTTATTTTGTGTTGTTTTCAAATTCCAGTTATCAGAATTGTTGCAGGAAAACAAATTGAAGTCTGTGAATTTATGCTGACTTGCTGCTGTTACAATCTGTTCCTATCATTTTCTTGAAAATATCAGATTTTAATCAGATGCAGCCCTTGAACAACACAAACTACTCAATTCCCAAGGCTGGTTAGTGACTATTCACTCCTTGGACTTCTCAGCTCTGATGCCCAGTGCTGCATCTGACACAACCCATTGAATACTTCACATTTTTCCCAAGTTTTCATAAGATAGTAACTCATGACCTTCACACTGCATCTGTTTTGTCACACATAGAAAAGTCTTGCCTTTCATGCCCCCCTCCTTTGCCCTGTATCCCTTTTGGTCCTGTCTGAAATCTTGGTGATGTAAGTATCCTCCACTGGCAATACTCAGGAAACAAGATTTTAAACATCTTACATAGGTTATTATAGTGCTATTTCTTTGGACTTTATGGTTAAATGAGAAATACACTCAAAGAGAAATAAAAACATCTGGCATTAGATATTAACAGACTGGAAAGGCATTTGCCACAGTCAGTGAGAGTTTCAAGAAACAATTCTAAAAGAAGGAACTGAATCTGAGGATGTGTAAAGAGTCAAATTCACACGAGCAGAGACAAAATCCAGATAAAGGACTCATTAGAGTAATTCAGTCACACATAGCTGTGTCTGTTGTATTTAAAAAGTGGCATTACAAGATTTGTCAACTGATATTAACAGAAAAAGGATGAAATACTTGACATGTGGCAATGAAACTGCAGATACTGCCTGAAGTATCAGAAACTCAATAAAATTCCCTACTTAAAATAGGGATGTATGAAAAATAAGATTAGACAGCATTTGAAACTGAAGTGATGCGCAAAAAGCTGGCAGACAGAATTACTGGAGATGTCAGTCAGATGCACATCAGGGATAGTCATCTCATTCATAACAGTAAAACCAGACTGTGAAGTGAACTCCAGCCAAGCTATTGCACAACTCATTGCTTCTGCCCAATTTGTGATTGAGCAGAAATACTGAAGTAGCAGCAGAAGTAAGTCATTCTCCCAGCCCCTCATTCTAGTTAGTTCTTCACTCGTGCTGGTTACTTTTTCAGGCATTCGGTGTGTATGTCAGCTTGGAAATGCATCGTTCTCACTGAGAAGGGAATCAATGTGAATATGGCAGATCACTACCTCACTTCAAACAAAACTTAGTCATGTGAAACCATTGTCCTCCAGACCCACTATCAACTTCAAGTCTGCAACTAGTGCTTCTTCTCAGCAAATGAGCTCCAATTTCTCCCCTCCTTCCCCAGGTAACCACAGAAGTCAAAACAGGACTAAAGACATGAGAGGATGACCAATTAATTTCCTGGGTGGAAATGGTTCTGCCATAAAACAGACATCCAGAATCAATCATTCTCTGTTTGAGAAACTGTCTTCACCATATCAAGAAAGACCATATACCAGATTTGTATGTATCCATACAGATCACAGAATCACAGAATTCTATGGTTGGAAGGGACCTCGAAGGATCATCTAGTCCAACCCCCCTGCCGGAGCAGGTTCACCTACATCACACAGGAACGCATCCAGGCGGGGTTTGAATGTCTCCAGCAAAGGAGACTCCACAACCTCTCTGGGCAGCCTGTTCCTGTGCTCTGGCACTCGCACAGTGAAAAAGTTTTTCCTGATATTCACATGGAACCTCCTATGCTCCAGTTTGCATCCATTGCCCCTTGTCCTATCATTGGACGTCACTGCAAAAAGCTTGGCTCCATCATCCTGACACTCACCCTTTACATATTTGTAAACATGGACGAGGTCACCCCTCAGTCTCCTCTTCTCCAAGCTAAAGAGACCCAGCTCCCTCAGCCTCTCCTCATAAGGGAGATGTTCCACTCCCTTCATCATCTTAGTGGCTCTGCACTGGACTCTTTCAAGCAGTTCCCTGTCCTTCTTGAACTGTGGGGCCCAGAACTGGACACAATACTCCAGGTGTGGCCTCACCAAGGCAGAATAGAGGGGGAGGAGAACCTCTCTCGACCTACTAACCACCCCCCTTCTAATGCACCCCAGGATGCCATTGGCCTTCTTGGCCACAAGGGCACATTGCTGGCTCATGGTCATCCTCCTGTCCACCAGGACCCCCAGGTCCCTTTCTCCTACACTGCTCTCCAGCAGGTCAGCCCCCAGCCTGTACTGGTGCATGGGGTTGTTCTTCCCCAGATGCAAAACTCTGCACTTGCCCTTGTTGAATTTCATTAAGTTTCTCCCCGCCCAACTCTCCAGCCTATCAAGGTCTCGCTGAATGGCAGCACAACCTTCTGGTTAAACACATATATCTACATTTACACTTAATTCATATAAAGCTACCTCTACTTGGGATGGGTAAAGCTTCCACAAGATAACTGAGGATTCTTGGTTTGCAGACATCCTGGGTTAAGCATTCAGAAAGTGCAATGACACTGTAGGCATCCTAGACACGAATTAAGTCCCCTTCTTTAATACAAGTTTTAATACATTCTTTAATACTGATACTAGTAAGACTCTACACATTAAACTAAGAAGTCAAAAGGCAAGTCATCCTATCCAGATCTAAGCACTGATGTCTAAGCACTGATGTTAGAGAGGTGCAATGTAATTCACAACTTTCCTTTCAGCCTTTCAAAATGTCATTTTTAATATGATTTTCGCTAGATTGCTTTAAGTAAGCTGCTCTGAGTAAGGGGTGGACTCTTGTTACACAGACCCTGGAGCAGACCAGACAATGAATTGTGATTCAGACAGAATCATAATTCATTTCCCAGTTCAATTCTTTGCAGCTAAAGAAATAAGTTACTGGACTATAACATATGACTTAAACAGAATTACCAATTGGTCTCATATTGCCTTTCTACTCCTGCACACCTGGGCAGCACAAGCAGTTATAAAATTACAGTGAAAAAAGCCAATTCAAATTCCTCTTTAATGCTTTATTTCTAGTCCTTCAGGAGCAACAAAAACATTTTACAGTTACAACAGAGACTCGTACAGGAAGCCCTCAGACCTGGCTGTGTAATTCTCCCTCATGAAAGTCAAAGTGCTCTCACTGTATATGGCCAGTATGATGTTTGCTGCTTTTACCGCACAATGGTGCCAGTGGGTTACCAGATTCTCTCCCCATCTCACCACATTTTGACAGCCAAATTCCTTTTATTACTATTTTCAGTTCAGGCCCCTACTGAACCATCTCCCTAGCAACTTCTCTGCCAGGTTCCAATAAACTACGACACCCTTCCAACCTCTCCCAGAAACATATGTGTACATTTTACCTGTCAGATGGAAAAAAAAAAGCCTAAGTAGTCGATCAAGCTTAGAGTTCAATGCTTCTCAGTATTGAGAGCTTTTTTGACCCTTGTTTAAGTTCCTGATGTTACTCACCTTTCTCCTTTGTCACTCAAACTTTCTAGCCTGCTGACACCTAGCTCTTCTGATCTCCTTTATGAGGGAATTATTTTGCTACGGGAGATAACTTGTACATCTTAGTGAAGACAGATAATGAATAATTGACATTTCATCTTTTCTCCAGTTTCAGCCAGCTGTCAAAACTGCTAACTGTAACGCTTCAGATTAAAAGACAATGTATCATAAAAGCATGAAATTTGAACATAAATGTTTCTCCTCAGTTTCAATACTGTTAAGCATACTCTTTCACAAGGCTCAGCCTGTTCCATGAATATGATCTTAAAACTGCTAATAAAACTTTCAGTTTATTTGCATGAATGCTTATTATGATACTTGTTTATGTACTGGGTCAAAGGAAAAGGCAATGCTAGACTTTTTATATTGAATATGCCATGAAAGCCTCATACTAAATAATCAATAAACAATACTAAAAATAAGCCAGCTGTAAAGTGACAGCTTATCTAGAGTGAGTGAGTAAGTGAGTGTTAAAAACTTTTCTTCCTTTTTGCAGCAAAACACCATGTCTGTGTGGTCCTAACAACACCTTACTGACCTGTTTGGTGCAGGTGATCTCTAGCCAGCTCAAATAAACGCATATGCATGTTTGTGATGGGGTTAAAGGAGCCACAAGCTAGAAGAATGAGAGGTATCCTGCTCTTCATCCTGACATCAAAACATTAAAACACCCTAAAAAAAAAAAAGGAAAAAATTAAAACAAAAGACAAATTTGACAAAGATCAGTCTGCCCATTGTATGGGTATCACCACTAGTACGTGTGATTAACTGAAAAAAATAAATCATTCCTAGAACATCTAAGACTTCTCCTATAGACCCAACTTTTTGCTAGATAAATTCTGTTGCCATAGATCAGTCAATGCTGAACTCCTCAATGATAAATCAATTAACTCTAGACTAAGAATTTTCTGGTAGCAGAAACTTTTTATTCAAGCAAAACTCTTATTCAAGAAGCAGAAATAGTGCGTTGTATGATTTATATTAAGTATTTACTACCTGGGAAACCAGTTCAAATACTCAGTGTTTTGAGAGAAGGAGCAGAAAATAATTGAAAAGTTGCATTTGTGCTGAGACTCTCTCCTCACCCCTCCTCCCCCCCAACTACTTTGCTTAAAAATGGCAAGATTTTAGCATGAGTCTGCTCTGCTATTCAAGTCTACCTTGCTACATCAGTACCATGTCTATGTGTGCACCTAAAAGGATCAAGTCAAAGCACTTGAAATCTCACTAGAAAAAGCCCCCCAGAATTCTAAAGAAAATACTTCTAGTCTGTTAGTGAAAAAAGTTTGTTAAAGAGACATAAATGCCAACTGAGCTATGAAAGCATTTTTTGATTGATGTGATTAATATTTTTAATAATTGCCCATGATATTTCTACAGCAAGACCAGACCTTCTACTTTCAACTAGTTTAAAAGCATTTGTCAGAAACCTTGGGAATAAGTCAGTTAACATCACTATTATCATGCAGTATTAGTAAGATTTGTAATGTTTATTTTAAGAGTATAATAACTGACTTAATTTTTAAATGTAATTCTGTTTTTAAAAAGAAACAACCATGTTTGAGTTTTGCATGAAGTCAGTAAACTGTGTAAATACACCTGTTAGTTCAGCTTTCCTCTTGATGTGACAGACCCTGCCTTTTGTTGTTCTCTAACCAGTCAAAGAGAACACATCTTTTGTCATCTTTGCTGTCTGTCTTCAGAACTCATAAATAATGGAAGCAAGAGAAAGCACAGTTCTGACCAAAGACTGTGAAAGTTTGCTTCTTTAGAATATTACAGGTATTGTTTTTAATGATGAAAGAGATGATTTAAAGAATAAGGCTTGGAAGTTACAGCATATTCTCATTTCATGCAATAACTGTGTGTGGCTCCTTCTGAGTCCAGGTGCTCTGCTCTGGGCCAGGACGGTGTCTTCATGTAAATGCTGATTATTCTACACATGAGTGTCTGCAGTTCAGAAAGCTTTTATGGTACATCATCTGGCTATACACGCAAGGACAGATATCTTCAAATGAGGAGGCCACACTTAAGCTATATAAAGGTTTTATGATGGAAAAATCATTATAATTTTAATTAGAAAATTCCTGCAAGTTCTTTTTCTGTTGCCTATATTCCTACAACATGTCAATAATAGATGACGTTACAGATGACCACAGTTAAGTTCTGCTGAAAGTCAGTAATTAGAGCCATGTCTGATTAATTATCAGAAGCACGACGGAGTGCTGAGCAGTGCAGTCTGATTCATGAGCTGTTAAATTAGTAAACTGGAAGATAAGACACTGAATATGTGCATGCTATGAGGCAGACTCAGCCTTGAGGTAAAATTTCTGCAAAGAGCAGAAATAAACTGAATCCTAGCACAGGATAAAAGTGTTATCTCCTTCTGTGAGGGTGAACTTGGACTAATTTAGATGAAATTTAGATTTGAACAAGTTCAAAGCCACCCACATCCATTCTTTTACTGGGCCACATCATTACCTCATATAAATTCATGCAGCTGCACTGAGCCCAGCTAAGTTACACCAGGTGACATTAAGGATGTTATTGTTGCAAGACATATTTTCAAAGTCAGAAAATAAAAAATACATTTTAGAAACTGACCCAAATTATAGCAAACCACAGTACACAAATATCCCTTAAAAATATGATCACATATCAGATCTTATGCTCTTACTAATGTGAGTCACTGCCATAACAAAAGTTACTCCAGTCAGTAAGTTCCCAGCCACGTGCTGTCACTGAAATCAATCATCTGCAACAGTGACAAATATTTACCTGTATATCCCCACCTTCCACTTTAATAATGAACATAGCATAAATATCTGAGTGAGAAAAAAAATGATAAATGTATAATCTAGGGTGATATTTTATTTGCTCATCAGAAAGTTACTCACCCCAGGCAAGAAGAATCTTACACGGTGCACATAAATATTACACATAGCCTAAAAATGACATTCTAATCCTCTAAAATAGCTTTTTCAGGGTCACATGATGGATCATATTATTGTTAAATTCCAGTGACTCAGATGCATTTCATTTCTTTGACTTTCATTGGAAAGCCATTAACAAAGTGTATGATAGGATACTTGGTTTTCTATGAAATTCAGTACATCAGAAGTATGGAGTTGCTGCTTCCAATCCCCACAGCAGACTTTTAGTCAGAAAATGCAAGTCCTATTGCAGTTTCTAAATCAGCTTCAAAGAAACCCTCAAACTTAATCACCTCCAAGCTCATTGCAGTCTTTACTAGAGCAGCAGCTCATACAACCTTATAAAAAATCATCCAGGCTTTTTTAACATGTATCTGTGAAAATGGCCCAGAACAGAACAAATACTGCCTTTACTAATGCATAGCTTCCTTTTGCTTAAAATAGAAGATCAGCTTAATTTTGGGGTACTTGCCATTTTTTTCTTCAGCTTTGTCCAGGCAGCAATTTTCCCAGTAATTGGTAGTGACCAAAAAGGTCTCCATGGACCAGTTACCTCACAGAACACTGCAGTATGTCTGTGGCCCAAATTCCAAGTGTCTTGGCAGCTAACAGAGAATTGGCTCCTCCTCTCCCGAGATCAGAATCCTTCAAACCACAGTACGATACCTCACTCTATTTCAGGCTGTATCAGTGGGGAAATTCCCTTTCACAGAAGAGCCAACAAGACCTCTTAATCAGTTACATCTCTGAAATAAATATGATTTACACTTTTGCTTCCAAATAAAAACTACTTCTCTGTTTTTAATTTCCATTCTCAACCGTTTCTGCTCCATTGCTAAAAAGAAACTACAGCTGAGAGGCACTAAACAAGAAAATTCACCAGAAAAAGTCCACATGGACAAAGCATGAAAAATATAAATAATAAAATGATCACAGGACTCACACAGTCTGCAATACACACTAAAATTGAATCTCCAGTTAATAATGAATATGGTATCACCTTAAATTATTTTCAAGTGCAAAAAAATTGAGCACAATAATACCTTAGCGCAACCTTAAAACAAATGGTATTCTCAACACACACAAACCAGTGCCAGTGAATTCAAGTCAACTACAACATAACTTTTTAAGCCTAAAAGTTGTTGCAGGTTTATAACTAGAATTACCCAGTGGGACACAAGTGTCTGGTCCCCAGAGCCTAGCTGATAAGGTGTCCACCAAGATGCTCCCATGACAGTATTCCATAAGATATAGTTTTCTTAATACTCTTAACCTGGGCCCTCATCCTGCAACATAATCATGCTGCCTATTGCCTGAACAGCAGTATGGAATTCAACAACTCAGCAACATGGAATTCAAAGTCCATCATTCATGCACATAAACAGTATGCACATATATGTGCATTTACTAAATATTTTGAGGTTGTCAGATTTATCTGTTGTCTTTAAACAATCAAAATATAAAGACAAACCACAGCATGATGCTCTTATGTTTTTTCTCCTTATTCTCTGGAAAAATAGTGGAATAATCCCCATTTTGTAAAAAGGGCATTTCATTCTAACTGTCCATAAAGCATTCAGCAACGTGTGGACAGGGAGCTCTGTAGCAGCTTAATCTGGTTACAAAGGCAGTGATACTACAATTACTTCACTAACCCAGAACCATGCAGAAAACAAATCTCAGCACCCATTACACAACAGCAGACCCTGCACCTTTCTGTAGCATTTCAACAAGGTCAAGAGAACACAGTCAGCTCCTGGCACCTTCTTGTATTCACCGCATTATAATCTTTAAAATTATTTAATCAATAATCCCTAGTGATTTCTCAACATCTAACACTCAACTCCTTTCCTACTCCTCGTGCCCTTATCACACCAGTGAATAAGCTGCTTCTTCTACAGTTGCATAAACTATTCTAAGTAGCCAATACTCACACTTCTATGTGCATGTGTGTCAGTCATCCACAAAGAACAACATATTGGCTTCTAGAAGAAGAGGAGACATGCAGAACTGCAACCTAGGCTGGCTATTTCTAAGCTAACAAACCGCTGATTTAGTGAAAGCATCAACTTGTCTGTCAAAACAACCTCTTACTAGAACTTTGTGAGTTCCTTTCGAGACGCCATTCAGAATGACTTCTTTTCTATCAACGTCTTCTGCAATTTTCTCACAATTAGCAAAATACATTTAGCAGAACCTAAGGCTGATCTAGTAACGGGAATACATGGGACTGTTTGATTTGGAGGGAAGGAGCTTGGAGGAGGCTACAGGTGAGTTCCACAAAATGATAAATTGAATGCAAACCTTCTCCCTGCAGTCCTAGATCTAGGGGGCAGTCAGGGAAAGTGACAAGAAATTTGACAGCAGGTGAAAGTGTCCACCAGGAGGATACACACACATGTGTATGTCCTAACGGGGCAGGGCAGCAGGAAACGCCAGGGGAAGCGAGCGGCCAGGGTAACTTCCCCAAGCTGCATGTCCTCTCTCCATTGCCTGGGACGGGTCGCTGGGCTGCCAGGCCATGGGTCTGACACAGCATGGCATTTCTTGTGTTTTCTCTGTTATCCTTCTCAAGCCTGTATGTCTGATATCTTAGCTTCTTCTTGTCACGTTAAGAAAAATGCACAATGCTTGGTGGGCAGAGGGTACATTTTCTGAGTGGTGCAGTGCATGAAACCAACAATATGGAGGAAAAATACAGCTATGAAGTTGGCTTTTGGTAAGGAGGCAGCCCTGCTTCAGGGCAATACCCCCTGCCCTGGCCAGGGTGGGCAATGGGGCGTTCACAGCTGCACTCAGCCAGCTCAGTCTGCTGAGCAGACACAGCAGTAGGGACTTCAACATTTTATGAATTAAGACCTTAGAAATCATCACTGCGATGAAATCTGATTTGCCTCATTAAATTATTTTAAAAAGCAGAACCTCTAACAGCTCAAACTCCCCTTTGACAGGGCTGTCACCTCTGGTGTCCTCAGTGCCCCCCTCAGACACCCCTGGGCTTCTCAAAGGTCTTCTAGATCACCTGAACACTAATTAACTTCTCATATCTAAGTCAAATTCTGCAATTTGCATGTCTCAAGTTAAAGGCACGACACCGATTTACTGCTAGAACCCCACAATGTAACGAGACTTCAGCAGCAAATAATAATGCCTGGAAAACGAACTCCTGGCACAGGCTGTGCTGCTATGGAGCTCAACCAAAACACCAGGGACCATTTACAAACCAAACCACAGCTGTGGCGCAAGGGGGGAAACGGCCTCTTGGAGGGGAGCAGAGGAGAAGGATGGGGAGGTTACACAGTGAAAGCCAGGCAGGTTTAAAAAGAGAAAAAAAAGTAACCTTATACCCTCCTGTCTTCTTTACCTGGCACCGGCACCGAGTGTGCACGGGGGGGTGTGGGAAGCTTTAATTTAGGATTTTGCAGAGCTCTGTATGGCCCTGGATATGTTTGTCGTGTATTCACGTGGATTGCAGCCCCTGGATTTAAAGGCCTCGTGTTTTCTCACAGTCCCCAGGGATTCCCTGGCACCGCTGTCAGACCCGGCAGAACTCCCCCGCCCGCAGCTCAGCCCGGCCCCCTCGGCCGGGGGGTGACACTGAGCACCCGGGGGGGGG
>VZRW01000009.1:476429-578164 GCA_013398125.1 Aegotheles bennettii
CCCCCCCCCGGTACCGCTCTCCCTCGGGCCGGTGCCGCCCGCTCCTGGCAGCGCTGCCCCGGGCCCCCGCGGGCTGTCCTTACCCAGCAGCGTGAGGCGGCCTCCCCTGCCGAGAGAGCAGCGCCCTTGGGGTTTGAATGCCTTTATTCATTCACCTGAAGGTGACGCTCCAAACTTTCGGCTTCCCGGAGTTATTTGTGGAGTTGGGGATGGGCTGTGCCGCTCCCGGGGTGGCGAGGTCCGTTTGCAACCGACAAGAGTTTGAGAGTCCTTGTGGCTTTCTCAGAGGCTGGGAATAAGGAAGCTCATTGAGACACCACCACCTCTGTCAGGTATTGAGTATTTGCAGAATACACAGATGTCAGAACATGTGTGTTACATAGATCCTAGCAAAAAGTGAGTTTTAAGTCATTTGCTTATTCTCTTTAATTCTTAGGCATGTAAAATGCAGTGTCTTGAGACAGCAGAATGTAACCAGCCAGTGTTAGAACCTACCCAAAGCCTCCTACTTTTTATAATGTTAAAGGGAAGCACAACTATTCATCTTGTCTGACATGGTGGTAAAAGTAAAGAGGATCATGGCTTGTATTTTTTTTTACTGTGTGAAATACACGAGAAACAATAAAACTTCACTGCTGCATGGAGGCGCTGAGCCGTGCTCCAGATCCTTGGCTGGCCTTGCCGAAGGCTGCCCAAGGGAGGGTTCCAGCATTTGGGTCTTTAGCTTGTGGCTGGGAGCAGAGTATATGCTTTTTAGGCATAACTTTAGAAAGTCTGAAATCATAAATTAGATTCCCAAGACAAGGCATGGACTTAAAAACAAATGATCCAGATAAATATATAAAGTATTGTATCTTCTGCTTTTTAGCGTTTATAGATGTGGTTTGGGTCTTTCTCCCTTACGCGAAATTTCTCACACAGGCAAAAGATCCCAGGAGCTGATGCCTCAGGGTGATAAAAGCAGCAGTGTGGGCAGTGCTGAAATTGTTGTCTGCCTGTGTATGACTGTTTCTTCATGACGTTTCCTCGCTCTTCTCTGGTTCTACCCTGTTCCATGAAGTTTTACTTTAGGATACAATTTATAATTTAAGATGGTAGGGAGATACTAATGTCAGTGATGGATTGATTTTTTTCTTCATTTGATACGGGAAGAACGTTGCACAAAAAGACCAGACAAATTCTTACATATAAGCAGCCTAGTCTATAGGTGCTCAGGCATTCAAATCCTATGGGATTATGTAGTGATGAAAAGCCAGATAGTTGGAAAATAACTTATGTGTGTCTATAAATAATCTTTCTTATCAAGGAATCTGCAATGTTATAGAAACAATAATTCTCCCAACTCCCTTTGAGGGAGAGAAGTCCATTTCGAAAAACTGTACAAAGCTGACATCCTAGTACATAATGGATCGTTTCTTTTTGCTGACCAGGCTTACTAAACATGTAAAACTTATTCTGAAAAGTAGCAGCTAGGGTTACAACATCCTCTTTGTAGATTTTGAATTACTGTTATGTGTTTTGGGAATAAATATGGTTCCCTATAAAAGGAAACATTGTGCTTCATTTACAAAAAAGAAAAACAATATGAAGATTAAAACTTGTCCATCAAGCTTGAAAACTAAGGGTGAGCATCGTGCTTGACACAAATTAATGTGGCTGCACTGCTCTCTATGGGAACTGTTCTGCACTAGTTGAGGATCTACCCTTCACCATTTTTGTTGTAAACTGAATCATAGTTGTAGTAATAAGCAATTCTTGCTTGTTGCCTTTAAACATAAGCTTTCCATTTCAAGTTAGCGTTTTTAAGAAACTGTTTAATAAATAAAATGCATTTTGAACTGGTAAACAAAGGGAGCAGTAGGTCTGATCCTGAACTGTGTTCTCCATTGAGCCCTCTTGAAGTGGATGAAATTGCAAATCATGCCTGAAGTGCAGCGATGTGAAAGAGAATATATGGGAAGGGATGAGTATCAGGCAAGAAAGTGTTCAAGAGCTGAAGCACTGAGATGCCACACTGCAAAGAAAGAACAAATGAATGCAGAAAGTTCCAAGATGATTATGAAAGATGAACTAATTAAAACGTGTCTTCCAGCAATTAAGATAAGACAAAATTACCACTACAAAATCATATAATGTTCTGACAGTTATGTAAAGATAGTGGCAATCACAGGGCCAGCTTCTGCTCTTTATCATACTAGTCTTATTATTATGGGTTTCAATTCTGGACTAGTTCCACCAGGAGTTTGGAGCAACAATACCATTCTGTTACTTTTCTATTACTATTAAGTAAAATGTGAGTTGGAATACCCATCTCAAGATGTAAAACTGTGAGCATGAAGTTCCAAGCCAGAGTTATTCCAGATGCTATGAATTGGTAGCTGTACAAAAGTTTGGCATTTGCTGCAGTTCTTGAGACACAAGGCTCCTGGGGCCTTACACAATTTATGCACGTGAAGGCTGTAGAATTAGGCCTTGTAATTGTAAAATCTGCCAAAACAGCGGCACGGCAACTCAACGTAATCTTTTAGTTCTTGGCATCTGGCCTTTACTCATGAACAGTTCCCCACATATATGAGATTCTATTGGGAGGAGATGGAGAAGAGAAACATGAGAGGAGTGTTCATTAACCTTTACCCTCCATAACAGCATTGGAAAGCATGAGCTTGAAGTCTTGGCTTGGACAACGAGCTGGTCATTCACTCAGCTTAATCTACAAAGTAAATACACAAGCTTTTATTTTTAAATTACTTAAATGCTGCAGTTACGGTTAGTTTGAACATTAAATCAAATATTACAAATACTGGTGGACAAGGAAATGTTAACTTCCTGTAAATGAAAATAATTCAGTTGCTTGATTGCTATTAGAATTAAAGGCAACATTAGCAAATCACTGAGGTGAGCAGTAGAAATCAAAAGGCTAAAATGCAGTATAGAAACAAAGCAAAGCAAGCTCCAGTGTGCTATATTCCTCTGAAGCTGTAGAAGATAAATGAGCAGACGTAGAGACAGGGCAGAATACAAAGCTTCATTTGAAAGCTAAGAAAAAAACCCCACAAAACCCAAACAACTTAGAAGAACTCAAGTAGCAATCATAAAACTTTTTAAGTTGTCTGCAAGGAAAACTTAGCTAGAAGATAAAATACAAACACTGAAAGTCAGATAGATAAAAATTTCTCGCTTGTTTTAGGCTCTGTGACAATGAAAGCAGTTTTTGGTCACAGGTGAACAAAATGGAATGTTCAGTTCATTTCTTTCTCTCTTTTCTTAGAGAGTTTCTCACACATGCATTTGTAATTGTGGTTTGTTTGGGTTTTTTCTCTCTCTTCTTGACCCTGCACTGTTTGCAAAATTCTGTCAACCTGTATCAATTGTATCTTGGCAGGCATTGTGTTCCATTCATTTTGTCTCTTTGTTACTGATTTTACTTTTTTGTGTTTAAAATTTTAGTGAAGTTAAAATAGCTCATTTTATTTGCATAAAGTTTTAGATAACTTTTCATATTAGCTTCCCAGTACAGTGGTAATATTGGTTGATAAAATCTCAGCATTCGGGTTATGTTTGGTAACTCTTAAAAAAATTGTGTAGGGTTGTATCTGAAAGTAACAACAACAACATATATGCAGTCCAAGAGAGTTTTTGTCAGATCATTTAAAAATCATTTTTTTAATGTAAGAAACCTGGTAGTGTTTCTTTCAAGTGGATTTTATAACAGTATTTGGCACCTTGCTTTTATTTTTTAAACTCTTTGGGATATCTGTTGATGGATGTTGGCATCCTACTGTGTTCTTCCTCTGTAATCTACAGAATTTTACTGCAGGTATTTTTAATAGTTATACTGGGAACCACAGCATCATTTTTGTCAAATGTCAGCTTTCCTATACTTAAACCATCTACATCATTGGAAGTTTGAAATCTAATAGTTCTGCTGAGCTGAAAGTGGGAGTAATACTGTTATCAAAAAGAAACAATTCCTGGTTTTCTGGTGTGGCTCTGTTCTAATCCAGAAAGGACAGAGACAAAAAATACTTGCACTTTAATGTTTTTGTACAGCAAAGTTACTGTGCAGCAATGGTGCTGTAACGTCCCCGGTGTGGTACAGGGGTAAACCAGCAGAGGAAAAAGTCCTCTTGGTGACATGATCCAATCCAGACACTTGCTGGATCTCTGCGTGGCGATGTGTCCCTGTGCCGAGTGGGGCAGTGGCCTTGTGAGGGAAAGAGGCTATCAGAGCACTGCTGTGAGCAGAGCAGTACATGGGGAGGGCCAAGTCAGCAGAAACTCCAGTAGTAAAAAAGGTTGCAGTGAGAATACAGTATAAACTTTACACCAGAACCTTTGTGACTTTACACTGCTATACATGAGAGGAGCAATGAAGCTTTGGGCATTAAGATTCTGTTTGAAGTTCAGGCGACAGTCCTGTAATGATTGGAATAATTTTAATAAAACTACTTTTTGTTAAAGTATAGCACTAGCCAAAATTTAAATGTATCGTGGTGACATATTTGTTCTGATAAGGTTTTGATTGTATAGTGCTCGTTCATCTCTTGCACAGGTAGGGCAGTGAGAACAGAAAACAGGTCTAATACTGGAAAGCATGTGGGTTTTCATAAAATTGGATATCTGACACAATTCCATTCTACAAAGGTACCAAGAGATTTTGTGTTCTTCAATGCAGAACAAAGACTAATTTCAAAATCTTGAAGGTTTGTTATGAAACAGAGCTGTCATCTTTTGGAAAGCTCTGTAATTTTTTTAACAGCTTCTCCAAAAGACAGAATGTAACATAGAAAAATGGGTATAATATGTGGATTTCATTATTGCTTACCTGAGAGGAATTGCTGTGAAAGCTCATCACTTCCCCACTCTAAGTAATGGAGGCAATCTACGCTTCGATTCCTGCTGCCATAGCCACACAGGTTTGCTGAGATGCTGAAGTTTGTTGCTATTTTCTGAGAGCAAACTACAGTTACAGGGGTTTTTCCGCATATCACTTCTTTGTCTTCTCCTCTCCTACTGATGTCAGGAAGAAATGAAGGGAGTTTTTGCCTGCTCATCTTCTGTTTAGTATACCAGGATTTTTGTGGACAAGCAAGGTGGTCAGTAGTGTGGTTTTTGTGTTTTGAGGAGGCATTGCAGTGTCACTCTTCCACCAAGAAAGTTCCCTCTGCACACATGTGGTGGTGGTGCTCACGCTCGCAGAAAGCCGTGCTGTTTCACTGGGCAGTGAAAAGCATTATGGGGGTGATGCAGCCCCTTAATGCCAGTCAGATGCCTGCCCTTCCTGTGTAGCTAATATTGCCATCCTCCACAAGGACTGTTGATGTACAACATGGTTTTAATTAAAAAGGAAACAAACCGATGTGTTTATATTTGTACACTTTTTAAAAATGTGCTTTAGAAGCACACATTGTGCTTTATAAGCATAAAAATTAAATGCAATGTAAATACCACATTTTGCCCATTTTTAAACATAGTTCTCTTTCTTAGTTTTTGTTATCTTTGTCAGCTGGAGGATGTCTCTCAGCCCTCACCATTCTAGTTTTTAATGACTTGGCTAGAAGATTATTTAATCTGTTTTATATAAACTTTAAAATCATATGATGAGGCATAAATATAATTATTTCAGTATAATTTAATATAAAGGATCTTTCACAAAGCAGTATTGTGCAGTGCAAAGCATCAAGGCTTTCATCCATCTTTATTGTTTCTCATTTAGGCCCAGATCCACACTTACATGCCAGATGGCAACTGCAGAGGAGTTTCAAGTTATAGCTGCAGTAGATGAGAAGATAAGTGCCTCTTGAGAAAGGGAAAGCCAGATTGCATATTCCTTTCAATTGCACCTGATGACTTATTGCTAGTCACTAATTGCCTTTTCCATACACAGGCAATTCAGAATCTGACGGCAGTGCCTAACTTTATCTGTAGCGCTGTTCTTCCTGCAGAGATCACTGGTGAAATAAACCCTTGCAGAGAAGAATATTTTATATGAAACTCTGTGAAAAGAAGACCTAAGGGTTTTTTTTTCCTTTTCATTACTGCTATGTCAAGATTTTTTCCTTCAGGAGAGCCATAAAATCTTGTGTAACTGTCATTGTTAGTTATTATTGCAAAATAGTGTAGCAGACTATGATATGCTAACATTCAATTGACAATATATGCATATTAAAAAAGAGACAGAAAACTACAGTGGGTAGGGCTTGGTTTATTTGTCATTAAAGATATGAGTGTTTTAATAGTGATCTTCTTTCCCACATATATGAGTGCATCTTCTTTTAGTGCTGAGTGGGGCATTTGACAGCTTATTTAGAGTGCATGCAGAGAACCAAGAGAACCAACTATGAAGAGCGTAAAATAACTCGGGAATGAGAAACTGCTGGTTTATCTTCACTACTTAGAAGCCATCAGCAGCTGAAATGTCTCTAGAGCTTTAGAACAGTGCTGTTGCTTGCCATTGTTGTTGATGAAAGACAAAATCTGTGTGTAATGGTACAGCGTATAGCCAACACTGTAATAAGCCTTTAAAAGGTGAAGTATCCGCATAGAATAGAGCATCCCTCATGCAATGAAATGTCAGTAATTTTCCAGCTAATGCAGAACCCACATTAGCTCCTAGAGTCTTCAATTCAAAGCATTTTCCTTTTATCATTTTCCCTAGATACATTTTGCTAAATGCAGTAACAATTTAAGTTATGTGCAAACAAAACCCACAGATTTCTGTGTTATAAATTAACATTAGTTGTCCTGAACAAAAAGGAAAGAAAAACAGGCTATGTAATTAAGATCTTAATGTGCAGTATCTTCGTTACCCATGTATCTGTAATCACTGTCCCGACAAAAACACAAGTAAAGATGTGAAAATGCAACGTATCAGGGCTGTAACACCATATAAATAGATAAAGAGCATATCTTGTTAAATAAACATGAAGTAAAATAAATCCCTGGGAGTCAATTGTACTTCTCAAAGGTATTCTAAACAAAGAAAGGTCTAGAAGAGCAGAAATATTCTTAAGTACAACAAGACCACATTAACCATAGAGAAAATCACTGAAGAGATTCCCAGCACTTTTACTGAACTGTTAATTTAGTCCACATCTTGTAAGTTACTGTTTGCTTCACAAAATTGCTAAATTGACTTTTCCTGTTGTGGGTTCCAGCTGTAACAGATGAGACACAATCACAGACAAGTGTCCAATCAAGAGTGAAGGTGTTTACACTTGGATAGCTGCGAAGTCAAACCAGCAGTCCTCAGGAAAATGAAATCACAAGTGTTCTAGAAATCAATGTGTAGGTTCCTAAAAATCCTGGATAAGGTCTTTTCAGTGTTTTTGTTTTCTTATATATGGGATCCAGACCTAAAATGTAATGGGGCACTGGCAGTGACCCCACCGCTACAGCTGAGCCAATAGCTTGCAGCTGACAAGACTTTAGATCCTTTCCATATATGCAAAGGAATTACCTTGCTCATCAGCAGCCACAGGTGGGTAACAAACAGCACTTACTTAACAGAACACAGCAGCTTGGGTTTTGTTGGCTAGATAGCAGCAGTGAACACACAGGATATCTGTAAGTAACCCCAAAGTAGAATTTAGCAAATGTATTGGGTTGTGTATACCTTGAACTTGGAAGTGTGAGTGATTGCTGCAGTAGTATCCCCCTTTGATGGGGCTTTTGAACCAGTGAACTGGCACAGGGACTTTGGAGAGTAATTGTCATTGTGGCTTCTATCATAACTTTAGCAGAACTGTGACCCAGTTTAATGACATGCCTCTCAAGATACAGATGAGTGTTGGTGGGTAAAAGTATTTGCAGTACCCTTTGTCATATTGCAAAATAGGGGGTACTTTGTAGTCTATAGCATTCCTTAAACCCTCTGAGGGAAAATAATTAATGGCAAATTAAGGGAAGAAAGTCTATTACAGTTTGAAGTGAACACATTAAGAGGCTAAAACCAAAGAATCAGAGTGGATGGCTGGGGAGACAGCAAGAATTAAAGTAAGCTTGCCAGGAGATGTCTGAAATAATGTTGTAGAATAAACACTTGCTAATAATGATAAAACAATAGCACATTCTGTAAATGAAATATAATGCTAAACTTAATGTTGTAATTTGTTTAACATATATTCTAACATGATATATGTCAGCCTGTATATAAGATAGTGTAATAGTTAAAAGTATAAGGTAGAAGCAAGATTTCACCAGAGCTGACTAACAGAATCCCTATGAAGGGTTCACTAATTAACTCTTAATCTTTCTCTATTCCAGTGACCAGAAGCAACCCAATGTGAAGCTCAAGACAAGCAAATTTGGAATAAGTAAGTGGAATCTTTAAGACTTTCTATAGTCCATAATCATCCATGGGATATCACTGTCAGTGGTGTCACCCAAATTTCCACCCTTGGGTGGAAAGAGGGTGTCTTATAAAATCTGGGTAATTGGCTAATGAATTTAACATTCCTGATTTTGTAGATCAGGATAAAAGCAACTGATGTCTTACTTCAGAGCATTACTGTTTTACTTCTGAAGCATTAGTCAATGGTTATAGTTAGAGGAAATTCAAAGGCACCATTGTGGCAATAATGCGGTTATGGCAAGGTGACATGAATAGGTTTTATGTGAATTTATTGCTTGTAAAGGTGCTGGCTTGACTGATACACTATAGACCAACTTCACCTTTAGACATATGGCTCTCAAAGTTGAAAAAGTAGTTTGGTTACTCTATAACTAGAGGACAATTTTTTCCAATAGGGAAAAAATACTGCTCTTTCTCCTTGAGACTAAATATCATCTGTTCATCTGTTGAAAATTTCAGAGATTGTGTTCTTCAGTCTATTATTTGTTCTCCTCTAACACTGACTGAATTCAGTGAGGTTGTGTGGCCTAAATCAGTAAGTTTGTGCTTGAAACTCTCGAGGTTGATTTTGGTGAGGATTGTTTGGAGAGAATAGAGGTGATGGAGATACTTATTTTTTTGTGATATGGAACTTCGTATATTTGTGAACAAGCACTTTGCTACAAACCTTTTCTTTTCCTGCGTTGGCAGTTGTGGGATACCAGGTCTGCATCGAACAGCAGGGTCTTTCTTATCCTTGCTTTTCTGCCACAGAGAGATTCATATGTATGAGTAATAGTATTTTTCTCTGAGACTTTAACTTCAAGTTTTAAATACTCTAGCCACTGTTTTTATTTCTTGATATGCCATGTCACACATATCTCTGCAAATACAGCGATGAGTAATTCCATTTTTCAGGTCAGGGATGTTACAGGAGGTGCTGTTTTCCAGACAAAAGTTCAAGGTGCTTTTCAATGAACCACTGCTCTAATAAATCATTTTGTATATATACTAGCATATACAAGTTAGGATATTAATTTTGAAGCAGTGCCTGTCATGAATATGTAGTTTAAGAAACCTGAGATGAATAAAGTATATGGCCTTTACATTTCAAGACCATATCTGTAATTCACTGTACATTCATGCTGATACACAGACAAAGGTGAATTAGTTCCAGACAAAAATGCATCAATGCTCTATTGAATAGTCAATTATTAAACACATAATGGAATCTGTGGTTTTCAAGGCATGCTCAGAATGTGCACAGGATGCATAATTTGCACCAGAATGGAACAGAATTAGTCTATTTCTAAAAAATCCAGGAAAAAATACATTAACATGGGATTAAAAGGAGCTATTGCTTTTGTTGTGCAATGAATGGGCTTACTTTACTTCATTTACCCTCCCAAGGAGCTAATTTCAGAGTCTTATTATATGTACAAACCCAAAAAAATAGCAGTAAACAACATTATTTTCCTTGCCCTCAAGAAATAGTCTATCCAATTTTCAATGTTCCACTCTGTGGAGAAATAATGTTTTTTTGAGAACCACACGTGAAAGTAAACATTACAACATAAATGTTCTGACAACTGTTCTTGTATCAATTTGGTTGAGTAAAATGAAGAGAAAAGTGAACAAGTTATTACTGAATGAGAAGACATTCATTACTCACGAATGTCACCTGTATGAGGTTTTAAATATTGTTCGTTCCCCTAAATCCACAGCAAAGATTTTCTGGGGAGGGGTGGTGCGGGAAAGTGTTTGACAACTCACTGGAAAAGCTTTGTCAACAAACTATAAATATTATTCAGACCAGAATGATTTATGTGGTTATGTGCAAAAAAGTCATCTTAGCTGAGTTACTTGATATGCAAGAACAGAAGGCAAGTTTGCAAAAGAGGTGGGATAACATTTCTCCATTTCTGCATAAGATGTTTAAACACATCTCCAAGCAAATAATACAGGCGGGAGCTCTTACTGCAGTAAAACACAGAGAACATGCCATGATTCTGTAAAAGCTGGCATATCCTCTTTCTCTTCATGATATTAAATACTTGTCACGCTTAGCTGTTTAAAACAGCAATCTGAAATAGCATGGTACCTTGTGATAACTTCTCGAAGTTAACTCAAATAAAGTGGACTTTAAAAAAGATTTTAACAAAAACTTAGCAAATTAATGTAGTTAAAATTGCCAGTCCAAATCCTCAACATATAACGCACCATTAAATCCTAATCCCCTATGCACCAATGTTCTAACAGAGCTCTGAGAAAAGAAATATCTTCATTCCTCCGGGGCTTCTGTAACTGAAGCCTCCGAGTAGGAAGCCGCCATTAATAGTAATGTACTTCAAGCACCTGTAGTCAAGGCATTTGCTATAGCTGTCAGTCACCTAGGCTTTCACTGATGAGCTCATTTATCCTTCTGCTCAAGTCATTGATCAAGCAACTTCTGATGTGATTTTTTGAGTACCTTGTTGATACCACAGCAGGTGTAATTGCCTGCTATTATGATTCATGCTGTTACTTCTGTTGACCTCTCAATACTGTTTTCTTCTTCCCAAAGAAGAGGCTATTTGGTTAGCTGTGGGGCCTTTATGATTCATGATGAGATCAGAGTACTGTGAGAACTGTCTGGAATATGAAACTGTCTTGATATGAAGGAGGGACTCCTTTACATCAATGAGATTTTTTTTTTGCTCATGTTTATATAGCTGCAGGTATAAACCTCAGAATAAGTCTGCATCTACCAAGTTGTACTTCAGGCAATGATTGTCTCTTATACTAAAAGCCATTCAAGAGGGGGATATTGTTCCAGAAGCTTCCTTATGGATATTCTATCATGTCCTGTAAAAGAAAAGATACAATTCCACTTGCAAATTCATTATGTCCTGGAGGAAGTCCTGAGGTAGCTCAGATGTTTGGGAACAGTCTCTTTATGTTGGCCCTAGCTTGGTTACCTGAGTTTAGGGGGAGGAGAAGATACTAGTTTACTTTAATGTGAAATCTGCATGTTTTTTTATTACCTATTTGGATCTTGGGAAGGTGGTTATTCAAGTTCTGCCCCTGAACAAAACTCTCTTTCCAGGAGACCAAGAGAGTCAGAAAAGATACCTCAGTATCCCCTGTTTTAAACAATGCAATATTCTAGCATGGAGGCTCCAGTGACTAAGGACTACTATTCTTCCCCGTCAGCTCAACTCTCATTCTGACTGCAACTTGCCCAAGTCTTTTCACTTAGCTTTATGTTTTTGCCTATCCCATTACCTGTATTATTCTTTCCAGGTTCACTTTTCTCCTGCTCTACTGAGCAACTTTACTATTTCATCTAATGACTGCTTATGCTAATCTGTGAAATGTTTATAATATGTAATCTCCTCCAAACATGCAATCACAATGATGTGGATTTTTAAGGTAGCAAGACAGACACAAAAATCAGGATTTTCATACTTGGTCAAAGTTATAAGCTAAGGCTTTTGTAAACTAGTAGCTGTTTTAGCAGCAGGAGGAAGAAATTTGGCTCATTTAAAAAGATAATTCCAAAGTGTTGTTCAGATTAGAAAAGGGGAGAAGGAAAAAGGAAACAACAATTCTGAAAATATTCATGATATGCAGAGCAGGTTATTTAGTTTGCTTCTTTCTCCCCCTTAGACATCTGTAATACAAATAAATAAAAACCCAAACCAGCAATTCCACTTGCCCCAGCATGCACTGACTTTTCCAGGCTGCAATATCTGTACCTTAGCAGAGCTTCAATCCTGTTGTTGGTTCTAGAAGACTGACCCTTCTACATCCTAGTGCCTGCATGGTCAAAGATTGTGTAATTGCATAATGAAGAGTGGTGTAATGTTACTGTAGTGTCTTGTCTGCATGCTGCTAGTCTTGTAGAAAAAAGAAGAGAATGTACTAAAACAATTCTTCATTTCTTTTGTGTGTGCTATCCAGACTTCTGTCTGCAAGTGTTTGTTTGAGACCTATGAGCGTAACAAATTGACTTTGATTTTTGTTAAAGCTACAGTAAGTCTGCACCCCTCGTGTACTGCTGAAATTTGGTATTTCATTCCTTCCTTTCTTTTCCAGTTTCTCTACATTCCTCCCAGTAGCAGTAGCTGTTGGTAGCAGAGTATGATGCCAGCACAGAGCCCTGAGAGTTGCATAAGTGAACAACTTCAGTGCCAGCCGCGGGACTATTTAGTATTTTGAAATCTAATACTGTAAACCTCAGTGGAAACAATGACAGATTTCTTTGTAAGATAAGTTATGAGCCTTCAAGGTAAAGCATGGCACTGAATACAGAACTAGTTAAAAATAAAATTGCAATTATGCATGAGAGGAGCAGTGTCTCTGTGGAGACATTACTTGTGTATGCAGAAAGGTTAAAACATTTGTGTCTCTAACCTCTAATTTTGGTTTATGTATACAATACAGGCAGTCACAGCTACAGAAAGGGCTAGCCTCTTTCAGAAAGGAAAGAAAATCTCAGAGTAAAACAGGGAAAAGAAACCCCAAAACTTTAATATATGTCAACATTGGAATGCAGTGAGTTCAACAGTGCTGTGTTTAGCAGGACCCCATTTCTTTGCAATTTGCGAGGAATGGCATAGCAAGGTGAACAGGATTGAAGAAGAAAATGTATGCCTGATGTTCTGACAAAGATCATAGACTTTCTTAAGAGAAGTGTTAAACTCCAACAAAATACCTAGGGGAAAAGAATAAAGAATGAATAGCCAGGGAATGTAATACCCGAGGTAGGTATTTTCACATCTAAAATAAATCATCTTAAGCCAAGAGCAGTTCAGCCATCTATGGATACGGTATTCCTAGAAACAGGTACATTAAAGGAGGGTTAGGTTAAGGGAGACATAATTAACGTGTAATTTATTCTCCTCCAGAGTTTTCTGGAGTAATGCTACATAGTAATGCTGAATTGTGAGCTAGGAAATAGAGCTTCTCTTGTAAGGTTTTCTGCAGTGAGGATGCAGGTGCTCATTATCTCTGAAGTTGTTTTATGGAACTGAATTCACTTTCCTACTAATTTGGCTTTCTTCAAACACGAATAATTTGAATCAAAGCAACAGTAGGAAAGGTGTTGGTTTTTGGTTTTGTTTGTTTGGTTTGGGTTTTCTTTTATCCCAAGACTTGCAGTTCAGTGAGGTTAATGACAGTGGTACTACTGCATTCAAGAAATGAACTTTCCCTTAAATTAAAATAAGAATTCTTCAAAAGAGATGCTTCAAAAAACCTGGGTAACTTTTCCTCCTATCAGTCATTAGCACTTGTTACAGAGGAGCTGATGATCTTTAAAACATTTAGTAGCTTAACATCTGTAACAGGCAAGGATATACTGTCTACATTTTAGAGGAGAAAATGGATACAGATTGTTAAAACTGTTTAGGTAGATAACCCCAAAGTAATCTATAGCATCTTGGACAACTTCTGAAGGACTGGATTAGTGTAATTTGGTCAAGGTAAAGTAGGAAATTTATGAAATGGTAGAAATCCAAGTTTGTGTCTCAGGCCAACACTCTGGGCAATGGACCATCCTTGCCCACCAGAACTCCCAACAGACTTCTCTGTGGGAAGATGACATTCTGATGCCATCAGTGTCAATAAGAAATACTTTTTTTTCACACTTGCCTCTGAAATATTTCTTTAGTAAACAATACAAATGTTTTTGAACAATGTAATAAGAATTTCTTACAGTAGTTGTACAGAATGATATTTTAGTTCCACCTGTAAAAGAAACTTTGTCAGTAAGGACTTAGAAGCAAGAAGGCATCTAAGAAAATGAAACTATTTTAAAATGTGACTGACCCCATCTTGCCAAAGGAGGGGCTAAAATAGCTTTTGATGAGCAGATACAGCAGCAAAGTATGTAATGCAATAAAGAATAAGCAAGTCATGTCATTCCTTTCAGCAGTAATAACAGGAAATGGAATCTCATCTGTCGTTCAGTATTCATCCCTATGCTGTATAATGTGCAACACCTAAAGTTAATACCAAAAAAAGAGATAAGCTACGAAAAGTTGAAGTGATTGACATAAAAATTAGTAGGAAATGAAGGCTAACATTTGTAAGATAAAGTTTATCGCTATTGCTTTCACGTGTACCCTTCTGCAACTTTATATACTGCCTACCAGACAGTAAAAAAAATGTTATTTGGTACATGTATCTGCAAGTGAGAATGAAAGAAAACTCACCAAAAAATCAGAATATTATGAGTGCCTCTCTATAGAATCTGTAATGGAATATATGTCTAACTTTATTAAAATTATACATCAGTAAAATACTTGTTAGCAGTGAAATTGTGCCAGTAGTGCAATTTATACAGAAGTTCCAGTGAGTGATCATTTGTTCCTCAGACACACTGGATTAGCATGGGAAGTATGATAGTTTGGTTTTGATACATTTAGAATTCTCTTTAGCAGTATTTGGCACGACTAATAAGAAATCCATACAGTTGTTACAGAAAGCCCATAACTAAAGAAAATATGAAGTGGGGGAAAGCAAGATTTCACGCACTGGAGAACAGAACAATAATAATCTGCTTCAGAGAGAAGGCTGAATTAATGAGAAACATAGCTTTGAAAAAATGCATTTAGTCAGTAAGAAGGTGTTTCCTGTACATGGTGTTAAGTCTCCAGTCAACACAAAGTAGAAAGCACACAGCTAACCTTACCATTGCAGGTTACTGTGTTAGCTCTGTGGGGCTTTGCCCATTATGGATGTGCCTTGGTACGCAAATGAAGTCCCATATAGGATATTTATGTGCTGTTCCCTAATCCAGTTCTAGTGTTTGGATGTGGAAGTATGTGATATTAAAAATTAGGTAAAATTACTGTGGCCCAAGTGAGCAGGACAAACATAATGATCCCATTCAAAACCCGCCTGGATGTGTTCCTGTGTGATGGACTCTAGGTGAACCTGCTCCGGCAGGGGGGTTGGACTGGATGATCCTTCGAGGTCCCTTCCAATCCCTACGATTCTGTGATTCTGTGATTATTTTTTGCCATAGATTTGCACTTCACATAGATACTTGTGCAGTTCAGTGTAAGTGCCAGAGCTGGTCTTATTGTATATACAATGGTAACCGTATGGAAAAGGGTGAGAGGACAAGTTTAATTTGCCCTGAAAGCAGAGACAGTTCCTAAGATACCACCAAACTTATAGATACTGTGTTTTTTTGATTGATATTTGGTCTTTCACTATTTCTCCCCAAATCTGCGGTCACCAGCAGTTTTCTTGCACAATGGCTGTAAATACACTTCTCATATCATTAATTTCAACAGGCAAATAATATGTTGTGCTTCTAATAAATGGGCATGATCATTCTGCTAACAGCTTCATATACAGTTGGTACCAAAAAATCCCTATTCCCATACCAAAGAGTTACTGTAAGTGGCATGGTCCAATCTTAAGGGATGCAGGATATATTTGCCTCTTCCCTTTTGAGCTCATTAATATAATATTCCTCTCTGAATTTGGAAAGCTGGGAATGGCTCACTTTGTTATTTCCTGCTTTATCCATCCGTATTTTCACTGACGTTTACAAACACAGGTCTCCAAAGCTGTTTAACAAGCTGTGTCACTTGGGGAAATTGTTTCCACCTCTTTCCTGTGCATCTGGTCACTTTTGATTGGAAACATCCCCTGTTTACCATTTGTGTTTTACTGCAGCATCTTGCTGAATGTTTGGCTGTTATGAAAACTGCATAAAAACAACCAGCTCAACAAGCTGGGATCAGCTGCTGAATTAAGGCAAATGCACACAGTGGCATTCCCAGTGCTGTACTGGCATCTTGTCTGATCTTAGATTCACAGGAAGATCTTGTGCTTTACTCTTACAGCTTTTGCAAGGTATTTCAAAGGCCATCCTTCAACAATCTGTTGTAACAGCTGTGATAAACACAAATAAGGACTTTTGTAGAACAACAGCTACAAGAGATGAAGTGGCAAAGTCTAATTATTCATTAAGTCTACTGCAGGATTTTTAAGTCAGAGTTTCATAACAATATAATGTTTTGTTCAAGTTATTTCTCATTGAAAACACTCGGGTTGTCCTAACTGAGAAATTACCCAAAATATACTGAAGGCTATCATAGGCTGACCTGTGATTTTTAATAATATATGTAAAATTAAAATGCTAGCAATTTTAATTTTTAAAAAATTACCATGTTTAGTTACATTTCTCCATTCTGAATGCATTATTAGGACCAGTTCTTTTTCTAAAGCAGAAAGTGATACTATTTGGTCTATTCTGATTCATGGGGACTAATATTACTGCTCATTGCACGTAAGGACGAAGGACTTCACATCTTTATTGTGTCTTCTATACATAAGACTTTAAGATTCAGCTTGGCTTTTGAGGCCTTTATTAAGATATTTCCATGCTCTTATCTTGAATATATGTATTTTTCTCTGTTTCCCTCACACATCAGTATGTCTACGCCTGTATCCCTGGGAGTGATCCTCTGAGACTGAATTCCTTCTGATACAGAAGAGATAAAGGTGAAGCAAATGAGCCAGTCTCACAAATACATAATGAGATGACCTATAAAAGTAAGAGCCCACACTGGAAAATACAAGAAGTGTTCCAGCTGTACCCCCAAAAATGAAAGATTAAAAAATATGGCAAATATTGCAGTCACTGCATGTTGTTCTCAGTTCTATAGCACAGCTGAGTTTATGCCAGTGGCACCAATATATTGTTGCAGCTTTGTTTCTTTTTGATAGAGAGGAGCCAGAGTCCTTGCTATTTATTGAGCTACATGGGGCTGATGGCTGATCTGCATTGCCACAGGGGCTCAGACCATTGGAATATGTCAGCAAATCTGATCTTTCATGTCTCATGTCAGAACAAATCTGGCATAATCTCAGCAATATGAAGATGTCCTGGTATAACTGAAATCAGAAGCTTTTATTTGGATATTGATTGGTTTTCATTAGTTTGACTCTACAGAGCTATCTGTACAGTTGCTGCTTTTTTAAGGGAGTAATAAATATTAGCAATAAACTGTATAGTTTGATGTAAACATCTCTTACAAATATTAAAATAACGCTGCTAAATCAAAGCCCACAGCGTTCAGATCTTGGAAGGTTAAATGAATTTCACTCACAGGGGTTTTGTGTTCAGAAGTGAAACTTGTTTCCGGATTCAAGCCCGGGTGCTGTTTACAGCCCCTGTAGCTGTGCAGCGTGCCCTGCTGCCCTTGCTTGCTCGGGGGCCCTCTTCTTACCTGTCTTTCTGTCCCATCTCATCACCCCTGTGGGGACAGGTCAGGAGCATGGATCACTAGGCCAGCCCTACTGCTGTGCCTTCCACCCTTGCTGTGTGGAAGCCCCAGCTTTAATTTGCACTTTGCATGTGGCACCTACACTGTGCCAGGAAGAAATTTTCTCTCTGAACAGCTGGTGGTAGAGAACTGAGTTCCAGTTAATGTGAGATCAGGCATTCGTTTGGTGCTTTTCACTATGTTGTGTCAAAACACTGAATGAAACGGGTCGCTAGGAATAGGATATTTCCTTGGGCCTTCTGGTTAGCTTGGTTAGTTAAAACACTAGAGGAAGAGGGGTATGCTACAGGCAGAAATATGGACTGTATGGGAGCTGGCAGGTGGAATGGAAGAACGCTTATTTTGCTGTGATAGGTGATGATGTCTCAGATTCAGATGTGCTTGTAGGTTGTGTTAGTAATTATCTTTTCATTCCATGTTTCACCCTCATTATGAAATTCTACATTGCCTTCTGTCTTGCCTTTAAATTGTTATGCACGCTGGTCTTTCTCACACTAGTATGGTTTTCTTTACTTATAACATTAAAACTTTAATTTTTATTCATTATTTAATGCTTTTATGTAATGATGAGATAAGAAACATATTGCCTGAGAGACTGGAATGCAGAGCTCTAACAGCTACTCGTATAATAAACCTAGGACTGGGTAGGATGGTGGAGTACTTGAGAGCTTCAGTTGCAGAGCCTAAAGAGGTTGAAGTCATCTGGCAGGGTTCTAGTCCTCACCAGATCTGAAGGGCTGCAGTGGAATTGACTTTGAAATTCTTATTCCTTAGGGCAGGGAAATGGATCCTGTTGCTAGTACTAGAGCAGCCAAAACCGCAACAGAAAGTGATGGAAATTTCCTTTCTTTGAGAACTGGGACAGAAAAATTCTTATACTCTGAGACAGTGCAAGAAGTGAAGTTTGACACAGAAAACATACTCAAGTTAGAAATGGAAATGAAGGTCCTAGCCATGAAATAGTCTCTGGAACTATAACAAACCCATAAATAGATGCCTTTATTTTTATATCACTAGGGAACTCATGTCTCATGTTCCTCTTGATAATTGTCAAGGATTTCTGTATCTCCTGGTTCCTCTGACAGAAAAAGTTGAAAACCAGATGGGACTGATGAATGCCATCCTCCAAATCACACAGTATAATTCAGCAATAGGAGCTAAATAGTGATAGCCTATAAATAGTTGGTTTGTGTCAACTGGAAAACAGTGATTTCACAATACCTGTCTTTGCTGGATTACACTTAAAAATTAGTCCATTTACACTTTAGAATTTTTTTGTTTTATTTTTTTTAATATGAAAATGGAGGAAGATAATTTGAAAAGCTGGCAGGACAGATCACTGAGTTCCCTATAGCTGTGTAAAATAAGGGTGAGTATGAGAGACTTTGAATTGCTGTTGATTACTGTTGTCATCTCTGTTCCTTGTATGTGGGATACAGCTGGATGAGTCCTGCCCCAAATCTCAGTGGCTCTAAGGTTTGTAAGGGAACTCTTCCACTGTCCAACAGTGTATGTATTTCAATCTCTCATGTTAGCCTGGCTTGGAATTCTCCCCAAAATGTACAGTATTTAATCTTTTCATCTTGCTGGCCTTTCCTCTCACCTCAAGAAAATCCCCACTTGTATCCCATTTGAAGAACTCTTAAAAAAAGAAAGGCACAAATGAAGTGCAGCTAGATATCCATGACAATAAGAATGCCTAGAAGTAAGTCTTCTGCAAACATTGCCTTTAGTGTATTAACTAGAAAAGCAGAGAATTTATTTCCTGAATAATTGCTTAAATGTATCTAGTTTTTGATAGAGGGGAGTTTCAGAATGAGAGAGTTTGGAATTCGTATGAGGGAGTGAATGAAAGAATATTAGAAATGCAGCTCGAAGTTCAGGTCAACCAAACTCTGTTATTGAAGTGTTGAAACTACCTTGTATTCACCAGGAGAGGGAGCCAGCAAGTAGAGCCAGAGTTAACCTGTCTCATCATGCAGAGGATTAGGGAGTTAAAAATTCTATTTTCTCTGTTTCAGTACATTTATGGCATGAAACAGGTAGCAAAATGTTTCCTTTTGATGTTCTATATGAGTTTGTGTTAGTGAGCTGATCAGAAAGGATAATTTTCTTATTTCAGATGTTGACTTCCCATAGAGACACGAGACAATGGCTAATCAAAAGGCAATCTGGTTTAGTGCTGCAGAGGCTTTACAAGAGAAGGGTACTCTGTGTGTGGATTTGTAGTCCTTCCCCTTGCACAGTCGTGTTTCATTGTTTTGATCAAGTCAACACTTCACAGGGTACACATAGGCATCGTTTTCTGGCTGGAAGGATGTCAGACAGGACTAAAGGGTCTGTGACTGATGTGTTCATAAAGGTCAAATTGTTCTCGTTAGAGAGGAGAACTGTTCAAAACTCCTCATTATTTTACTGGAAAGGTTTACTTGTTTCAGGTGCTTATGAAGCAACTTCTTGCAACTAATGGGTACAAGTATTCTTCTTGGGAGGAATACCAGCTTCTCCCCCTCCCCTACCACCCCAATCTGAAGTGCAATCCAGTAAATTTTAAATTGGAAGCACTCTCAGATTTCAAATTTTGCTGTGTGTGTTTGCCAAGTTGGTACTAGAACAACTTACCTGAACCAAGACAGGAAATGCTAGATACACTGGTAAAACATTTAAAAGCTTTTTAATATTTCTATTTATTTAATTTAGTAAAAGTTGAGGCTTTTATGTGGCACAGCAGCATGACAGGTCTTATGCTCATAATGTACACTCTTAAGTTGCTAGTAAATTATGTTATAACATCCAAAGAACTAAAATAAAAAGTGACCAAAACCTGCATCACGAATCAAGTCTCTAAAAGCCTTGCTTTAAAGTTTCTTGCCTTTGAGCCTACGAGATGTATAGCTTCTGTTTGGTTCAGATACAGCCACAGGGGAACCTTTTTGTTATAATATCAACAGCTGGAATAGATTATCGTTATAGATTTAAGCCTTGTTATTTAGACACATGAAAAATGATAGTGGGAATAAAAGTGCTATTAAATCTTTCAAATGATGCAGCATGTTTAACATTAATTCCTTCAGGAAATAATCTATTTGCACTTTACATGAATTTAAAAGGAACTAGTATCCCTGTGCCTTATAGCTGTTTTTGTGTTGTGTTGTCTCATACTGTGTATGCTAAGGGGGACAGAAGACTGTCACACATGTTTGTGTAAGACTAGGTTGTTTGTTAAATCTGTCAGCATCCAGGTAAATTTTTGTTTGCAGATAGCAATAGAATAATTGCAAACCAGATAGCTGTCCAAAAGACAGCTAAAAAAATAATCTACGACTTTAATGTCATTTCTTTGGAGGCAGAACAGAAAAGCAGGGAATTAAAAATGAGAAGGTGTGAAAGGCACCATGCACAGTTTCACATTACGCTTAAAACAGCTGTTGGAGGGGGGTAGCTCCGTTCCCCTTCAGGTCTAGTGACTGTGGGATCACTTGGTGAGGCTGATCACGTAGTTTTTCTTAAAGAGAAATAATGTAGGGGAAAAGAGTGAGATGATTTCCATGAGATCAATGAAATGATGTGATTCACTGAAGCCTGACTCTCCATGTAAGAGACCAGTGCAAGGCAGGAGATGAGGAGCTGGATAGGGCAGTGTGTGTGTGGCAGGACATAGGGGTGGATATGGACGGCTATTTCGGCAAATGACTTGATGTGAAACTGCCTTCAGTGGAGGGAGTCTTGAAGGAAATGAAGCTGTGGAATTTTGGGCTCTTTCACTCTGAATTCAAATCAAGTAGAAAAAAATGGTTGAAAAAGAGAGATGGAGCAAAATACAGGGACACTGATTTTTGGGGGGAGTCCATATACAGAGCAATAGGGGAAAAAATTTCTAGAGAAGAAGAGATGACTTGAGTGCAAGAGTGATAATCAGTTTGTAGCTCCTGTATTTGCTCTACCTAGATGATTGAGATCTTTGCAGTCACATAATGCAGCTGCAATTGCCCAGTTTCTACATTTAAAGCACAAGCATATTTGGCCTTTAGGTCTAAACCCATGCATAAATTATAACGATCATGTAAGTGGCTGAGGCAAGGCATTCTGAATAACTTTGCAGAAAGCATGTTATTTTTTGGTTTGTTAGGGCAATTCTAATGCATGCTTCTAAAAATATAAGCGACTGAAAACTAAGAGAAAAGAAAGATAGATAGGGAGCCTGGCCTTAATAAGGTATCTCTGATGTCTATGGTATCTGATTACCCTTACTACATGTGGAAATACAGATGAGTTAAGCATGTCATCATTAAGATTAATTCATTCTCTTGGATCCATTTTGTCTTCCAATCTTTTATCAATTGTTTTGGGCCAGGATACTACCATTATCAATTCACACTGGTTTTGTATTGGTCATTGGTTCAGTTTTACTTTTTAAGTATATAAAAAGGTAATTAATAATGAATAGGCGGAAATCAAGAAGTAATTCTAGTCTTCCCATCTTTCAAAAATATGTCTTCCTCCTCAGTTATCTATCTGTGTTCTTAATGTGTCAAGCTGACAATGGCAGGAATTGAAATAACTCAAACTCTGCCACTGTTATCTCGTTCCAGCCCTAACTTAAATGGTGCTACTGTGTTTCTTGCTGAGTTAGGTTCTCTCCAAAGTGTTAGGGTAGTGTTCTTTTGGATGCCAAATCAATACCAATAACCTGTTGAGCTCTTGAGCTCACGCAGGCTGTGACAAAATCCATTTTATTCTTGGTGACTTGTTCCTAACAATGTGTAGTTCATAAAGAAGCTCTGGCCTGGGCTTGTAGAATTTTTCCTGGATATGTGTTTTATAGTGGTTAGACTATCCCATGTAGCTCTGGATATTATAGTGCCTACGGAAGGTAATTTCATTCTAAGTTTGGCAGAGGAAGAGGTGGTGGTTGTTCCTTTCAAGTTACTTTAACACAGAGCACTTCCTACAGCAAAGTCGTGTTTCCATTGTGAGAAAGCTGTTATGTCTAGCTATGTGGAGTGTCAGTTAAACATGCTGGAAGAAAGGTAAAAAAAATACTGAAGAAAAAAATCGAGTGGTATTGAACAACAAGGCCTGACTTATTTTGAGTTTCCAGTTCGATAATAATTTGGATAATAAAACTTTACTGCAATATGTATGATTGTATAAAAATAAATCATAAAAAAGCCTGTTTGAGTGATCTTACAAATATTTCCATGGTCTTTCTACAGTTTCCAGAATGTCTACAGGCAAATCTTAGTGAGGACGAATAGAAATTGTAGGATGTTTCTTGTAAAAGTGTATTCATCATACAGTTACTCCAGATTTATGCTGCTGTGGCAGCACTACTGTTTTCAAAGTATGAGGAAACCTAGTATACTGGTTTCTACTAAAGATGGGTCCCAGTTCTTCTCAGTAAGGCAGGCATGGTTATTCATGGATAGTTAACTGATTCACTGTGTAAACAATAAATATAGTAGAAAAGGTGATTGCAATTGTATGTCTCTTCTGATACTAGAAACTCCAGTGTATGCAGCGCTGGATGAGACCCATCGTGTTGATCATGGCACACTGCAAGGGTCCTGTCTGTGGTGAGGTTCACCAGCCTCACTGTTCTTCACATCTTTAGATGATTCTTCCAAGTAAACAAAGTTCTCAATCTTTCACCTTTACAATACTGAACTTTCTGGTACACTGAAGTTCAGTGAGAGCATTATGCTCTTACACATCTCAACAGGAACAAATTCTTACAGGCAGTGCACACAGGCAGTACTGTTAAAGGCAGTGCACACTAATGTATGTGCTTGGCTATATAGCAGTCACTCATGCTGATGTACAGGTCTCTACAACCAAGGACTGTGGTTAAATGTCTGCCTAGATTCTGCCTGAAATCACTAACTCCTTGTTACATTATCTTCTGTGGTGGCCCACTACATATACCAATATTATAATGTGGAGAATAACAAACATGATATATTTGCAAAAGTAAAAATTACCTAAGCAATACATAAACTTATGAGTTTGACCTCAGTGTTATGCAAAGCCTCTAGGTTTTGAATGAAAGAGTAATCAAGGTTTCATAGGTAAATGGAAATGGAATAACAAGCAATACAGTTTCATCAAGTGCAGGTTTTATCCAACTAATTTAATACCTTGATAAGATAGCTGACTTCTTAAACAAGGGTAGTGCAATGAACCTAATCTGTCTAAATTTAAGCTAAGTATTTGATATAGTTCCCCAAGGGAAATTATTATTGGGGAATAAGAAAAAGAGGATTAATTCAAAAACCGTGAGGTGGATAAAAAGCTTGCTAAAGTAGAACCTTTAGTGAATTATATTGAAGGGAAAGTTATCAGACTGAAGAGAAGTTACCAGGGCTGTTTCTCAGGGTTTGGTCTGGAGAACAATCCTGTCTAATATTTCAATTAGTGACCTTGTTACAAGAACGAGATGGGTGCAATTATAAAATTTGTGGCTGACACAAAGTCAGAAAGTGTTACCAATTCTGGAGGAGGACTGGGTCATAATTTAGGAAGGATTAGATAGATTTAAGAGAATAATTCTTTCTAAATTATGATCCAGTCTTACTCCAATACCAGCAATACTTTCTGATTTTTGTCATCCAAAAATTTTATGTGACCTTGTAGACTTGACTAATGGAAATAAAATGAAGTTTAATTGTACAAAGTCAAACACATAGGCACTATTTGCAATAACTTTTGCTGTGAGATGAAACCTTATCATTTGGCTATTTTATGGGTTGTGATATGCTGGAGGTGGATGATGAGAGTATATGTCTGGTTGCAAGTACCAGTCTAGGGGTCTAGAACTGATCTGAACTTCCATTTAATTCTATACATCAACATAGGTGAGATGCTATTAAGAGAAAAATTACTAAAAAGTCTGTTCTGTGATGGACAATGGCTGCAAAAATTAAAATTTCATTTACTTTTTCTTCAACAGGACTGTAAGTGGAGGTGGTTAATTCAAACAATACCTTAATCTGAATATTCTATTTGTGAGGCACAAATAAGCTGCAGGTCAATTATGCTGTTACTCAGACTCATGATGACCAACATCATAAATCATTTCAACTTTCCTTTCAATGGCTGACATTGTTAGGGTCTTTTATGTCATATGTATCCATTTGTTTTATACTTAAGAGCCAGTTGGTGCCTGAGAGGTTATGCTCACAATCATGATGTTACCAGAAGATTTTGTTGGGGAATAAAAGTTAGTGTTTTTTGGTTTTGGTTTGTTTTTTTGTTTTTTTTAAAAGAGAGATCCATGTCAGCAGTGGTTTGTCATTGTTGCTGGCCTCAGTAGTTGAACTATCTTTGTTTTCACTCACTAGGGATAAATTCAGCCAAATCAGCAGTTCAGTTTTGAGGTCTTATTTCACAAGGACAGTAGAGAGAAGACTGCCTTTAAAAAACAAAATTTCCTTTCAGTGATGATTCTGTGGTGGTGTTTGTGGTTGGTTAGTGTTTCTTTAAAAAGTGGCAGTTTGAAGGTTACATTACAGTATTGGAAAAGCCTGTATGTTGCTAAGAATGAATGTTAGCAAAGGCATCTTGCATTCCCTTTCAGTTATAGTGAGTCATGGTATTTGAGAGAGGGAGATAAAATAACCTGGGGCTGGTTATTTTGAGGCAAACCCAGGCCCACAGATGTTGATGAGAACTTTGCTAATTTTTGAATAAGGTTTTTTAGTCTTCCAGAACAAAAACTTTGATCACTGGAAACCCATGTCTACCCAAAGCACAGGAACACATGACCTCTAGTACTTAATCTAATTCTGGTAGATCATTGATGGTATGAAATCTATTGATTTGAGAATACTTGAAATGATGTAGAATGAATTTTTAAAATAAAGCACACAATGAAAGAGTCAGAAACTGGTTGTTTCTCAGGTGATAACGTTCATAATACTGCTTGGAATAGTTTAAAAACTGCTATTGCATGATGATATTTTGTCTGTCTGCTGTATTTTCATAGATGTCTAAAAGCCCATTATCTATATCTTATTAAAAACTCTCTGCTGTTGTTTATTGGTCAGTATTTTGTATTGTGACCTTTTTGTGCTTGTAGAAGCCACAGACACTGACCAGCTTGTGTTCTAGAAAGGCTTGAGCTTAGAAGGGGTCAAATTGCAACCAAATCTGCTAGCAAATGGTCTACCTAGCAAACACCAGCATATATTATCGAATTATTTTGACGGTACAGAGTATATAGCTAGAAAGCCATTTTCTAGATAATCCTCACAACATTCTCTCTGAATTCTAACTTTACTGCCAAACATTAAAAATAAATGCCCAAGAGCCCTGATAAAGCTAGAAAGTTGAACACTGAGGAATTAGAAAATGTCACACTGAGGTGGCATTATATAATGAGGTGGCACTATAAATGGAGGTGTTTCTAAAAGTAAAAATTTCATCAAGTGTACACAGTTTTCTGTGGGAACAATCTCAGACTTGGTACCAGAAACGCTGCCTCGCTCTATCTCATTCTGTGCTCCAAATAGTGGCACCACTCAGGATCTTCTAAAAGAATTCTTACAAATAAATGAAAATACTATAAATTTTCCGAAACACGTTCATAGAATTGGCAAGACCATGTTTGATTTGACCTTCAAAGGAAAACCTCCTAAACTCCAAAGAAAAGTTCAGATATGGAAAACTTCACTCTGCATGCTTGACCTTTCAGAACACACTGGAAATTAGGATATGATAATGAAAAGACTAAGTAGTCTCTGACAAAGTTACCTCAAACATCTATAATGTTATAATAAAGGCCATTACTACTGCTGTAAGCATTGTATTGGGCGCTACTATAAATGCTAACTGGTTATATAAAGGTTTTTATAAGGTTCTAAATTAGACCATTGTCTGAATGCACATATTAAGGAATAGGCATTTGATAGGGTATATTGCATTTTTATATTGTAATTTTTTATCCATCTCAACTTCATACATTGTATTAACAAATGTAAAATTTCTCAAAGCTTTTTAGAGGTATTTTATCAGGTTATAGTCTAGTAAATGATTCACACAAGCTATTCTGCTGACCTGAACAGAACTCTTTCAATGAGAAACCACTCATCAGGGTCAATAATATGATCACAGTATAGCTCATAAATTACAAGGATATTGATATTGCTAGGGTGGTTAATTAGTATTAGAAATGCAAATTTTAATAGCAAGCATAACTGGAATTTTGCAGTAGTCAAGTACATTTCAGATTTGTGTTTACTCTCTTTCATCAGAAGCACAGAGAAAGTAGGGGTTTGTATTGATACCTTCTAGAGATCCTTGTGTAATATTGGTGACTTTGAGCAGTTATCTTGGATGACTGCCAAGGACTGTAACCAGTCTAGGGATATTCCAGCCAAAAGGGGAACCAATTTCTAGAGGTAAGGCTGCCTTGAAGACAACTTGGCACTAGAAACAAGCCCCCTTCTGCTCTGTTAGGGTTCCCACTCTCTGCTGCAGATGCTGAGTCTCAGGTGCAGCGACTGTCAAATTCTGTGCAAGTGCCAGAACACTTATTTTTTTATTTTTTTTTGCCCCATCTACTCTGAAGAGACAGAAGCAGGAGTACTAAAACTCATCAGCCTATTTTGTGTCTGGCAAGAAAAAATTGTGGGCCTTTTCCCAGTATTGGTCTGTCTCTTAAGTACTGAACTTGCTTAGAGCACAGAACTTAAAATTTTAAGTTTCACAATGTTAATACACAAGATAAATCAATTGGATTTTAATCTCCAGTTATGTTCATACATTAAAACCATTTATAGTTTGGGTCTGAAAGATCTATTGCTGTGTTTTTATTTTTGAACCTATTCTGTGTTCCTTTGTTTCTATATTATGTTTTTATACTCTGCTTCTCTATCTCTCTAGGAGATAAAGTAAAAATACAGTGTTATTGGATTAATATATCAATATATGGGAACATTAGGAATGTATAATAATTCATTTTCTCTGACTCTTATTATTTAATTCCTTCTGGATTGTAAATAATAGCAATACAGAGACCTAATCAGATTTTGAGGCTAAAATGAATCCAACCTACTTATCTTCCGAGTGTGGCTAATACAATCTCAGATGCTATTAAGGTGAAAAAGGTATTCCATAGGAATGAGGCTCTGTACTTTGAGTGGGAGTATAGGTGCATGATCTACTGAGGTAGCTCTCTGCTTTTTGAGGCAATCCTGGATTGACAAATTAACATCTTGGCATTAACAATGTACACTATTAACAATTTTCTTCCAGTAAATGCCCCCCTCCTGCCTTGTTCTCTTTAGTTGGCAACCATGTCAGTCTGATTATTATATAGAACTCAGGGTATTCCTGGTGCTGAATTCCTCCAGTCTTTGAGTTTATCCGCCATACAGCCATGCTTGCAGGTTCTCCCCATGCAGTGCTTCCTCTCTCAAGTTCAGAAGTTTTGAAACAAGATGAAGTTTGAGTCTAAAGTTCTAATGACTTCTCATGTTTAAGTATTCCTAAAGCTGTAGTGTATTAGAATATACAGTAATGAGTGTTGGGGGGTTTCAGTTCTGAATATGAAAAATAGATTTCCTTTGGCATAATGAAATTTGACCTCCTTACTGAGCATTTCAGACTTGAGTATTGGCAATGAAATGGTTAAATATTTTTTTACATATGTAAGATGCGAATCATTTAAATGTGCCTGTCTGGAAAGATGATTAGTAGCTGTGGCCATGTTTTCAAACTGCTCGAGCAGCAGTTAGTGCACTTTACATAGCCAGGCTTAGAGCCAAAGGGAAAACTTTGATATCGAAAATTCTGAAAGAAAACCTTGAAGGATTTAATTTTTCCCTATGTCATTGTTTTGCACCAAGAGGGTGATGTAGGTATGACGCCCAGCCTCTTCTGTTACAATTAGCTGGCTAAGTTTATTCTGCAGCCAAGATGTTTGTGCAGCACAACACAAACCTGAAGGTCAAGCTCTACATGCAGCATAGCACAGCACTAGGGTTAAACTGTGAAGTGAATCACTAACTCCTTGATTTACACTGACCTTCTGGTTAGCATAGCTACAGTGATGAATTCAGATTTTCACAGATCCCACCTCTCTAAACAGAGGGACTAATCCAGTGCCTTCAGACTTAAAAGTATAAGAGCCTTTTGTTGAAATTAGGATTATGTATCTGCTGTCATATTGGACAGTGACTTAAATGCCTTTTTCAAATTTATTTCAGGTGCAATGTATACTACTGGGCATTGCTTAAGTGTACTCTAAATTTTAGAACATCTAAATCACAGAATCTAAGGGGTTGGAAGGGACCTCGAAAGATCATCTAGTCCACCCCCCCTGCCAGAGCAGGGTCACCTAGAGTACATCACACAGGAATGCATCCAGGCGGGTTAAATATCTCTCTTCTTTGAATATTTATATACATTTTCCTTCTTAGAAGGGCAGATATAGCCAAGGAAAAATAATTACCTGATTCCAGAACTGCTGGTAGTTAGTAGTCTCTTTAGGAACAGAACAGAGTGTGGATCTCTTTGCTTACAGAATTTTTCCATAAGATACAATAATATATGATTGAGCTTGTAAATGTAGTGCTGCCAATGTAATTCATACCTCAGCTATTCTAGCTAGCCTTGAAGAAACCATTCTTACAGTACTCTCTTACCATGCAATAGACTCATTGTATCACTGTATACAGTATTGTAAAGAGATGGTAACACCCATCTCAGTAGATACTCATAACAATTGTGCTTGATGGAACTGCTGGGGAAGGCAAGAGGAGTGTCACCTTGACTGGCTGCAAGTGAAGTAGGATGAGACTCTGTATTTAGCTGATGTGTTTGTAGGAGTTTCATTCCCATAGTGCCTAACAACAGTAAACTTTTTTTCTTGCAAGCTGCCTAAGTTTAATTAGGCTTCATAACTGGGGTTAATCAAGTCAGTTAATTTATGTGTTGAAGTAGAGGAGAACCAGCCAATCTAATTACCAGAGCCAAATAATGGTGCAGCAGGAAGGGGCACCAAAAGGAAGCATTCTTTCCCTAGGTTTTGGCAGCTGGGATTGTTTAAGACAGGAATAGGATTGGGGCACTGTGACTTATTTAACCTTTGAAAGATATATTTTTGCATCATTATATATTGATTATTTTAAGCCAGTTCAGCTATTTATTTTAAATGTACCTTTTTAGAGTTCTGGAGTCTGTTTAGGGCTTTACCTTTTGAACAATGCCTTACCTTTTCAAGTCCTTCTCCCCTTCAGTTGCTAATATTAGGGTACATGCATAATTTGAAATATTTACTGGAGACACCATTGGCTTGCAAGCCTGGAAAAGCTAATAACCTATTTTACTCCCTACATTTACTAAAAAATCTATTTATGTTTTCAGGTTACATTGTATTATATGTATCTCATGTAATCAAGTTTGTAGTTATTCCTCTATAACTTTGTAGTGAGGATGATGCCCATTACCTATGAACTGTCAAAATCTTACATATGGTTGGCAACTTCAAAATAATGTATAAAATTAATTTCTCTGACACTTTGCCCCTAGTTATTAATCAAAAACTATAGCTTTATGCTGACTTTGATCCACCAAAATCCTTTTGTACAAACACTGAGGGAAAATGTGCTGTATCAACCAGTGAAAGAAAAGGATGTTTCCTTGAATAATATACATAAAAAACCTAGATCTAAATTCTCTGTGTATAACTACGTGAGCATGTGTGCCTGAGAGCTATAGTTAGATAAGGTTGTTCCCACTATTGCTGTCATAGCTCCTTTCAGTTTTTCAGGAGGGAACGAGAAACTCCGGGGCTCTAATGGGTACATGAACAGCTTTGTACTTTTGGAAATAGCAGTTCATAATTGGATGGTTTCATACATAGAATTGCTTTGGTGCAATCTGAAATGCTTAGTTGACATTGTGTTTGTCACATAAAGTTGACGTAGTTGTCAGCTTTTGGCTGGGATGACAGAGAAACTACATCTCCTCTACAAAGTGCAGGGCATGTGTAGTGAAGCTTCTATGTCTGTGCGCTGTGTTTTGCTCTAGTTTAGTGTTGTTGGTCTCGGTTTTCTGAGAGCAAAGTTCCTAATATTAAGAAGGGAATTCATTCTTGTCACTAGAAATGGAAAAACTACTGAGTTTCACTTCATAAAGGTGTAACTCAATATAGGCACAAAACTGCACAAGTATTTAGACTGTAAGAATTTTGTGTTTTATCATTACTTATACTAACAATTGATGGAAGATGCCTTCCTACAAAGTTTCTACCAAATCGACTATCCACGATGAATGTGGCAGGAAAACAAGAAATTAAGAGATCTGGGTTCTATTTCTTTGTCTTCTATAGATTCAGTGTGGTACTGGACAGTCACTTCACTTTCACTGTCATCTGTGAAATGGGAAAGGTTATGTCTTTGTAAAGGACTTTGGGATATGTGCTTGGAAAGTACTGACAAATTAAAGGGCATTTGCATTGTGATCTATGTTTTATTTCCTTATTGAATAAAATAAAATAGCATCTTAATGTATCAATAAAGAATTCCTCACAAGTTAAGGATATACATCTTTAACTCTGTTTTATTCATTTGCATTCTGCCGTATGTGCTAGATCAACTCTAGAAGCTGAAGGCTCTTGCAGTTAAGATTATCACACGTAGTGGACAGGACCAAGTTAGCTTGCTTTTATCTCAACACACAAGAGCTGTAGTAAAATATAAAACCCCCATTGTTTCCATGGCTATTAAATGTCTGACTTTCTGAATGTGCCTGGCAATCCTGGCATTAACTGTGATGAGTACTTTTGTAGTATGGACACCTGTCTGTTTTGAAGTGTGCTTTGCACCAGCGCTGATCACATTGAGTGTGGAATGGCAATCCAACAGGACGCAACAGCTAACAGTTACTACCACCCAGATCTCCTTGAATTGGTAACCAATATTCTTTTATCGAAATAAATGGCACCAGCTACTCTTCCTGCACATCTTGCTTTTTCTGTACCTGCTGCTAGTATTACTGAATATTGTATTCTGGCAATTTTTTTGAAGCTATGCTTTCCAAATACATTTGTCAGACTTTTTTTTTCTTGTTAGGTATTAAGATGTTATTAAGACTGTTGTAGAAAAATACTGGACAGGCTGGGAGGCTCATTTTGTGTATGACACCTCAAAATCCAAATAGTAAACCTTTTGTGCAAAACAGATCTATTCCGTAAAAGCAAAGCATTTGGAAATATGTCTCTCCCTTAAGAGATGAAAGCCTTAAACTTCATCTTTTAGCCAGCAAGAACTTGAAAGCTTGCACCATCTAATGAAAAACATCTTTCAGCACTAATAACATAATAAGAACAAATTGGGCAATGATCACACATAAACCAGGATAGATAGCACCCTGGGAGTATGATCTCTAGCAGATTGTTAAAGGTGAGGCTGTTTACTGATTTCTGAAGAAATGCTATTTTGGAAGTGACAGCTGCAGCCTCTGCAGGGGATGCTGCTGGCTTCGTATTGAAACACTGGCTTTGTGGTACTTAAAAGAGGATTAGATAGGACAAGGATAATCCCTAAACAGGCAAGAATATGTCTTTTAAATGAAATGCAAGAGCGAGTGCTGTTAGTTTGGACAGCACTAGATTCTGTTCCTCTCTGTGTTTGCTGTTAGCTTTTTCCTTTCAAATACAGTGACAAGTATATTTTATTATTTAGAATGATCTTTGGAATATGATTCCTTGTATTGTGAGAAATGTTTGCCTGTATTTTTTTCTTACATATATCAAAATTTTACAAAGCTGCAGCCACAGGTATGCCATGAGCATTGCAGTCAGTTTGAAAAGTGGGCCTGGTGTAGTTTTTCCAATGATATTTCACCTCTACTTCAGAAGTGTAACTAAACTGGCTGAAAGGAAATGGAAAGTAAAAAAAAAAAATCGGTGAACCTGAAGCATTTTTTTCTTGACAGATTAAATTACATTGATGTTATATTCTAGGTGAGGAGAACCTAAGATGGAGAATTCAAAAAAACCCTGAGGGATGACCTGCTTCATTTCTAAAGGTACTCAAAATGACTAAACCACCACCAAAGTGCTGCTGGCTGCAACATTACATCTCCCAGTTTATACTCAGGCTATTTCTTCTCTTCTCATCTTGTTTAATAGCATGAAGCTTTACTGATCTTTTAAAAAAAACACGTATTTGAGTTGCTGTGGTGGGAATATGGTGTTCTTGCTGCTAAAGTATGCCAAATATATTTGGACACATTAATTGTATATCAGTCCTTCTCTCTAGTGTACATAGATATCTGCCTGGAAAAATTTGCCTCCAAAGAGATGTCAAATCTCTTGATAAATGGTGAAAAATAGTTTGTCCACCTCGTGGTCTTCACAGCTGATGTCTGCTTTAGAGAGAGAGGCTGCATTTTTTTTGTGGAAATAGGGAACACATTGCATGTTTAAAGCAATGGAAGGGAGAGAAATTATGGAAGATGGGAAATGGACTGATTGGAGCAAGACCCGGGCATCGGAAGCATCTTGCTGAACAGTTTAGTTAAGGCATATCTTGACGTAATATGCAAAGCAAGAGTAACTCCCTGGTGGCACTGATCTGCATGGTGTGGATCCTTGAATTACATGATATGGTCACAGCAATATCTCTGCACAGCTTTCCATTTAGGCTGGGGTTCTCACCAAACTTGCCTTGTCTATATGAATACAGAATAGGAGGCTGAGGGTATCATGTCTTGATCATCAGTACTTTGCTGATTTGAGCTCAGATTTTTCTCAGCCTAAATCCCAATTAAGTCCCTATGAATGGCTGTTCTCACTGTCTGGATCCACGTCTTCAGAGATATCTGGCCAATGGGAAAGCTTCAAATGTTTAAGAGGAACGTAGGGTGGATTATTTGGGTTTCCTATGTTTGAGTTTTCCCTTTGAAGTGAAATGAAAACTGGAAAAGATTCCTTCCCTTTCATGCTGGTTATGATTTCTAAAACCTAGAGCACCTATTAGGAAAGGCTTTATTATGCCAGACAGTGAAGTTAAATGGGCAAGTTGACCAGGAGAAGGTACCAAATATTTCTAACAAAAAGGATAGCTAAGGCAGTGTGTTGCACTGTATGACACTGCGTCAGTGAGCAGAGCAAACAGTGTACTAGGATCTTGAGTTTTTGTACAGAAAACACATGACTTTCCCATCCTGTCAGTCCATTTTAGCACAGAAAGGAGCTACGTCCTCTCTGAAACATTACTGTGTAAACTGAGAATTCATGTCTTCATCGTATGTTGATAAAGCTAGTAAAAGGTTATATTTGAAGATTTCATCTTTCTCTTCATTTGATGCCCATTGATGATGAAAAGATGGCTACTGTTATTTTATTTCAGTGCTAACATTTGCATTTCCATTATTATAACACCTCCTGTCAGTGTTTATAGGTTTGAATTTGTGAGGTTTTATAAGTTGGACATAAAATACTCTCTCTTTACTGAAATTTGGCAAAGAAATTTTTCAGCCTTGAATGATTTGAAACTCATGTACATTGGAGGGAAAAAAAGCCATAATGCCTCACAACTCCTGTTTCTCTTTAATTAAAAAAAAATAAAATAAAATCAGCCCATATGGAGAAGTTTCTGATTGCATTTCCCTGTATCTTAGAAAAAACGGTAAAATTGTTACTAAAAGGCCCATTGCTAGTGACTTTAGGAATTCATCAGCTGTCTCAGTGATGAATCTTTCTGAAACTGAAATGATTCCACAAAGTTTGAAAATTTTGTGGTGCCAATTGCAATGATGATCTTTAGAAGAAGAAAAAAATTCTTGCTTTAATTCGAAGTAATGTCAGTGAATTTTGTAAAGCATTCCTTCAGTCACACTTACTGGTATAAACAAAAATGTAGTTAAATGGCTAGATGTTAGTAGAGTAGTATTTGTGGTCACATCTCAGGTAATAAGACAGCCTTCAGCTTTTTAGTACTTGCATGCTTTTAGATAGAATTTATTGTGCTGGGTGAATAGTAGTTTTATAGGTTAGAAAACTGGGTCCTGGAGCTATTCTTATTTATTTCTTTAACAGAAAGGTCAAAATTTTTGTAGGTTTTCCTTTCATCAAAGTATCTGTCCTCTTTAAATGTTACACATTTTTTTCAAGTTGGACATGGTACTTCTTAATTTAAAAAAAAATTTTGTTTGATAGGCACAGCTCTTTCACTGCCACGTGCACAGATTCATAGTGTATAGCGTGGGGATAAATTGGAACATCAGGGAGTTTCCACTGGTAGCTAATTTGGTGCTTTTCATGAACTCTGATGTCATTCTTTTTTAGTAATTGCTTCTCTTCTAGAGTAGACCTAAATCTTGGCTGTTGGAAAATTCAACACAATCGATATTCTGTTGGTCTTCCTGCCAGCAAGATTTAGGTACAGTTTTCAGTAGGTTCTAATCTATGTCTTTTAGGTCCAACTCTGTGTACAAGTTTTTTTGCCTACCCTGCATCCATACTGCTTAATTGCACTCCACACAGCTCCCTGGATATCAGGAAGTCCTGTAACACTGGAAGGGAGAAAACTGATGTCTGTTTCATTGTTTTTCAAGGGCACAGCCAATACATTGAATTACAGTGTAGGTGAAATGACTATGCTCATTGCGTGTGCCATAGAAGACTAACAGCAACATCAGTGATATCAGGCAGACAAGGCTCACAATTCTTCCTGGTGGACTTTAAATTCTTGTGCAGTAAGGGTCAATGTGATATGAAGAATACTGAAGTTTGGCTTTAGAATACTGTGAATGCACCACACTTAAGCAACAGTATCTTAAAAGGGTGGATATGTGGGCATGGGTTGTGTAGCAGTTTGTGCTTTAGCTTGCTTTGTGGCCCATCACCTAACAATCAGTATATATGACCGAAGAATTTGTGTAATTGAAAGGAATATTTTTGTTAATTGAGCCTGTCCTTGAGTCTGATTATACCAAAAAATGATCATTCTGAGTCTTCCTCTGTATTTCCTGTGAAAGCTGCCAGTGTGTCTGCGTCTTGAAAAATCTACGAGAACTGCAGGTTGGCCCATCAGGCAGGGAACCTAGGAAAAGACTGGCGAGACATCCCCAATATTTTAACCCTCCCCAGTGCAGTGTTTTTATTGCTTTATCAAGCTGATGCTTAGGGTTTCTGTTTCCAGGAAGAGAGAAATTGAGAGCATATTGATTATTTTGTAGCACTAACTGGTGTACGGTTCAGTCAAGACACTTCTAGCCCTGTAGCAATTTTGGCTAGGCTAGCTAATTTGCTTAAAGCAGTACACTGTTGAAGGGAACCCTTCCACACTTGATTATAAAAAGCTTATTTGGCTTTGAAAAGTGAAATATTATCAGAAGGAAAGATATAAATTATAATCTGAGAGAAGAGAGACTAATTAAAACAGCTTGGGTTTGGGTTGAATCAGAATTTCAGAAAGATTTGGTTATAATGCTACCCTAGATTGTATTTGTAAATACCTGAAGAAAAATGGCTTTGAATGTCAATAAATTTGAAGTGTGTTTTAGCAGCTTTATGAGCTCTAAGCATTTATAATGGAAGGAATATCAGAAGGACCAAAGAATGACATGGATAGTTAAAAATGAGCATTGGAGAACAAGTCAGTGAAAAACTTAGTACATGACAAATACACAAATTAGTCTTATTCTTACCGGTTATGGGATAATAAAAAGCCTGTTAGCCAAATTTAGGTGTCTAAATTTATTTGAGTATTCATTGGAATTGAATTCCATACTTGCATGTTTTTAGTGGCGAGTGTCAACACTAACAGTTACACGTCCACCACTTCTGAAAATTCGTATGTTTAGAGATCTATACCTGGCTTAAACATGTCTTCTGAGTCACTTGGATTTTGAGAATGTTGGCCTAAAATTTGTTGAAATTGCCCTTTCATTAAAAGAGAGTAAAATATTTAGTAGCACTTCTTATCTACTGACCAATATGAAGATAATGCTCATTTTCGCACATGCTCCTTCCAATTTATTTTTAATACTGATTAGAATTTACTGCAGATACCTAATTTGAAACAAAGGCAAGCAGTGCCATCTCAAGAAACTGCTTTCAAGATGTAGTGGTTTACATAAATGGAATCACGTCATGGGGTGATGCAAGACAGGACATCATGTGCTAAAGAAATTATAGCTTTGAAGCAGGGCACTTCAGCATATTACTGACAATGCTCATTTATTTCTGAACTAGCAAAAGCTGCCAAATCTCTAGTGCCTGGAAGGAAAAAAAATTTCCATTTTGGGAGTGTGTCCCACCTGCAGTTAGTTATTCAAGCTAGATACATACTAGTCAAGCAACGGGAGTGAGTCAAACATTTTTGAGCATGCAGACTGCAAGGTCTAACCAACAGAGTCATGAGGACTTCACCTCATTGTCCTGTGAGGGGAAAAAAAGAAAATTTTAAAAAAGAGCTTGGCTGGTAACCAGGCCAAAAAAACAATAATGAGGAAAATAATCTTTGAAAAAAAAAATGGCCTGGCAGAGGAAATTTAAAATAGGAACATGTGTTATTGCAGAATTTAATTGACAAAAATCTGGTACTAGTGCCCTAAAATTAAGGAATTCAACTTTCATGTGAATGGGAAGAGATGACAATGTACCTCTGTGTGTGTGTGCCTGTATGTATATGTAAATATAAATTAGACTTGTGAAGCTTGAGTTCTTGTTATCATTAAGGAGGACGGTTGTGAGGTGGGTTGCCAAAAGACCTTCATGATGTCTACATGTTAGTTGCAGTGTAGTAATGAAAGGCCTTACAGCCAGATGAAAATAATAAACCATAATTTATCACGAGGTGATCTGGTACCAGGCAGTACCTTGGTGAGGAATTTCAGGCACCCAAGCTATTAAATTGCACCACTAGTTCAAAATGAGGAATTAGAGTTGAAAAACTAATCTTATTTGCCTTATACAGGCTGTTTAGGGGCTAACCAGGATAAAACCAGACTTTAGCAGGCTGGTATAAAGTCTGAACTTGTAGGTCCTCATTCTCAGCTATGACACAGGGCATAGGTCTCGCAAGGTGGATATATCCTGACCCACATTTCTCATTAGCTTGAAAGCTGACTGCTGTCAAAATGCTGCTTCAACTACTGTGAGTTGCTCTTCTGGTGCTGTTTCTTCTGCTTGTAAGGTTTATATGAGTTTTGAGCAAAACTAATCTTCAGTATAACTGTGCTGACATCAGTCAGAGATGCATCTGGCCAGTGACTAAAAATAAAAGAGTGACAGTGGATAGTTACAGTGCCTTAAATCTGTGTTTGCAAGTATTTTGTGTGTGTGTGTTTGAATCGCTATATAGCAATAGAGCTTGGTGCAGGGTTTTTTATGTACTGGGATTGTGCCTGGTTTGTCACTCTTCAAGGGAGAAGCCACAGTTATGCATAAAATACAGAGGAAATACCTTAGGAGGAATGATGGCTTTAAATGTGGGACCTGTGAATGAGCCTTGGATCCCATATTATAGCCTCACAAACCATAGCCTAAGAATTACTTCTGTAAGGCACAGTAGATATCCCTAAGAACCCATATGAAGCCAGGTCAAAGGTATGAGTAACACATTAGGTCCTATGCAGCCAGTGGATCCATACAAAATAGCATGGACAATTTTTGCAGCTTTTTGTATCATATGCTGTTGTTTGATAATCTTATTTCTGACAGCAATTTATCTAAGTCTTTCTTGAATTATGTAAACTGTTGACACCAAAAACATCATGCAGTGAGGAGTTCCACAATTTAACAATGTTGGGAGAAAAAACCACACACCTCCTTTTCTTTTTTTAAAAAAACTGCTCCATTTCATATTCTGTAACTCTCTGACTGGGAGATATGGTGAAAATGGCTCACTCTTCTCCCTCTCCTTGCTCTTGTTGATTTCATGGGGTCTGATACTTGCAAGTGGATTACAACAATGGAGTTCTGTCTTCTGCTGGAAAGCTGTGTTCAGTACAACAGGCTGTAAATGTAGACTGCATTAGCCATCCTATGCCACCTTCCAGCCTGGACATTCCCTTTATCTTACCAGAACTAGGAGTGCCTGGTAACAGAATTTTTTGTTTCTTTAAAGGGGAGGTGAATTGCCTGTACTTGCATCATCACTATGAGCACTTGCCATGCATTCCTCACAGGACAAGCTGTAGGTGCCTAACCACAAACCCATATTCCATGGTCAACAGGGCTTGAAAACTGAGAGATGATCGATATTAAAGGAAAGATGGTCAATATAAAAGGAATAACTGGAAATACTTTTTATTCTGTTTACTGAGCATAGGTAATCTTTCTGATTGCCAGAAAAAATGTGGTGGGCGTTCAGTGTAGAACTTTTCACTTTCAAACACATCATGTAGTAAGATTTTGAAAGGATTTAAGAATCTATAGATCGGTAACATGCAATTACTCAAGATTAACAATAAAAATCAAGCCTTAGTTAACTTGGACTGAAGTAAGGAGTGGAATTTTTAACTTAACAAAGGACAATTTGCTAGCTGCTTCGAGGAGGGAAGATTTATTTCATACTGAAATGTCTGGTGCTTCTGGCTGCTAAGGGCAAACATTTAGACTTGCCAGAATAATGGCCTAATCCAGGATGGATACTTGAAGCTGCCAGGCTGGCTCTGAGTACTTGAAGCAGCCTGGCTGGATGCCACAGTTTGAGGCTATCCATTCTCCTGTGTCATCTGGCTCTCCTGTATTTGGCATTGTGTTGCTTTGTTTCTATTGCAAAGCAACAAAACAGAATTACATTTTTAGCAACTGGGAATGTGGGAAACATCCCCAGCTCATTAATTGCAAGAGCTTTTTGGAGACATGTTCCTTCAGACAAGCAGGCCACCCGCAATATGGGGACTTACAAGACATGGCCCTTTTCCCATTGTGGAAGGGCTCTTAGGGAAGAAGGCTTTATGCTGTTTTGCGTTCTATTTTGACAAGAGGACGCTAATGGAAATAGCTGATAAATACTTTGCTGTGCCTGTTAGTGCAAGAAAGCAACAGGTGAGTTGTCATTTGTTTCCAATACAACAGCATCAGTTTTAACTGCCTTTTTAGCAAATGTACACCAATGTTTCTAGATTTTATTAGCTGAAATATTAAAGCCATTTTTTCTTGGTGTATCTGCAACATTTTTCAAAATGTAACATTGCACAGCATTGATATCATCATTTTGAAAGAGATTCATCATTTTATAGAGAGAGAACTGAGACACAAACTTAGACCTCACTGGCTGAGGGTTCCTTGCAGTGTCCCCATAATTCTAATTTCACGATGCACATCTTGCCATTTCCACCCCACATTTTGATTTCCCTGCAAGATGAAATTACTTGCTCACTGTCAACAGAAAAGGCTGATAGCAGAGCCAACCATAGACCCCAAAGCCATAATTAAAGCCATTTTTCACCTTGGTGCAATCTCAATGCAAAGCATAGAAGTGCAGCTGAACAGAACCTCCCTCCACTCCATCAGAGCTCTTGCTCATTTGCTGTTACCTTGCATAATTTTCTCAGTGTGATTTTCTGTTAGGTCTCCATGCAAATTTTGATGGGCTCTCTGGGCTTCCTTGCCTGTGCTCTTTTATTGATCTGTTTCTATGGAATTCCTCACAATAAATAAATGTTACAGCAGTGTATAAAAGGCTCATGCCTGTCATTATGAATGATAGCTAAAGTGCACATGCATGATCTTGGCCCCAAAAAGAGAGATTCTTAAGAAATGTGATGTGTATGTAGATTACCTTTTATTTCTCCCTTCTCATAATCTATGACCTTTTCCTAACAGGTAGTAATCCCTTGTGATAAATCATCTCATCATTTACCAGAAACAAAGAACAAATAACTGCATCACAGACTGCTCAATAAAGCCAGACTTGTAAGTTAACAACACAGAGTTTTCTCGACAAGCATGGCCTCTTTTAATCTGCTAATATCCAATTACATTGTGATATTTATAAAAATCTCGTCCAGATATCTTTAAGAAATTAATATTTTCTTACTGTTTTTTTCTTTCTTTTCATCTCCCTTTCTTTCGCAGATTAATTATAAGCAATTATTTCCTAGTTCTTTCCAGTACACAAAGTTTGAATACTGGTTGGTGTGCAAGTTGAATTGCTCCTACCCTTGGCTGTGTTTGTACTAAAACCAATGCACAAGGCAGAAAGCTCAGAGGTGGTGCTAAATGTGACTGTGCCAGAAGAGGAAAACATTGGCTTGTGTTGACAGACTGCTTGTGTTCGTTAGCCTTCACTATAGCAGAACTACACAGCCATGTGTCCTGAGCAGGTATTACTATGCAGGTGCTGCATTTTGCTGGGTGGATATACAGGCACAAACTCAGTGTTTTTGTTTGACATAATCCTGCCCAAGGTCATACGAAGTAGATGTGTGAGTGAACAAGGGATTTGGGGAATGCAAAGGTAGCACATTTAGGTAGCAATTCTAAATAAGAAGATTTTTTCCTTCTTATTTGTGTGTTGTCTGTTTTGATCAGGACCTCCTTAGAGCCAGAGAATGCCTTTGCTATGTCCCTACAGTATTTGGTACAAGACTCATCCTCTGTCAGAACCTGTAGAAACTACCAGGATATAAATAGCAATACAAAATGCTTCACAGGACAGAGAACTTCACATTAGGAGAAAGGCTAGCATATATAAAACTGAAAAAAGAACACCCAGATGCAGATGTCCATGCTAGTATCATCCAATAGTATACTTACTAGCAAGAGTAAGTAAGACTAGAGTGCCTCCGTCTGACAGACAAATGTACTTGCGTGTACACCCACACACTGTGTTTGTACAGGCAGAGTTGGAGAACGATAATTACAGAGCAAATGAGAGCAGTTCCTCTCCTCTTCCTATTCAGTAGCTGAGCTGAAGAAGTAGGTGATAATATAACCTGTTCTCTTTCTAATTGTTATTTGTTGCGTTCAGATTGAACTGCAGGAAAGTTGCCCTTCAAAATCTGTGATTAAAATAGCTGAGGTGTGGAGACAGTTGGACACCACAATAATCTGTGAGAGCATAATTTTTCCCATTGTTGAGAAGATTATTTTGTTTTGTTGCATACTAAGAAAATAACACCTACATTTTTTGTTTCCATCAGTTAATCTCACTCTGCAAAGACCAGTATGATTTACAAGCTCTTGGAGAAAGGCAGTGGCTTTTCCAGTGTCACTCAGTCGAAGGGCAGAAGCAAAGAATAGAACTCCAGTCCTCTGTGTACCATCCCAGTGCTCTGTTTACTAGGCCAAGTTCTTGGTTGGTGGGTGTGGAATGGCACAGAAAATGAGATGACATATCAGAAATGCCCATTCAAGGGACAGTCTTAGTCTTTATGATTTAGTGACAAAGAACAAGCTGGATACCTCTCTCTGTTCTGCAATGAATGGGGGGGTGAGTGAACCTCTCTTGTTATTGCCATAAGCTCCCATTGCTATTTGGCATTGCTCATCCTTGTCATTATTCTGTGGCTAGCAAATGGACCTGCTGACTTCTGGACTGACCTTACTAGGCTCTATGTTTTATTGATGTCCTATGGTTTTCATGACTTCAGAATTCTCCAGTCACTTTAATTAGTTGAACCTGAGTTCACAAACTTGGAGACCTTTTAAAGCATTTGGCAGGCTGTATGAAAGTGTCACAGCAAAAGTCTGTGAAGTGCACAATGCAATCCATGTTGAATATAGGGAGGTGTTAGATAGCTTTTTAAATATTGAATATTGAGGGAAAAATACATGAGGAAAAAATGTGCCTCTCTACTGAGCATCCTAAAAAGAAACTCGGGGTGAGCTTTCCCAGGTACTTAATATAGGACTAATGCATCTCTCATTGATTTAAATCAGAATGGAAATAGTCCAGGACTCAGTCTCTCCCTGACTAATAAGCTTCTTGGTGTCTTGTTCAAAGTGTGCAAAGCAATGTCTCTGCGATTCCATCTGTTGGTTCCAGTGAGGTCAATGTGCTGTACGGGATATGGACATAGCAAAGCAAATGAGGGGTCAATGTGCTGTACGGATATGTCTGCCCACTGAGCCTGTGTGGGGACATGCTGGCACTGGCACAGGCTGCCCAGGGAGGTGGTGGAGTCACCATCCCTGGAGGTATTTAAAAGATGTATAGATGTGGTGCTCAGGGACATGGTTTAGTGGTGGACTTGGTGGTGCTGGATTAAGGGTTGGATTTGATGATCTTAAAGGTCTTTTCCAACCAAAATGATTCTACGATTTTGTGCTCACCACAGGTGAGCACAAGAGGATGTGCTCTTAGTTGTCTCACTTATGGAGGTGGTATAAGGTAATCCATACAGCTTCACAGCTCAGGGAATCTAACAACAAGCATTGGGTCAGGTATTGAAGCTGATGGATGGTAACCTATTAAGTCATAGTAACTTCTTGACTTTAAATCATTTACTGTGTTCCCATTGACATAATGAGTACTGAGTAAGGACTGAGTAGTGTTTGGGTATTGTACTGCAGGGGCTCTGTGTTTCAGTACTTGCCTGCCCTTATTACCAGTGCAGAATGAAAGGGGGTGTTGATGTATGGGCAATCTGCTCAAGTTGCAGCTGGTGCCCCAAGTATAATTTTAGGTCTATCAGACATTGTAACTGTATTTTTAATTGCCTGTAGGATGTGTGCAATCTAATTGCTTCCCAGTGTTAGATCACCAACAAGTAACCAACATTAAGGAAAATAACCATCATCCATGGGCCTTGTGGATTTTGCCTCTGGTATCGCTGTTCTGAATCAACACTGTGGTAACTGAGCACTGAGAGTGTACGTACAAATCTCTTGAGGCTTTATGGAAATACAGTGACAGAAATAAAAGGTTGTGATCAAAAGACCAGAATAATTGCTGTCACACAGAATTTAAAATATTTAAGATTTACTTAATGAATAATTAAATATATTAAAGCCTTTGATACTGAAGTGGTTGTGCTTAGCAGAAGCTATTCCAGGGCTGGTGTCTGAGTTTCAGGTCAGCCTGACTCCAGACTATTAATTTGCACTGTGGATAACTGCATCTGTTTCATTCCCCGGTGATCATGACAGCTCTCATCCTTTTTGCTGTCCTGTAAACTACTTGGTTCTGTTTGCTCAACTCAGCTGCTGGCTCGTTCAGATCTTAATGATACAAAATGGGCATAATGAAAAGAAGCAGCTGGTTGCATGTAGAGTTTCAAGCAGTCAAAGCTGTGCAAGGGGAAATCCCCAGCTCTGGCGTATACTCTTCCAACATTGTGAGGAGGTGGTGGCTGTGCTGAAGATGTTAGTTTGCTCATGTTTTTGTATACCTTGAAATTCATTAATGTAAATTGGGACTGGAAGTCCAGCTTAAAGATGGGAAGCAGGTAGTTTAGCTCAGTTCTACGACTGTATGAGAACATTTTTTAAAAATTATTATTGTCAACATGATGGGAACTGGAAGAATCCTGGAACCTCTGGATCAAATTGTATCACCATAGAGCTCGTGTGGCTGGTTTTTGAAAAAAATTGAATGGCGGAAGGAAGGAGCTGGAAAAGAATACGGAGCACTGGAGGCTGCACTTGCAGACTGTCTCTTGTACAGAGCTGTGGTGAGCAAGCAGGGGAATTTGACTTCCCTGCTACTCTGGTCTCCCACTGTTTCTGTGGCAACAGGTGTCAGTCTGCTGAAAACAGAGTAAATAAGAGTTTGGAAACAAGTATTGTTTTAAATCAGTCACTTAGGTTTTGCAGGCTGACAACTGCTCCTGTGGCAATAGCAGCAGGTAACAGAGCAGTTACGTTCCCAGTTGTCAGGTTCACATCCAGCTGCTAAGTGACAGCTGAAAAATCTCATTTTGTTAAGAGCACCCCCAGGCTTGTGGATCTGAGAAATGGGGAGTGGTTTTAAACTGTTCATTAGACAAAAAAAAATATGCCTGCCTCTAGGACAATATAGAAGGGGAATGTTAAGGAAAAAGGTATTTTAATACTCCCAGAAATCCTCACACTTCTTGGTGGGGAGATCAGAGTTGGTCTTCACACACATACGTACAACTCTGTATCACCCTGTGTTCAGCTCTTGTAAAACTAACTGTAAGATTTCAAGTCCACTCGCCTTTGAGGTTTCAAATATAGGCATTAATGCCTGTTTTTCTGGATACCTTTTATATCTTAAGTCTGAAGGGAGTGGGACAAGAAGCTGTTTTTTTTTTTAAGAGGTGTGAATAGAAGACAGCAAAGGGAATCTGTCACAGTATCTGGCTCAAATTTACATTAAAAGGGAATAAATACTGGCAACACTTTCAAGTGTTTAGGAAAGGAATTTGCAATATTTGCCTGTATATGTAGCTCCTGTTACTGCAAAAATAGATTCCAAGTATGTTTGCTTTACCTGTGGACTGAAAACTATATTGCTGCTTTTTTGTTTCTAATGTAACCATTGTTCATGTTCTCGTTTGCCTTTCACAGTCTGGTCTGTGTAAGTAAGACTGAGAGACGACATGTTGGATTTGGTCTCTAGACATTTGGAGAAGCCTTGAGGTGACCAGAAACAGCAGTTAGAGGTATTTTATAAGAAGCAGACACAGAGCCAGAACTCTGTGCAGGGGTGTTAAGGCCACATAATATCTGGTTGAAACTGTAGTTTTAGAAGTGTCATACTTAAATTGTGCATAAACCGTTATTGATTTTTAGAAATTGTAGTAACATTTTGAAAAGTGAGGGTGTCTTAAAAAACAACACCAGATTTCTTTTCACTGCTTCTGAATTTTGCTGTGTGATTCAGGACCTTATGTCCTATGGCAAACCAATGTGCAGTAGCTTCCAAACTCATTAGGTGCAGTAGCTACTTGCCAGGTATTTCACTCTCATTGAAATCCGTCTAAAATCTACATCTGTCAGAAAGCTTTAGAAGAGGCAAACTAATTAAAACATTAGGGAAATAATTTTGCTCACCAAACTGCCTATGATTTTTACAGAGGCAGGAGAGCCTTTATCAGTAAGACACTTCAATGTTTTAAGTTCAACTGCCTATCATCTCAGCTTTGCTGAGCTCTTGAATACAGAGTTCACAAGTCTCATGTGCTTTTCGAGATAACTAGGGCATTTGTGGGCAGAATATGATCAGTAGTGCTAATTAGTTAAAAATTTGGTAGGCATTTCAAATATGATTTTCTCTTTATTAATGTTAATCAGTTAATATCAGTCTTATGCTATACGTAGCTTCTTCATTTTTGTACTAATTTACTATATAAAGATCAGTGTTTCTATTTTTCCCCTCACAGTCTCTGAGGGCTCTCAATCTGCTATTGTACATGTGAATCTGTTTTGCTCTCCATTTTCTCTGCCATTTCTTTGATCTCTTCTCTGTTTTGCAATTTAGAAAGTTTTCATTCCCCTAGATAATGTGCAGTGTTATCATTTTTCTCTGGAGATATGCAGAATTCTTTTTGCAGATCCCAGAACAATTCTGCAGCATGTATCTGACAACTCTGTGAAAATACCAGACCTCATTTTCTTGCATATCATTGGACTCTCTCAATTTTATATCCCTAATACCTTGCATTCACAGTGCAACAACATCTATGCGAATAATAAAGTTAAAATGCAGAAGTTAAATGAAATAATTGCCATTCTGAAAACACCTCCCATCAAGATACAGCCTTAGCTCAGTGGAGCAGCTCCTCAGGTTGTATTAAATTCGCTGCCTGAAATTGCTAGAAATAAACATAAAGGTATTTGTGGACACAAGTGAGCTTGATCTTTCAAGTTAGATCTTAGCAAATTAATAGTGGGCAGGCGTTTGGAGAAGCCTACAGCCATTTGGACGTCTGTCTGAAATTGCCAAACCTTGAATCCCAGTTTAATACCAATATTGCCCAGTTTGATCATGGTAATGAGTGTGGCAGAATTTCAGAATAATGACTTAGTGGTGGATCCATCAAGACCTGATGCTGCTGCTTCCCTAGAAACTCTTCAAGGGAAAGGAATAATTTCCTCTGCTGAAAGAAAATTTGAATTCTAGTATTTTAGTGGAACTGTAAAGCTGTTCCTTTTCTGGCTCTAATAATTTTGTATTTTCAGTGTGAAGGAAGTTATTACAAAAGTTGTAGAAACCTGAGAGAATATATTTATCATTAAAGGACTAATTAAAAAGTCTATCAAGTGCATTGAAACATGGAAAAATGAAAGCAAATTGTAGATAAAAAGTACATTAGACTTAATTTTCTCTCCTAACTATTCAGCTTGATGCTAGCCACACCTTGGACAAGCTAGATGTATAGTATCATCAGGTAGATGATACTTTGGTTTTAAAAGCAGATTTTATGAAGAATAGGATATTTCTGTAATTGCAGTACTGTGACAATGAATGTTTCACTTAACAGACCCTTATCATAAACCCCATTATTTTGGTTGTGAATGCTCTGCTATATACTGTTCTTTCTCTTTGTACTATATTTACTCTTTTGCTTTAGTAGTCTGAAACATGGTGTAAGCCATCAGGTAGTTCTTTTGCTAAAAATCAAAAAACCCCAAACTTGTGAAGTGGGTTTCTAAACTATGACAGTAATAGCTTCTAGAACATACACTGTGTGGATGATGAAAGGAACTGATCAATGTCTCTGAATACTTGAAGTGAGGAGTGATAGCCAAGAGCTGACAAAGAGTGATTTAAAAATGAAAATGAAGGCATAATATATTCAAAGTACTGAAATGGATATTACTTGGGGGGGGTGATGTATTAATTTAGACTTCAATTTAAAAAAAATATTGGGAGCCAATTATCACTCAATTGCTCCAGGCTGGATTTTCAACATGCTATTAAAAAATGGCAATTATACAACATTATATACTGTTAGAAAAATATCACTAATCAAAGATCACTTCTGCAATTGCCTGCAAGCTCTGACTGGCCGGATCCCAAAGTCCAACATCCACTGGGAAGGGGGAAGGGAGGAGTAGATTTATGAGCTGCTGTTGCAGTCATGTCTTGCTATGTAGATGGTCCCAGAGCCAGTGACTCCTTGCTTCTGAGCAGGTGGTGTGAGGTGCTGCTGGTTGTTACCACTTGGGGAACCAGTTGGACTATGTCATGGGAAGGTGTGGGTGCTCCTGTTTCCAAGGAAGTTTGTGTGGGAGGACTGTGCTAGACCAGAGATGCATAAAAAAGTACAGAAAAGGAACATCTCTTAGGGGATTACCTGTGGATGAAGTTCTTTTATGTGTTTCTGTTGTCCCTTACCAAATAATTAACTACAGAATTTTAATGGTATGTGAGCTGGTATGCGAATTCTTCAGCCCTAGAACTACTGAAAGTCTCTCCTGTTCCTATGATTGCATGTGGTTTGAATACAGAGGAGGAAAGACTGAAGTTCCAGGCACCACAGCTAGAAAAAATATGGATTTTTTTTGTTGCTGTATCAGCTGAGGAGACCAGGCTAAAGGCAATTGCAACTATAAGGGAGAATTGGAAACTGTTGTCACGGTTAAAAGAGCTGTTGACTGTAGAATGGACTTTTGAGGCTGCTGGTGTTGGTATGGCATGGTGAGGTGTGCCACAGGCTCTGTATCAGAAACCACTTGCATTCTCCACCTGGGCTTTTGAGTTATTTTGGGAAATCCTACACCAACAGCCTGTTCCTCTTTTCTTTGACACAGTAGAGAAATGCAGAAGTTTGCCTGGGGGCTTAGTATCTTTATCGTGATAAATTCCTTAGAATTAAGAGAAAGGAGGCAAGATTTAGTACTGGAGATCTGGTACTCAAGGGAAGAGTGACTACAGCATTCATGCTTATAGAGGGCGGAATTTTTCCTTCATTTCCCTGGTGCTGAATGCAGACACTTGCTTTCCCCCACCCCCCTACAGTCAATTATACACAACATAGGTAGAGTTCATTTGCGTTGTTATAGACACCATTCCTATTCATGTATATTAAATAAACAAAAATGAAGGCTTAACATGTAAGTAACCTAGTCAGCAAAACACACTAAAAAGCTCATCGCAGTGAAACAGATATTGGTCTCTGATTTGGGATAACAGAAACAAAAAACTTGCTTGTTGCTGGTCCTGGGTCACTTCCACTACAGTAAATATGTTCATTAAATATCATCATATTATACACAGTATAATATGTGAGTACAAAGAATTTATCATCTAAACCAAACAATACCATATATTTTCAAAAATACTGAATAACTTGCTGCATATATACAGTACTTTAGTACAGCAGAAATATGCCATGTAAAATCAGACTTCCCAAAAGATGAAGTACACTTAGTGCTTATAGCACTAAGAATTTACCCTGGCTAGTTACACTAGAAAGAGAAATTTTATTGTTAATACGCTGTTATCACAATTCATTTTATTTTACTTATTTCTCCAGCTTTCTCTGTTTTCAAAGTATACCAGGTGATGTCTATCAAAAATTCTCCATGAAGCATGCCTAATGCTTTCTGCTACTGGTACTACCATACACCAGTAATTTTATAATCTGCATGCATATTCATATATAGCTGTACTAAAGTGCACACTTGTGGAACTGGGAGAGCAGGACTTGATCTGTTTTATTGAGGACAGTAGGTTGGGCTGTTTTCACCAGGCCTCCTAAATCAGTTAAACTTGGGAAAATGGACTTGTTTTCTTCTGACTCGTCTGGAATATCCAATTAACATTTCAGTGACTTAAGTACATTTTATAATAATCTATCTCCTGGAGCTGCCTTAATTGTTCATAGAAAAATAAGTTTGTGCCATAAAAAAAATGTATTTTTGAGCTGGAAGAAGATGAGTCTGGCAGTTCAGAATGCTGAACAGATGGTGGTGCAGAGTCCTGGACTGCAAATTCAGCTGTGCTTTGGGGTGCCTGCAGATTAGGCCACCCCTTTGGAATGCTGCAGAGCCAATGAGGATCCATTCAGAACCCTTTTATAATAGCTGGTGTTGCATCCTATGTTGAACCACAAAAATAGCAGTTGTTATTTTAATTTTCACATAATAACAGTGTCACATAAACTGCTGGATCTGTTTTCTAGCTGCGAGTATAAATAATCAGGTGCTACCTAACAGCTGTGCTTCTGTGGGAAGTTACTGTAAATATCTCAATTAAGTATTTTAATTCTTTGGATAAGTAGTGTATGCTGAATAATATCAAAATATCTTAAGGCTTCATATTGTTAAATGAGAAGCAAACTCCTGAATTTCATTAATTATGTACAAAAGGATTTTGTTAAAGCAACATTATAGTTTCTGCTAAATAAAATAGTTTCTCTGGACTTTATGTAATTACTGTAAGTTTCAATACTTGGAGATCTTAAAATCCACTAGTGTATAATTAAAATGAAAATTTATAGCTATGCTGTTCACATACAACTGAGGATTAGATATTATTCTCCAACCAGTGATCACTTGAAATTGCATCTTACCACGTGGGTGAGGGCAGAGAGGAAGAAGTTTGTGGACACCTAAACAGTAATACAATTAGGTTATTTCATGCGACCCATAAGCAATGACGAAACAAATTTGAGTCAAAAATATTTCAGGAGAAGCGTTATCCTTATACCCTGCTGATATAATTAAAAGAGCATCCAGATCAATTGCTTTTATGGATCAGAACAACAGTATTTGAAAGAAAAGGGCTATTTCTTAGCTTAAAACTAGCACCGTATCTTCTATATTCACAAAATCTGAGAAGTAGGTAAAAATCACTAATATAGTATACTTGTGACAGCAGTCTCATTTGGAAAACAGGTACTTTAGTCTTGCCTTAACTGTAAGTCACACCCAAGCAGCAATTCCCTAAAAAAATGATGTGACATTCTCTGCTACCTCTAGCTAAGGAATGGTTTTATGATATATGTGCCTATATAAAAGGTGTAATACTAATTTTAAAAACTGATGGGTCAGAAAAATCAAAGCTGGAGTTCTATAAGCAGGTGTAACATCCTCCTCTCTTTCTACAGTCGTGTAATACTTTGTGCTTTAGGATAATGATTTTCAGGGACAGGTATTTCCTGGCAATTGCTGACTGGCTGGAGGAGTTGATGCTCTTGGCATTGCCTGAGGTACTTTACCTAGCCGGTCATTAAATGATAGGGGTTGTCTGATGTGGAAGTAGTTATTGCCATTATAAAGCAAAATAAAAATATGACCCTCATTGAAAATGAGAACATTGACTATTACATCAACATAGGTGTGGATTTTTGTTCATAGTTTTGGATTTTTGCTAGTAATTAAAAAGCACAAACAATAGTAGAAGCCAGACTGTTTTTTCTGGAGTCTATTGAATTTATAATTCTGTTTAGGTTTTATACCCTCAGGTATAACCATAGTACACAGAACAGCTACATGAGATGGCATCTCTGTACTCAACCAAGGTACTTGCTCTAAATACTGAATCACCATAGTCTCACTCTTCTCAATTTAGGCACATTTTTGTTTAATTTAGTTTACTCCTTATGTCACTAACCAGCCAGAACTGCTAAGGGAAACCTAACTGCATAGAAGCTGAGTTGCCAGTGGTGCTGACACCAACAGAGTTGTCATAATTCCAGGGGAGGAACTTTTACATCTAGAGCATGCGAACAGGGGAAGCATGAATTCTGAGTCACTGATGGCAATGGATTTGTAGCTGGGGAAAATATTAAAATCATAAAGCAAACGTGGAATGAGTGTGATCAAGTGGATATTTAAAGTAAAAATTTTAGATCCTTAACTCTAGCGTGCATTAAAAGAAATATCAGCTATGATCACTGCTATGTTTTAAAACAATAAAGAGGTGGATTTGATTTTTCTACTCTAAATTTCATCTGAAACAAAACCTAGTAAACTAGGAGGGAGTCTTTTATTTGCTTCCCTTGACTTTGTGGACAAGATCACTAAAAAAACAAACAAACATAAAAAACGTGGGTAAAAGCAATAGCTTTGCATTAATGTTTTGTGGCTGTGTCGTTTTGTAATATGGTGTGGGTGAAGTAGTCCCCAGTTCTCTTCATATAGGCAGTAGTAAAAGCCTTGAAAATGGATGTCAAAACAGAAGGGAAGGGGTAGAAAGGGAGAGGTGCAGGTAAGTAGTTTGATTTGCTGTAGGATCTGCAGCAATACTGAAACACAGCTGAGAGTTTGCTCAAGTTCTCTCATTCTCAGTTTAATGAGCTAATCATTAGTCATATTCATGTCTTTTTTTTTCCCACTGATGGCAAATTCTTTACAGTCTCAAGAACTTGCATCTTCTCTGGGAAAAAAATGGATTTATAAATGAATTGGTTTACTCATTAAAACAGACGGAAAGGAAGATTAAAAGAGAACTATGATAAACTGGGCAGTCAAAAAGACCTAAAAAATATAGAGGTGTCTCCTGCAGATCCGTGAGCATACAAAGTGCAGTCCTGAGGTAGAGCATCATATACATATGCAATTTTTTTATCCTGAGACTTTTTCTTTGAAGAACCATAGCATATATCAATCACTTGAGATTCATTCACACAGATTTCTTTTGGCTGAATCTATAACCTGATGGCTAGGGTTGCATCTGCCTATCATCCAGATTACACTGCAGATTTAGGTATGTAATCAGATTTAGAGCTTTACTCAGTTACTTGAGCATACAGTTAGAAAGAAATGTCATTAGATGTGTGCAATCTGCATATGTACTGAGGTTTTTATCTGCAAATTTATGACAACTAATGAAACTCAGTGACCTCTTGAAGAAGCTTATGTTTCAGGATGATATTAGCACAAGAGAAAAATGCTACCAAACGTAACGTCATGCTGTTCATTTGAAATTCACAGAAAACCTCCGTTTGCACATAAATTATAGATTAAGCCAGGTCTATGATCATCTGTTTTACTATAAATCTGTTTCTCCAAGTTCCATCACAATGAGTACAAGAATACAAATCTCAAAAATGCTATATAGATGCAAAGATCTCTGTCAATGTGCTATGCAATTTGTGCTCTATTCACAAGATGTGCTACCATACTGATGGATTAAATTAAGTGATTAAAGCTCCGTGCTTCCAATTTTAAAGTAGGTGCCTTTAAGCTGAATATGGTTCACCAGAACTACTTTCATTACTTTCACTCTCCTTGTTGCAGTGCCCAAAAAGCATCCTTGTTCACGTCTCTCAAATAGAACATTTTCACTGTGTTTAGTGTGTGTATCTACAGCGGGAAAGAGTCAGCCTTCTACAACACTTCACAAGCAGATGTAGTGCATTTCACTCTAAAGACATTGTGATAGTCCTGGTATTTTGCAAAACATTTTATAAAAAAATCCAATTGACAAAGTTAACTGATGAGAACAAGGCTCTAATACAAAGACAAGGAACAATTTTTCTTACCTGTATTCACTTATAGGCTTATTTGAATGTTGTTACCACTAGACAGATGGGAATGTCACTTGAAAATCTGCATGATAGTTCAACCTTCTGACTATACTGGGGCATTTTAAAAAGCAAACTCAAAAGCACTCCCATCTGTGCAAAACAAAATCCATGGAAGTCCTAGCACTCGGTACCTTTGGGGAAGCAGGGAGGAGAAATACTGTGCACCACGATGCCAGGTTAAACATCCCAGCCTGAACACCCTTTCTGGGACCACAGGACAGTATTTCAGAAAGTGACAGTCAATGCTCATGAGGGAAAAACAGTTTTCACTATGGGCTAGAGATGAAGTGCAAAATGATTCCAAGGGCTCAGCAAAAGAAGACAGCAGATGAAATGACTCCACGTTGAAGTGGTGTATGATTTTCATGGGACCCAATTTACGATGTCAGAGGCTTGATTCTGGCAGTTCTTCATATTCTGTCATAATTAGTCTATCATTTGCTCATTTGGTTCTTAGCTACTCATTATGTTACTAGCCATAGCTTATTTGCATTCAGTGCTTCATATTCTGTTTTGGTACTGTTTTCTCCTGCAGGAAATCTTCATTTCATTTCTTCGTTGGCCTTGTGCATGGAGAAGGTCCTAGACCTGCAGGTGATACCTTTATCTTAAGCAGAAAGTGGGTCACTGGCTTTTTATCAGACTGGAGATGATGCTTCCCTAGATTTTATCTTCACCTGCTGCTCCTGCATTTTTAAAAACATCAGACACATCCCAGTTCCCTAGGAGACACTTCCATAGCGTTTCCCTCAAGCAGGCCTCAATTGTGTTTTCGTGCTCCAACTGAGAGAACACGATGAGACTTTCCCCAGAAGTCATTGCAGATCATTTAATTAGGCCAGACAGGATTACTCTAGCAGAAGTGTAAAGCTCTTTTTCCTCTCAGAACTGCTAATGCTGCTTGCCTAGAGTTCACTCTTGGTGGCTGGGGAGATAAGTCAAGACATAACGCATCCTTCTCACTCTGGTGCCTGCACTGTGGCTGTATTATTATAGGTCTAAAATATTCAACCTTAACTTTCTGCCCTCTTGCACTTCAGTGTTTAGCCATGTGTGTACATGGCATATGAGCAGTGCCATTATTCATCTGTACTTGTAGAACTCGAAAGGCTTTCCCAGGCAAAAGAAGCTGGTATTGTAGTTGAGTGCATCCTGACAGTTGAAGACTAACCGTGAGAAATGTTTTTCTATATATCCTAAACAAGTATTACAGATGGAATATGTTCAGAGTTAAGGCTATATTCAAAAGATAGCCAGACAATTCAGCTAAAACACTCGCACAACTTAGTGTGCACTGTCATGATGTTGTGCAAGAACTATGATTATGATGGAGTTTTAATATTTGTAGTGCTAGATGGCCTGAAACTGGCTCATAAAGGTACAGAGGTTATGCCCATCCATTTATTTTTCTTATTTGTGTTATTGTTAAATCATGCAGTTAATACTGTCTGGCTGTGCACTTCTTACCTTACAGCTTAGCTGAAACCAAACAAATTCTGAGAGATCTATCTTAACAGTACAACCTTTAATAAACTTAAACTAAGGCTAACAGAAAAATCCTTCCCTGTTCAAAGATAACTTGATGTTCAGAAAGGAAACTCGTATTTGGTTGCATAAGATAAAACTTTCATTTAAGCAAAAGTGTATCCAAACTGAAGTCATGGAGTCATGACTGCTTATCTGCTGTAGGTACACTGGAGAAACAGCAAATATTTACTTTTCCTGCTTATAGGAAACTCGCTCACAGGCTTAGATCTAGACTTAGAAGTAGCCTGTTAGTGTGAATAAGGTTCATTGCACCTCTTGTTTGGTATTTAATATTCTTGATTAATTTATCTAAATAATGGCAGTTGTGGTGATGGGCTGTTTGTAGCTATTGATCCTCTACAGACCTAGACTGAAGAAATCAACAAAATTAACAGGGCCAACCGAAGTGCTATTATTATTGACCTGAGCTGGATTCACAGCAGTGATCCAGGGCTAAAATGCTTTATTTGCCATTCCCCAGAGCCTCCAGTTCTTCTACAGTGTAAACTCAAGTATAGCACAGGAAAATCAGCCGGTAGAATTTCCATGCGAAAAATCCTGTGATCCACGAAAGCATGATTATAATTCTCTTATCCTGATTTTAGTCTGTTTTTCCCCTTCATTTCAGACTGAGTGACAGTTAATGAAAGGCAAAACTTATTTTCTGCCAAGGAAGCTAAACAGAAGTATGGTTCAGTGATCAGTACAACTTGTCACTCAAGGGAGAGGACTTAATTTTTCTACACTGTCACTTTCAGTGTAACCATGGATGAATGGTAATTTGGGGACTGCAAAACCAGTTAGGATTTGCAGTACACTACTCCCTGTGGCCCTGAGGTAAGCATATAGGCACTATTGTAGCACCTGTTAAGCTGGATGCTCAAAATGCTGTTAAGTGGGAATACAGCCAAGTAACCCTACAGGCAGTGCTGGTAGGGAGGCAGTACTAATCCGGGCAATTATTTAGTAGCTCATCTCCATTAAAGCCTGACTTCTGAGCTTGCTTGAAAGCCATGGAGCTCCTATAATGAAAACAGAGTTAGTTAGAAAGCTGAGGTATCTTCATAGACAGCAACTGAGCAGAGGTGTTGAGAGTGTACAGTTGGACTTGGGCAGCTATAAGGCTGCATATGTAGGATACTAGAATTTATGGGTTTTTTAAATTAAAAAAGAAAGGATACAAAAAGGAAGGATTATAAGGTAAGATTCAGGTACACAGGAGTACCTCAGATGTATCTGTGGTGCTAATAATGTAAGAGAACAGTAAGAAATAACAGGGTTATTTCCTCAGGGAAGACAATCAGGGAGCCAAGGATAGCCATGATGCTGGCCAGGCTACAAGGTCACCTGCAGGGCACAGTTCCTCAGCACTGGGGCCAGGCAAGGAGAGCACAGCAGTGGCACCAGCAGTTGTCCCCATTAGTGGTATCAAGCAAAAGCAAGGCAACAGGTCAGATCTGATGTCAAATTCGAACACTATATGAATAAGAAAAGAAACAAGAACCTACAACATGGCTTAAGCTAAAACTGAAGGCTCAGGCTGAAGCTTCTATGCAGCTCCTGGGCTCAGAACTGGGGGACACATGGATGGACATCCCAGCTGAGGTTGCTCAGGGCAACTAGAGGCTGTGAAAGGCCTTTACAATGAGGGCGGTGTGAGAAATCCACCCTCACCTTTTGGGGGTGGCAGCTGGAGGACAGATGAAGTAGCCTAGAGCATCTGTGAATGGCATTACATGCCTGCATTTAGGCCACTGCAACCCACCTGCAGGGATAACTGCAGTATGAGCATTACAGCATTTCCTTACTCTGTATTAGTATTCTGAGAACGAGTAAATTAGACTGATGAACTCAGCAATTATGGCACGGGAAGCTGCAGGAGCATCTTAATTTGGAGTTGGATGGGGTGGGGTTTCCAAAAAAGAAAACTGACAGTTAAGAAAATTCATCTGTGCTTGATTGGAAAGAACTCTTAAATTGTTTATAATTTTCACAAACCAAAAATAAAATAGATAATTTTTCATTAATGGCTTTTTCCCCCCCTAACTCTAGTCAGAGAAAAAAATATATTAATACTTTTTGATGAAGAATTTCCATTTGACTGTACTGTTGAATACAGGACATTTAAGAAAGTGAGTCAAGAAATGCATCAGATCCTTTTCTTCAATGAGTAATTGTTTTGACAAAAAATGCAATAAACCGAAGCATGCTTGACCAGCTAAGCTTTAATAGAGGTTTTGGTGCAGATTTTATGATACATTCTTAAAATATGGATGCAGTAACTGTTCTTTCTTCCCTTTTGATGAAATAAAAATGCCTTGCTGGTGTCTTCGTATACCACCTGTGGTGTTTTTTCGTGTTTATTGGGTTTGCTGTTTTGGGCTGAGGCACCAAACAGAGATCTGAGTTTGCTTAGAGGTAAAAGGTTTAATCTAGTCTGTTCCTCATCCCTTGCACGAACACACTGCGTGCAAAGACTAGCAGTTGAGATTTATCCATGTCATCGTTAATGTAGAGAGAATGCATTCAGAAAATTGAGTATTGAGATTCTTGATGCATTTTATGAAGAACATAAAATCTAATCTGTCTTTTTTTCAGCCCTGACTCTGAGTTTAGCTTCTTTCTCCACTTACAAAATCTTGGGGGGAATAAAGCCACAATACCTCATTATTTATAACCACCCAAGTAATTTTTGCTGCTCTTAGAAATTCTTTGAATTAGATTTAGAGATGGTAATTGGATTTAATTGGGGTGTTTGAGGTGTAATTGGTCAGAAGTCACATAGTAGGAGTTCCTTTCTTTGGTGTGAGAGGAATAACTAAAGGTGACTTTAATTAAGTGTGGGCTTAAAATCTATCCTGGAGAGTGAAGAAAGAATGACTATTGCAGACTTTAAGGTATCTTCTGAACCTTTTCTTGATTGCTAAGGCCTACTCTGGGCACCTTTCTTACAGAGCAAGTAAGGCTATGTGCTTATGTAGATTGAAATGCAATTGGAGCACTCTCACCAGGCACATAAGCTGTAAAATGGTCAACCTGCCTTGCACAGACACCTGCCTCTGCACCTGGGCATGGGGTGCCAGCTAGGGTTTGCTCAGAGAATGGGGAAGGTTCCACACTTGATTATTTTCTTTTATTTATTCTTTTTTCTCTTCAGCAAAGGGTTATTTCCTAAAGTAGTTCAGAGTTAGAATTCTGACACTGTTCAATTGCACCAATTAAGTCTACCCATAATATCAGGGATAAAACAGTGCATTTCCATCATTCAATTTCAAAGTGAAACGACAACAGAATGAGAAATATAATGATGACAGAATGAGGAATATGCATCATTTATTATCAGGATCTGTGTTTTCTCAGTTCCTGATTGGCTTATTTTTGCTAAGGGAATAGTTAAAGTGTGGTATTCTGATTCTTAATGATGGCTAAGGCAGAGCTCGGGTCTGCTGTAAAGCTGTTATTTAAACTGTTTTAATTTATTATGAATACATAAAATAACTGAAGTACTTGATGTGCACTGTATCATTAGAATTTGTGCCTGATTCTTTTTAATCTGATTAGTTATTTTATGTAAGATTAAAATTAGATGATTGCGTAGAAATGCTAAGAGGTAGATTTGATGTCTTTATTAAAGAGTGAATCAGTTAATCCAATTTCCCAGAACATATGGTAGTTCTGTTGGTTGTAAATCTTCTTTAGGATGACGTTTTTCCCTCTGCTTATTCCAAACAGTTTTTCCCACTGGAACCTGGGAATTATGTAATAATTACGTTTTTTTAAAATATTAACTTATTTTTAATCCAAAAAAATGCCAAAAATAGTCACACGCACACACACACAATCAGTCTATTACTGGAAAATACACAAATATGTCTAATTTGAAATATTGTTATGATTATGAGGACTAGTACAGTTTTGGATCTCTTTAATGCAAATAATGAAATTTAATTTTCAGTGAGTTTTACTGAAATTTATTTTAAAAGACCATTGAATATCCTGTGTAAAAAAAAAAAAAAAAAAAAATTTATTCTTGTTTCCAAACCACCAACCCTAGCCCCCACCCTGAACAGTATACAGAGACAAAGTCCCACACATGTGTAGTTTCCTGTGTCTCCTGCTATTTTCTGTTCTCACTGCCTTTCGGCAGCAGGGGTTTTCCAGCACTTCCAAGATGCTTTACAGAATTACTGAGTGAATCCTTGCCAGACAGTTTGATGTGGGGAAGCAATATCCTTATTTTACAGATCATCCAAGAGTTTCTTTATACTTCAAGCTGTATTTGGTGTGAAGTTAAGGTCACCTGAAACTGTTGTGAAATAACCCTGTGGATAGAAAAGTGCAGGCAGGCTTTTGCAGATTTTATAGTTGGCCACAAAGACGGGAGCACAACCAACTTTGCTGGTCTCATGTTTCAGCCTGTAAAGTATATATCCTACAGTCCTACACAAATCTAGTGTGTCCAATCTAATTTATAGCACTGCTTAATTAATATGGAGTACGTCATGAATCTGTATCCTTCCTGTATCTGTATGCCTGTTATCTGTCCTTATATTCCTTTTAAGAACACAATGAAACCTTGTGCTCTCTTATTTTCTGTTTGAGAGACATTACCCAGCTAATTAGTTTATCAAGTTGTCTAAGAGCTCCTTGACCTACCTAAAAATGTCCACTTGGAAAATGCCCTTGAATTCAGCAGACAGCAAGTGATGTATAAATAGAGTAAAACCAAACAAACTGAGCACAAGTGGAGAGGATTTATGGTTCAGACTTCCTTCTGCAGGAGTGCATGATTGGTGGGTTTGGATTGTTAAGAGTTATTTGTGCTGCAGTGAAATCTGGAGCTCTCAGGAGACACTGTATTCAGAGCCAGCTCTTTGACTGGGTATGTTAGGAAGGTGAACAGAGAGGTGAAGTTCTTCCAGTTCACACTTGAAATGAATAGCAAGGTTGGTATTTTGGATGCATGGCTTGGTGGGGAGTGTCTGTATTGACTGGGAAAACTACAAATGAAAATGTAAGGACTGAGGTTTGTTCCACTCTGGTGGAAGCTACCCAGGAATTTGGAGGAAAACAACTAATGTAGAAGAATAGAGACGAGAGAAAAGAAATAAGAACTTACAGATAATAATTTTAAATGATGTATTAGTAAATACTGCTCTAAGTAGGGAAGTTGGCAAAGTTCTTAGATGTTTTGCCCATAGCTTGACAAATACCACAGAGAGTCTCCATTTGTAAAATGAAAACCCCAGGTCCTCTCAGACTGGTTATTTGTATTCCAGTTTCCAGTTCAAGCCTATTTCTAACACGTTTTGCTGGTAGAACACAGAGGGGCTAACAGTTGAAATGTTACCCATCGACTCACATTTTGTTTAATTCTTACCTAAAATAACCTTATTCTTTTTTTTTCCCCTCCAGATTTAATTAGAGAGTCTTAATACTAAAACATTCTGGTCTGCTGAAACATTTGATTAATTTTGTGTGGTTGCAGTTTTGCAATGAAACCCTGAAAGCAGCCAAGAAACTTTACACAGCTCCACTGAATGTAGCTGTAAATTATTACCGTGGTAACACTCCAAGGAAATAAGTGCAGCGTCCAGTTTCAGTGGAAGGTTTCTGTCTGATTGGTTTTCCAGTCACAGCTTCTTCCTCCTTATGCTACAGAGGCTGGGACTCCTGTGATGGAGCTGGGCTCAGCCTAAGAGAAGAGCAAATATTTACAGGGTTCAAACAGCTTTCTATTCAGCTATAAAGATGGGTGACCATGGAACAGGGCTTTGAGAGAAGATTTAAGTGAAGAAAACACCAATGAATCTGACTGACATGGTTTGGAGTAAATGTTGAATTTTGTAGACAAATACAGCTTTTGAAAACATCCTAGTAAGTTATGGGAAGATTTGGCTTGGAAAAATCCAAGGCACTATCTAGTCTATGCCTTTGCAGAAGGCAAGATAACTTCTATCAATCTTTTCCTAATAAACATTCCTGTAATGTGTCCTTCAAAATCCTTCAGTGCTAAAGCCAATGTATCACAGTTCTCCACTGCACAGATTTTCTTAGTGTTTAGCCTGAATCTCTCTTGCTGTATGCTGAACGTGTTATTCCTCATTCTGCTCTTGGAGGATAAGCAATTTATTAACTCCTCCTTTGTACCTCATACATAGAGATTTAAAATCAGAATCATAGAAGGGTACTCTCTCAGAGGAGACAGTCTTAATTCTTTCAGTCTTTTTCATAGACATTTCAATAGACCTATGATTATGTGACATCTTGCTGGGTTTCTGATATTTCTTATTGTTCTCCTATGGCTATTCTGTGGTTAATTTGAATCTTTCTTCAAATGTGGTGCTCATATGATATATTCCAACTGAGGAACCATCTGGCTGGATAGAGGAATTGTTTCATGGATCTTACCTATGACACTTTATGTTTCCTAATATGATGTTTGCTTTTAAGTATAGCAATGCAGTAATGCTGATTTCAGTTTGTGATCTATCATAACTCTGGTATCCTTATCTGGAAAATTGGTTCTTATTGCATTGTTCCCCCCTCTTGTTCCCTTTTGTTTTGGGGTTTATTTGTTTCGGGTTTCTTTTGTTTTTCTTATTTTGTAGTTGATGTTACATAACTAATGCTTTGCATTTATCCTCACTGAGTTGCAACTGTTTATTCCAGACAACTTTTACAATTTCTCAAGATCACTGGGTATTCCAATACCATTCCCCAAGCACTCGTAGCTTTTTCTGTTATCACAGTCCGTGTTTCTATTTAATTAATTAATAACATTTGGATTTTCTGCCCAAATTTTGTTTTGCTTTGTTGTTTACAGTAAAACAGAAGCAGACCACTAAAAATACATGTGCATGCATTGGCACATGCTGTTTCATTTAAAATGCTGCCTTGTGTCTGGCAATATTTAGTACCAAATGGGAATATTCACAGTAGTATGTAAGAGCAGATGGAAAAAATGATTTGGGAAAACTCTGAGGGGAAGAGTGAGCCCCTAGAGTCTTTGAGTTCTATGTATAATAATATTCTCCCATAGGTAGAAGCCCAGAGAAAGTGAAGATGGTACCATCTTTCCTAGTCTAGGTAGCTGTTAAACACAAGAAGCTAGGGGAGCTGGCTTGAAGTTTGCCTGCTCTTTGGCAGGTATCAATAGGCACAGAGAGCGATAAAAAGTAGCAGTTTACTTGCTCTTGATACAAGGGAATGACATAAAATTCCTGTAAAAGATATCCATCTTTATTACTGAGTATCAGCCTGAAACTTCCTTGCTCTATAAATCATTCAGAGGTCCTATGAGAGGAGTGAGAGGTATATCTTTTTCCAGACACGTGTTGTGCTGCTTTTCGTTTACTATGTTGGTAATATTCATGAGACAAGAGTAAGCATAGTTGACTATTTTTGAAGGGCTATGTTCAGAGCTAATTCTCCTCAGCAAGGTACTAGTGGTGTGCATTGGGAGGGAACTCCTACTTTGCTTAGATATTATGCCTGGCATTTGACTATTCTTGTTCCAAAATACAAATGCCAAATAAAGTTGGATTCCAAAATGCTTCAACTCCCCTGTGCAAAGCAGTATTTACAAGGACAAAGATAGCTTTAACATCCTATCACTAGCCCTTTAGTGCATGTTTCAAATACTCGGAACCCTTTTGGGGATGGAGTAGGGAGACATGTAGTTGTGTATAAATAAAATGCCTGAGCTGTAAATAACAGGAGAGATCAGAAGTGGAAAATCGGGCTTTTTGGATATAGTGTATGACTAGACCTTAAAACTTCCTTGAAAGTAGGATTTTAAAAAAACAGTGTTTCTCAATCTCTTTTTCATCTAAAGAATTTTAAGATGGAATGTGTTAATGAGCTCAGGTTGCCAGTGGTACAATTATAACCTTCAGTTATATATTGTCGTTTCTACATGACCTTGAAATTTATTGACATAGAATTACCAGTCCCTGGTTTTTCCATCTTTCGCATTTTTGCAGCACCATGACATTTTTCCTACTCTAGACAGACCCACCTGGCATCTCATCCATGACCACAAATCAATTAAATGGTCTTGCCAGGCTTGCAGAATTTTACAGGTAGAAATCCAGCAGTAGTCGTTTACAGCAGGCTGTGGAGAAAGCTCTGTAAAATGCAATACTGTAGGAAACGCCACCCTTTTGGGAGTCAAGCCAGCCTGTGTGAGACGCTGAGAGCTGAAAAATCATCACTGAGAAATAAGGATAATTGAAGAAAGAAACCTAGGTATATAGTGTGTATGTGACTATGGGCAAAAGAGTGGTGGAAAAATTTCAACTGACAAGTTCTAGAAATCCCCAAAAAAGGACTTCAAAAAATAGTTCAGATTTTTAAAAGTTCTTCACTGTGCTTGAAATTAAATTAAAACTTGGAAATGTTTGATATTATTTGGGGAGAAAAAAAGCTCCAAATCAATGAAGACAATGCTGTCATTCTGGTTTTAAACAAGCAATCTGGGAGGCTACATGTCTGTCTGAATGGCAGCAAGGGCCAAAACCTCTGGATCTAGTGTCATGGGGAGTGTCTTCAACCAGAAACTATGGATTTCCTTTTCCTTAGGACCTTTTCTATTTTGTATAAATGTAAGTTTGTGTTGGCCATTCAGGGACCACAATGCAGCTTGTTATGCTGTGGATTTGAATTTAATCCTAAACCTCAGAAGCCCTTTCTGATAAAATTTTCCTGAAAATTTAGTAGGAAAGTATCTACTTCAACAAAGTTATATTTTTCTATTGAAAATCCATTTCTTTATATAAATTCCTAATCATTTTTATTCATTTACTACTGAAATGGAACTGATAACCTTTGTGTTACCGAAAAGCTCCATCCTCTATTCCAAAGCATATCTGCAAAGATTTGAGGGAACCAAGCGGAGAACAGCAAAACTCATCAAAAGAGATGCCGGAGGCTCTTGAAAACACATCAAATATCTGTGATATTCTTTGTAAAAGTAATGTGTAAAATCATTTTAATGATTAGTGTAGTATTTTCAGAAACTAAGCTTTATAAGAGTGAAAAGCAACAGGTTCATTTACCTGGGTTTGAAAGGAGATGAGTGGAACAGATACAAGAAATGCTATTTGCTCTACTTGCTTCTTTTAATTGGTATAAGCCCTGAATTTCCAATAATACACTATCTGGGCTCCCTCCTCCCATTGCAGCAGTTGGTACTGTTCTGTTTTCATAGGTATTGCTAATGCACATGGCATGTTTTGAAATACAGTCTGCCTTCATTGCCCAATGAAATGTCATTGAAGAGGGAATTAACGAAGGTTAGGAACTGACATGGGTTCCTGGCCAGCAGTTGCTAGTAGAGGAGGGAATAGAAACTTCTCAAGTGACAAATACTAAAATGGATGAAACATGTGCTTCCAGAGAAGGGTTGGATGGGAATGTTCTGGTGTGGAAGAATCAAGTGACAGAAATATACGTATAGAAGAGTGTTGGAAACAGAGTCTTGAAGGATTTTGACAGTTAAAACAGAAAGCGTGACTGGAAGCAGTAACCACATCTGAGTTTCTTGTTCCCTGGAGGGGAATTTGCTAAGACTGTCAGCAGAGCTGCCTGCATGGAGGGTTTGTGTCTTTTCATTCACTCTGCCTCTCACATCTCTGTGACCCTCAGGGCCTGATGCTTGGTTTAGTCTTCCTCAAAGTTTTCTCTCCCCTGACAATTTCTCATAAGTTTCTGGTGGCGTCCAGCAGTGACTGTTGTTTTGATATGGTGATAGTTCTTCATGCTGCATGCTAGATTGCTCTGAATAATTTCTGCCTGTTAACTTTGGTGTACTCCCACAGTAATAAGCACTTTTTAATGGAGTCATTAAATAAACTGTAAAATTCCTTGTGTAACACTTTAGGACCGCTTCATTTGGAACTTCAGAAGGCTAAAAACTCTAGTTATAAAATATGGGAGAAATCAACTGCCTGAAGTTTAAAAAGCCTTGATTTAACATGGAAACAATGAAAACAAAAGTAATATTTAAAACATCTCTTTTAAACAGGTGATGTACTGAGGGCATTCTAATATTGCAGAAGACAACTGCCATGATCTAGCCAAAGTCTGTCCTTCCTTTCTTAAGAATAAGAAATGATTTGTCATTTAGATAAATGTTGTGGGGTTGTTAATTTTAAATAAAGACTTATTTTGCTACTTAGATTATATTTTTCTTTGGCCCTTGCTGACTTTTCTGTAGTTAGCACGTGCAGCTGTGCACACACATGACTTCTGACCAAACCAGATCTCTAAACATACTGCTTCATTGTGTTTCAAGGCATGCAATATCAGGGCTTTTATGGACAGCAATGCTGACTTCTGACTTTTATTAAAAAAAAGAAAAAAAAAAGGAAAAAGGGAGGGGAGGAATGGTTCTTTTCAGAACTACTGGGATTTTTGACACTTGAAAATTGTTTAAATTAAGCTCAAAATATTCAGCAGTTTTGAGCCAAATACAAAACCAACTCCATGAAACCAGCTCCATCCTGGCCTGGGTTTGCACAGGGGACAGGGAGTTGTGTTCAGCATTTGTTTGGCTTTGCTGTGGCAGTGATGTGATTTACAAAAAGCTCTTCTACACTCTCCTTTGGAGCCACGAGGGATGCACAGTCTCCCCAGGGCTCTGCTCTAGACTCGGGATGCTCAGGGGCTGGCTGGCAAGGAGCTTCCCAAGATAGTGAGGGATCACGCAGGAGAGTGAGTGGTAAATGTAACCATGCAGCATCCTTTTGCCAGAGTAACTAATGACCATGCATTAGTATGCATAAAGACACTTCTGACTTCCTCTTACAGATTTTTTTTATCTGATTTTGGTTTATTTCATGCTGTGATTACTGGTTCTAATCCAGTTCCCAATGAGATGGAGTATTAGATTGAGTTCTGACCTCTGAAAATAAGACTAAACCCCTGTAATATTTCTGGCAATATTTGTAACACACTACCAGCAAGCAAATCAGGGAGATCTGGATCTGGAAATCTGGCCTTTTTATGCAACATTGGTAGAAATATGCATTGCTTTTGGCCACTTGGGTGTAGGCTTCCAGTTGCAATTTCACTGAATTGTCATGGTTACCTGTTGTTGTTTGGAAACAAATTTGGAAGCCTACCTTATTCCTGAAAAACAAAATCTTTTTTACAGGAGATAAGGGTCAGATTTTAAACGTACATAACATGAAGAGCCAGCTTCCCAAAGCCCAGAAAGCCCTATTTATAGATAAATCCTTTGCTCTTTCAAGGAGCCTAGCCTGGGGTCTGGCTGCAGAACGCATGAGAAAATCCTAGCTAGGACTTAAAGTATGTTTTGCTCCAAGGTGCTGAGCAAAAGACACCCTTATGTAGCCACAGTGCAGCTGAGGAGTAGCGTCAATGCTCATATGGGTACAGTTAAATACACAGTGATATTCTTCAGCTCATGAACAGGAATCTGTCTATGCCCAGAGCGTCTCGCTGGAGAGCCTTTCCTTTTAATCGTAGAATACAGGAGAAAGCCTAGGCATTTAAAACCCAAATGTTTGGCACCTTCAGTCTCTCTGCTGCTCTTCCACAGCCACGCTGGCTTTTAACTTCCTCTTTTTATTAAACTATTAAATTGGGAATTTTTATTACTCCCAATTTAGCACTTCTAATAAAAAGTTACAGTTAAAAGCCTGTGTGGGTACTGGAACTTGCAGCTGTGGTTGCTCTTGATGGAAATAAAGACAAACTCAGCTTTTAAAGCTTGTCTCTGTCAGGTGGTGGCTTCAAATCATAGGGAGCTGGGTGAGACAGCAGCTGGGAAGGAATTACAGCAGCATTGGGGGGGCAAGGGGAAAGGAGAGGAGACGGCAACAGAAGAGAAATATTAATTATGTGTTTGTGGTGCAGCCATAGTTACAGTATGACAATACCTCAGAGCTTGGAAATAATCAAAAGCCACTCATTGATTTAATACTGTACTTGTTTAAACATGACACCAGTGTTGATTAGTTGCTCAAACCTCACTGGAGATTTTGAATAATTTTGCAATTAATGTAAAATTCTGTAGTATACAGTAGTTCTGACTAGTGTGTATATCAGAAATTGTAGCAGCAGGATGGGGTGGTATGCTGCTACAAATGCTGGAAAGTGGCTATCTGAGGCCATTCCTAGCTGTAAAGGGCAACTTGACCTCTTGAACTGTGGATTCAAAGCCACAGTACCAGGCATTTCAATACAAAGAAACTTTTTTATATCCAACTTTGTAAACTGATGTAATTATCTTTTTTAACAAATGAAAATAAATGTTAAAACATTCAAGAAGATATTTTTAAACTCCTTTCCCTGGTAGAAATAAATCTTTTCATTAGAAAATACATGAATATAGAGACTGATATAATGATCTAAAGTTTTCTGTCTCAAATCAGACCCTTTTACAGTCCCTTTTTCTTTGTGTAAGTATAAAATGTGGGAGGAAGATTGAATTCCACTTTAGTAACTGAAAATGTGGTTCTGTCACCTGACTGGGCTGCAGGAGTTAGTCCTGGGTTGAATGGAATATTGCAGGTATAAACAGTGTCTCCTGCAGCGCCTTGGAAATCTCCACGAATACTGCATTTCTCTCCTCATTGCTTTTCCCTCTGCCTAGGAAATGAGGTTGCTTCTTTAGAGGCAGGTTACATGGCTTATGATTTCATTTGTGTTTTGTTCCAAAACAAAAACTGGAACTGTAGATCTCTAAAATAAAAAGCATGAAACTGCCTACTCTTTCATTATATATTTGGTGACCAGAGCTATAGCAACTGAACACTTGGTCAGATCACTCATAGTTTACAAAACACTGCTGAAGGCTTGAGGAGGAACTATTCTTTCATTGAAGACAAAACTCCACTGACTTCTGGAGCTGTATTTCTTACTTTATGATCTAATGGTGCACTTAGTTATGTCAGACAATAGGTCAGCCCATCCAGATCCATTTTCAAAAAAGCTCCTCAGATTGCACCTTGTGTAGCAATGTGACTGAGTTAAATTTAGCTCCACTGATTTTGCTAAAATTTTCTTGAATATGACAGTGATGAAATTAGATGATAAACTGTGGGGGTCACTGAGCCTGGATAACCTTTGGTGCTGTCTATCTTTCCTCAGTTTTCCCATCTCTGTTTCACATTATATGGACATGAGGCTATGTTTTTTAATCAATTGAAGGTCTACTTGAATCCAAAGCCAGCATGTGCACACAGTATTCAGGTGACTTAGGATGCCTCTTGGGACAGCAGATTCTATGTCAAGTATCCACTCTGAGCAGTAGGGCACATCTGCACAGTTCAGGAAGAGATGGTGCTCCCAGCTCCCCCCTCTCCTGCAGGCTACCACAGCAACACGTGGTGGTAGGAGAAAGTGAGTCCCCACCAAGCTGTCCCAGTTCAGTTCTGTGCTTTAATGCATAACTTTTTTCTGCTAGCGGTGTAAGCTAAGACATTTCTCACATGGGTCAGTATTTGTGTTTCTCTCTGTGAATCTCCATCCATTTTGAGTAACTCGTATTAGCTGGTGTTCAGGAAAGAGGCAGAGCAGTTAAAAGTGGTTGTTTTATTATGCTGCCATTCTGCTGGTTGGCCTGATCTACAACAGAGAGTAACTGGTTTTTCAAAAGGGAGAACAAGGGGTACTGCTATGGCCAGTGTTCAGATGTTCAACAGCACGGCTGGCTGACTTCAGAACAGGGACTCAAGCGTGCTTCTGGTGGGTAAGGAAAATACAATTGCAACAAATGAGAACAGTGTAGAAATGAACAAATACTTTGATGTTGACACAGTGAAAAGTTAAAAAATATATTCTGATACAGGGAAAGAGAGAGAGGAGTATGCCTTTGTGATTGCACTAATCAACCATACTGATTGTTTATATTTCTCCAGGGCTAGAATCGGGGTAGGAGGGGACACGACTGGTTCTTATGAATATTTAATATATATCTTTTTTAAATGTTTAATCAACTCAATGAATTAAGGAGACTTGCAGTGAACAGATGAAGTATTAGACTTTGTGGAGTGAAGACAAGCATTTAAATTAAGAAAACAGCATGTTAAGAGTGCACAAGCTGAGTCCAAGAACCCTTGATCTAGAGATTTAATGGATGGAAGGGAAGACAAGCAGGAATATATAAAAACATCCTATAAATGCCCTGGGGTTATCTGAGGAAAAAGGACTTTTCAGTGTGAGAAATTAATTTGAAAAATGTCTACGTCTTGTCCAGATGTTTTATGAGGAAACCTATGGCAAAGTGCAGAAGGAATAGGAGAGATAAAAATAAAAGTAGGGAAGGAAGATACAATATCTGAGGCTCTTTTCCTGGATTTTTTCACATTCCTATACAGCCTAGCTTTCTGCCTTTTGTGAAAGGAGATCAAAGCTGTAGGAGAAGCGTAATCTAACGAAAGGCACCTGGGCCTTGGGATAAAAGGAGTAAGTGTCTGAAAAAGGATGATAAGTGTTTAGTTATTCCTCCTGTCGGATCTAACATGAAACTGGAAAAACAGGAACACAACCTGCACCAATCTACCTTTGTTACACCATCAGGAGTGGAGATCTGAAGCAGTGGGAGGACACACACAGATATATTGTTAAACTCATAGAGGAGTAAAAATGCTGCTGTTGTACATTTGAAAGAGAGTGGACACAAATTGTCAGTATGTTTACTATTTAAGAATGAATATGATCAAGTTTTTGATTGAAAACTAACTGAAATGCAATCAGAGAATGCTTCATAGAAGGCAAAAACTTTTCTATTTTTTATCTGTCTTAAAACAGGTGTTGGTTATTAGTGTAGATTTATAGGGCTGACACATGGAAACATTTCTAAGCTTATGTAGCAGGTAGCAAGGTCATTTTCAAAAAGCTGGAATTGATGTGTATCATTTTCAAATACTGCTGGAAACTGGAGGAAGTCTTGGTTTTTAGTCTTTTACCGGTTCCATGCATAAGTAACATAGGCACTACCATAAGGGCTGACCAGGTCCCTGGACCATGCTGCTGGTCTTTAGCAGCAAACAAATATTTCTTTTAGAAACTCTCAGAAATTCCCAATATTGAGAATAATTGCAGATACGTGTATTTTGATTCCCAGCAGAGAATTGATGTTTTGCAATATCACTTCACTCAAGATTAAAAAGAAGGTTGTTCATGATCTGCCTTGTGACCCATGACCTTAGCTGTGCCTGCAAAACCATGATCTATTGGTCTCATTGCCACCTTTCAAACAACTTTGTGCTTCTCAGTGTTCATTTTTGTGGGATTGTTTTTCTTAATTAGAAATGGAATGACATCTTCCTCCCTTCTGCTCTGTGTGTGCTGTATGTAGTGCATTGTGTGCTCTGTTCTTTATTTCTCTGGAGTGCTTCATATTCCTTCATCTTCCTTCCTTTCCTCCTTTCTTCTTCCTTGACTGGTATTTTTTTTCATCTGTGCTTGAAATCTTTCACTTTTTCAATCTCTTTTCTGTGGTAGAGTCTAGAACTTAATGATCAAGGTGAAGAGAAGCCTTCAGCCCCTGTGGGGGCCCAGGTGCATTTCATGTTACTTCCTGGTCTGTTGCTGAAACAGGTTAATATTTCTCTCCATGTATCTCCATGTATCACACTGTGCAGCAGCGTCCTGATGGCCGGGTTCATAACAGCACCATTTCCACTAAGCTGCATTTTTTTAGAACCAACAGTGCATATGAATAAGCTGAGAAATAAGCTGAGAAATTTGCTGTGTATATGGCCCTATATGTTTTTCATCCAAATTTTACCTGCTGTTTTGTTCCCTGATCACTTGCTGTTAAGCTGGTCTGGAATTTCTTACGCCATCCATACTGTGAATATGAAAGTTATTTACATTCTTAAAAATATTTTGATTAGATATGCTTGAAGCTCGTTAATGCATGGCTTAAATAATTGGTATAGTTGATCAACAAGCAAAACAGAATTTGTCAATATCTCCTATGTCTTGAACAATGAACTCTTTCTTTCTTTCTTGTCTCTTGAACTGTCCATTTTCTATGTAAAGGAGTAGTCAAGTGATGCAGAATTAGCACAAGCAACATGTTTGCTGTCTACATGAGCCACTTCCTCACACACAATGAAGATAAGCAAAGTTAAAGGGGTATATTGGGAGTCCCTGCTGGCTTCGGGATGTTCATGCCAGAGCTCATTAAAGGAATTCTGATTTTGCAGCTCAGTCTCCTGATGAATTCACTTTCCTTCTGTTGCTTGTTTTCCTGTGTTTACTTTCTGTAAATGTTCTAGTAAATAATGGGATGCTTTCTGAAATTTTATAGAATATTTTCAAAAAGTCATCTCCTCAACTCATAACCATCAAATCCTAGAAGTGTTTTGTGCTCTTTATTTGCCCAAGTAAATTCCTGAGACAGAAATCTTAAAACAGTGTCCTAGTTTGTTTTGAATTTAAAACAAACATAAGCAAAAGTCTTCCTGGGAAACATGCAAATAGAAAGTGATGGCACCTGATAAATAGATTATATTGAAATATTTGCATGAAAACTCTTCTGGGAACTGGGTACAATTTATTCATGGACACATGGAACAAAGACAGGACACTAACTTGTGACTTGGCTTTCGGTTATTCCTTAGGAGATTCTTACCAAAATATTTAACTTTTTCTGGCAGAAGTAAAGGAGATTATGGGAAGTCTGAAACATCAATTTTGCTTCTCCTGTCTTCCGGGCTGGTCTCTTTATTCCTTTCCCTCTGGCCTCTAATCTCCCAGTGGATCAATTAGACACAACAGCACAGTCAGACTTCAAGGTCTAAATGGCAGTATGAATGCCCCAAGCCCAGCTGAGAGGTTTGTGCATCACTCTTCCATCCTGGAAGGAGAAGAACTAGAGAAATCCTGTCTCCAGCATGCAGTGTCCTAGTTCTGCTGTCTTCTTGCAGGCAATGCTACAGGGCTGTCTTACAATACAGCAGATTGCTGCACAGGCTCTGATTCCACGCTAGCTTAAAACTCTTTACCAGCTCTGATAGCACATGCTAGCAGTAACTGTTATGTGCATTCCCAAATAACTCTTTAATGGGAAAAGTACTTTTTCAGTCAAGGAAAACATCCTAGTGAAGTACAGTAATGAAAACAATAAAGTTGCTTCAGGAGCAATAAGTCTTATCACAGCCTGTGTGTAGTTGAACAGGGTGCTGTAGAGTATCCCCAGACAATTATTTAGGCTCTTCACTTGCTATAAGTAAAAGGTCTGCAAAGTGCCATCTGTCTCCACCATGTGCTGTTGTGCTCCACAGCAAGTAGCAGTGAGTGTGTGACCATGCTTATGCATAGATGTACATTGGAAAGATTTGAGTTCTGGGATCGTAACCATTTGTGGTTTTGTAGACACTTCCATCTGAAAACACTTCTCTGGCTGCTGTTGATCTCCTTTGGGTCATCCTGGAGTAAATAAGGGGAGCTGGTGAGCATGGTGATGCCCATATACTGCTGTTATTATCTTTTAGTTACTCTTTTAAATAGAAAATTTTGAAAGACCTTTTCTACACATTGAAGAGTCCTATTTTCTCAGTTGTTTTTTTTTTTAATTTTTATTTAAAGAAAGGGGAAGGCATTTTGTAACATTATAAGTGCTGATAGTGCAATATTATAAAAACACTACAGCTGGATTAAGCAGCTGGGTCCTTGGCTTGGTATAGAAAAATGCCTGAAAAATTAAGAAACACATGTTCTACGTAAGAAAAAAAATAATAAAATCTTTTCTTGTCCCAGAAAATCTCCCCTAATCCTAAGTGTGCAATACTCTTCTCTCCGTCGCTGACTGTAACTCATTTGTGTTATATAATTCCATAATTTTGATGACCATTTGAAAACTCAGAAGAAAATACTTAACTATGTTCCTTTTTTGTTGCCCACTTATTCTTCTTTACTACCTCTGCTCCAGTGTAATCTCTGAATAACACCTTTTAGCTTTAGATGGTATTTTTCCTTTCTTGCTTTTCTATTTTTCTTGTTTTATGCACTTGCTTTATTCTTTGGGATCATGAAAGAGAAGGTGTTGCTAAGGAGCTGTTTTGAAAGCACCTTTGCTGTTCTGGCCTGAAAGACAGTGCGCTAATGCATCAACTAAAGATTTGCCTTATGGTTCCTCTGAGATACTCTTCTTTCTCACACACACTGGCACAAACACACACCTGAAGCAGCCGTGTGCTGAGACCTCTGGTTGGAGGCTGTACATGCCCTGCAGAAAAAAAACCAGCCTTTGGAAGTGACTGTGAACTCCTAGTCCCCTGAATGCTGCTCAGTCCCCATCAGTGTTGCTGCTTTGTGGTAGCTCACACACTGGGTGCTCTGGGCTGCAGACCCTCCTTTGCCTGGAAGGACATGCTCTAGCTACGGGGAAGGCGGCGTGCAAATCTGGCCCTTAGCCTGACCTCAGGGCTGCCCCTGATGGACAGTGCAGCTTTTCTGCAATTTAACTCCCAGGTGAAAGGTGTAGAGTGACTCCACAGATTTTGTAAAACTGAACACGTGACTGAAGCTCTTCTGTGTCATTACCCAGAGGAGTCTGGACAGATCTTTCCATTCTCATGGTGTTCTTATGGGGAGTTTTTCTGTTACTCAGATGACTTCCTCAGGTCTTGTTGAAGGTGCCTTTTACAGAGAGTTTGCAAACAAGTTTCTCAACAGGGATCTAGTGGTCAAATATTAAGAAAACAGGCCTTGGAGCTGTGCAAACCAATGATAGGCCCAGCCTTGCTTGAGTGGTGCAGTCAACACAGCTGCTCCTAAGTAGAATCAGCTTTGTGGCCCTGGACTGCTCCAACAGCTCCATGTCCTTCTTATGCTGGGGACCCCAGAACTGGACCCAGTACTGCAGGTGGGGTCTCACAAGAGTGGAGCAGAGGGGGAGAATCCCTTCCCTCGACCTGCTGGACACGCTGCTTTTGATGCAGCCCAGGATACTGTTGGCTTTCTGGCCTGCAAGCCCACATTGCCGGCTCATGTTGAGCTTCCCATCAACCAACACCCCCATCTTATCACATATTTCATAGAATTGGAAAAATAAACCAGATGTTATAAACAAACCAAGCAATGTTTTTGTAAACGTGACAGACTACTCCTGGTTCACATTCCTGACTGATCGTGGCACAGGTTTGCTGTGAGGTGAGATAATCAGGTACTTTCAGATGCTGACACTGACTATTGTACAATTACCAGTTCTAAGGTCACCCTGACTATGTTGTTGTTTTGCAAGTGTTAGGAATTTCTTTGGGTGATTTTGACCTTTTTCCTCTGAAAACCTGTGTTCTTACAATGCTACGGGCTTTCCTATGTGTTAGTATTGCTTAATACAGCTGTAGGTATCATTGAGTATGAAACAGAACTCACAAGAAACGGAGAAATGAAGACATGTTTACAGCTCAGAGTGTCACTGAGAGTCTTGGAGAGGCTTGTTTAAATTCTCTCAGCATGAGAGGATATGAGATCTCTAAGATCAATAATGGCATGAAGAAGAAAAAAATTAAGCAGAAATACATATACAGAAAATATATCTGTACTTCTCAAGAAAAGCCTTAAGGATTTTCCACTGAGTACCAGACAGTAGTCCTAGAAAAACAGAAAGTGTCTTTCACAAAGTCATGGTGGATCAATAGCTTTTTAAAAACATCATTGTGTGCATCTGAATTTTATCTCAAGAAGTTGCTATTGTTTAAGGCTGAAACCCATGAGAAAACATTTTCCTGGTTTTATATTCTTTCCTGAATTGTCTGTTACAACAAACAGGCTTCCTGGCTAAGTGGACCATGTCTAATGTGGTGTGGCCATTCCTGTGTTTTTACTCGTGCTCTCTTAATGTATGTACCAAAGTGTGGAATCTGAAACAGAGAGGGATGGAGCCTCCTTGGAGAATCGTGTCAACCTCTCACTGAAATCAATTGTGGTGGTGCACAGGGCATGTAGCTTTTAGAGAAAAATCTCTGGAGAGGTTATACTGTGATACTGGACCAGGTCCAGTGGCACCAAGACAAGGGAAAACTTCTGTTGGGTTGGGCCTCAGTCTGGTGCCTTTCATTTGCATCCTTCTTTACTCACAATACTTAGCAGCTTAAAAATTACTGTTACAAATAAAAGAAAGTTGCTCTTAAAGCAATGCATAGGCTTTGACCCTTTCTTTTATCACAGCTATTTTAGCATTCATTCAATTCTACTGGAAGTGCCACTTCAACCTTTGGTGTTTGATTTAATAGACCCCTGTCAAAGTCTGCATAAAACTGATTTAAAATAACCATAGAAACAGAGTGTATTTTCTTAATCTTTCAGATTGATGTTTTGTTTCTCTTGGATCTTTGTAAAAATTCGATAGAGGGACTTAAAATGCTGCATTTAAATAAAACAAAATCTAAAGTGGAAGAGAAAAAAAGCCCAAACCCAGTTTGCTGTACACTGAAGGTATGATTTTATGCATTACAGTTTAGCTAAGACCTGTTCAAGGAGAAACTTCAACAGCTTGCCAGGGGCAGTCTCCATAAGCTGTGGCTGCTGTTCGAGCCTGCAGTAAATATTCTGCTGTTTTACAGCTGGCAACTGTTAAACTTGGAGCAAATCCATGTAAAATACTTAGATTAAAAATAAATATTTCTTTTCTCTCCCTTTGGAGGTAATCGTGTTAATAAATATCAAGAAGAACAAACAAATCAGTGGTGAGGACTCGTTAGTAAATACTGTTATCTCACTCATTTCATTCATAAAGCTCCATCAGCCAGGTCCCTGGGAACCAAACAGGTTTCACTTTTTGACAGCAAATCTACTAAACTGCAGCAGGTCTGTTTTGATGGCATATCTTTATTTACATTTGCAGAGGTAAAGTGGTTGTCCTTGGCACTAAGAGCAGATGATCTGGGTTCTCCAGCTCTACTGAGAACTATATTTGTAACTAATGCAATATCTGTAATATCATTTCATGTTATCTTTAATTTTTTGAAATGAAATGTTTATAAAGAAGTTTCTCAAAGCTAGGACTGTCCTTTCTGAATCTTATCTACAGAATTATCTACATCTGAAAACTATGGCAAATATTTTTACATCTACCTATAAGCCATACTTTTACCGTATTTTATGGTTTAGATTTCCGTTTCTCCCGAGTTCTCCTTCCAAGTGTTAGACAGAACGTGTATTTGCAATATAGTCCACATGCTATAAAAGGAATAGCATTGATGATTTCTCTTCAGAAGTTGCCTCACTTGAACAAGATAGTTCAGGGAATGTGGTACCTGTGCTTGATGAAGTGGGATGGAAATTTTATCTTAATCACCGTTTTCTATTTATTGTCATTAATTCTGAAGCCCTTTTAGCTGTTCTTGCACATGCTGAATTGCATTAGTGCTGCTAGGACTAGATGCCCATTCCATCCGCTCATCTTCCTCAAAATATTTATGTTTAACATGTTCTTAAAATACCTCATGTTCAGTGGCCAAGAGATGAACTTCTCTGTTTCGTCCAGCACATGAACTTCGTGCTGCGAGTGTCCTCCTACATGAGCACTGAAATTTTGTTACTGCTGCCTGGGGAGTTAACTGGAGGAGAATCTGGATTCAGAGGAATGCCTGCTGGCAGGCCAGCAGCATGCTGGAAATTTTGTCAGAAAACACCTGTGTCTTATATTCAGCTTTGCCACGAAGCTGCTGTGTGTGTGTAGATACAGAAATTGTCACCCGCTAATTTTCTCTGTTCAGCCCCCCCCCTCAATCTTAGTCAAGACCTTGTTCATATTGCCACTTCGAGTTACTCCAAGAAGCAATATTCCTTCAGTCTCAGTAGTGAAGAAAGCATTGTTTGCTTATTTTTTTATAATTTATTTTGATTTCATGTTTTCCTCTGTCATAATGCAGGCTGTTGCCTCTCAAACTAGAAGTGCTGTCATTTTTATGGGAGGTTCATGTGCCTACCTACTGTAAACAAGCATTATTTCTTCAGCTTGAAAAAAGCTTAGTAGCACTCTGTTTTTAAGTATCCCTGTAATTTGGGGGGACAGAAAGACACATTCAAATGCCTATTTTTACACGTGGAACAGTGCTACCTCAGTTCTCCAAGAGCGTAGCTTTTAGTTGGGAGCAGCTGCTCAAAAAGAAATACCTAGCTGAGAAGAAGCAGGTTCCCAGCAGATATGAATTATCTGTCTCATCCACTTGAGTGGAGCTGCCAGTTCACTGCAGGATTTGCTGCAGGATGCTGGCAGAGAAATAGGGGGTATCAGCAAAGACATTAGTCACTTGTTGCACAGCAGTTTGTTTGGCATGTGGCCATTTGCTACAAATTGCCCTCTAGAGCTTTACATCTTCTTGGGGCACTGAGCTATTTAGTATGTTAAACTTCACGCACTTTGGTGTCCTAATAGAATTCCTTATTTAGGCAATTTATAGTGTTCTAGCTGGCAATGTGCAGGTTTGTAGGTATGTACACGTGTATATAAAATCAGGAGTCAAAGGCCAACAAAAGCAAATTGGGTTCTAGTGTTAAAATGTCAAGTTTTCAGAGTTTTCTTTGCAGCCATAGAGGGTTTTTGAAGTCAAGAAGCCATGTGGTGCTAGAAGCTTCTTCGGGGAAGATACAATGAGGGAGAGAGAGATTAGTTCCTCCTGATGCCAAGTTTTTGTTCTCTGTCACCAATGCCCATCAGATGCCATATCAAAAGTGTTTTTACAGTCATGTAAATTGAGCATAAGACTTCAGCTTATATTCCAAAGATTGCAATTTCACTTCCTCTTTAACTGTAGTAGTCTCCTTACCTATAATCTGTCTGTGCTTTTGACTTCAAAAAATTACCAGGTAGGAAACTGCAGATTGAACCTCTCATTAGCTGTGGGTACTGTGAACTCAGGAAGAGAAAACAAACACAGGTTCTCAGTCCTCTTTCATCTGAGAAAGTTTAGGTCCTGCTGGCAATTTGCATATTGACTATTATATCTTTCTCTTGGGACAACTACTTGTATTTGATGATATTCATAGAACTGTATCTTCCATGCCAGTGTATCTTCCGCTTTGCCTGTGTTTACAGGAGGACATACATTTCCAATTTCCCTTTCTCATCAGGCATCCGTAGGAGATTCCATCCAGCTCCATCAAGACCAGACACCCTGGGCATATCTAATTTCAACTTCTTTTCTTTACAGAGTTTGCCATAGTTGGTCATACAGAGAGAGTCAGATTTCCTGGGGGATAAAGGTCAATATAATTTTCTCATGTTTCTCCACTAGGTTTTTTTGGTATGACAAGTGCTCCCTGTTGTGTATCAGAGGGTGGGTGCACAACCCTCCCAGCCACAGAACAGTTATATCCAGCCTTGCAAGTGAAACATATCAGCTCTTCCAAGTGCCATTGTTTGCAAGCTTTTGCTGTAGAGGTTTCTCTGCTGTCCTTGTTTTTAGTATTCTCTCTGTCAGAAGTTCTAAGACATTTTGTGATTTTTGTATGCATGTGTTTTTGTGTAGCTGTCCACACCTTTCTGTGGGACTGTGATGCAGAAACTTTGCAAAGATCAGAAAAGATTACTTAGACACTTTGGAGACTCCAACACTCCAGTCATATGATGTTCACAAGGCTTTTTGTGTGGAGAACTGTTTTTTTCTGGATTTTAAAAATATATGAAAATACTATTTAGTTAACTTTTTCCATTAGAAAAACTAATAGAAAAAATCAGCAGAAAACCCAGTGTTTGCATTTTTTTTAATAAAGAAACCTAGTTTTGCTGTTTACAATCTATGAAAAAACTGATATTTTAGTTCCTAAAATAGCAAACCAAACTTTTTTTGAGGATCTACCACAGCAAATTTGGGAAAGTAAGGTTTCCAGAGCAGGAATCTGACGTGATCATAAAAATAAATGCCAAAGGAGTGATGACATGCACAAGAACTCTTCAAATATACTGAAAAGCCCAGTAACAAGTCAGATGCATACTCAGGCAACCCCACTGAGTCTGGGCCTCTTCATTATTCCTCTTGAAATCTAGAAAACTTTGTTTAAGAAAGTTTTGGAGAATACCTTTCTTTTTTGCTTCATCCCACAAAATAGTGACTTTACACTTCCCACCCTCTCTCGTACACCCTCTGTCCCCAGCCATGATCTTGCACTCCCTCCTTTAATGACCTTTCCAGGATATTTGTGTGCTTTACCTCATTTAAACTGCAGCAGTGCTCTCAGCTGCCAAGCTGCTGATTTACTTTATTTCTGAGTTAATGTGGCCCAGTTTTGTGCCATGAAACACAAACAGTTGCAGGAAATTTAATTGAAAACATGAAAGTATAAACTCAGAAGAAAGTACAAGATGGAATTTACAGAGATAGCTGAAAATAACCATGGCCATATGGATTTCATTGGGTATGTGCAATATGCTGATACCCTCTTTTTTGGGTAGCAATTATCTGCTCTCTATTTTCAAGTCCTCTAGTTCTTGTTATGCATTTAGCATCTCAAAGCTATTTAGGACAAACATACTCTAAGCGTCATTACTACACAAATTGGTAAACTGGGTGTAAACATTTTAGAAGCAACATGTTCGATCTGATTTTTTGTGGTGGGTTTTGTTGGGTTTGGGTTTTGTTTTTTGTTTTTTTTTTAAATTAAAACATTATTTCACAGCTGCTAGCTTACTGGGTCACAAGTTAAAAATGCCTCTGCCTAGCAATCACGTTGGGTTATTACTAACTGTCTCATTGTGAGTTAGGTTACTGTGGATTCTTTAATTCCTAGTAATTGTTATAAGTGCTGTATCATCATTATGAATCTTTCTCTTATCTTGTATGATAAATACTATTTGGTATGTTATGAATCTCTGTTTTCTGGTGGGATATCAGCTAGAAGTAATTTGAAATAGTAATTTGAGTGTCATGTTTAAATAACAGTGTGTTTTAAGATGATAGCTATACTCCTCAACTGACTTTGCATTTGAATTTCCTGGATTCATAGGAAAAAATGGAAAATGTTGTCCTCTATGCTTGTAATAATAATTTAAAAGAAACTCCAAGGAGATAATCTGAGTGATCCGTTGCTGTCTTGAATTAAAGCTGCAAGAGGAATTTCAAGAAACCGTGGGATTTCAGCTGTGACTTCCCTTGATACTGTGATGATAAAGGAGATACCTTCCACCTGGACTTGCAGATACATTGATGCTATCTTGCTGTATAAAGCACCTATCTCCAGCAAACATTCAAGGTGTAGGGTAGATGGTCATTGTACATAACAGGAGAAATGTTAGAAGATTTCTTAGCATCCTCATAAAGTCGTGACAGCTGTTAAGTGATACAGTCCTGCTTTTTGCTTCTTTAGAAGCCATTTCTATAGGCTGTTAGCTCCATGTCTGCAGCACCCTTTGTTTTACAGGCTGTTTTCTGCATCTATCAGGTTGTCCCCTTGGTTTACTCTGTGGCATGTTCTATAAATCGTAAGTTGGCAAGAGACATTGGGGGATTTTTTTCTTTAGAGGTAATAGTACTAGGCATTGATCAGGCACATCAGGGAATCACACAAAACTTTACTAAGAATAAACTGAGCTTCATAACATCCCTCTGGAGCACGTAAGTATCATCATTCCCATTTTTTCAAATATGGAATTTGACATTTTAGTGTATCTTATGGGATGTTCTGTTTAGCCTTCATATTCTGATCTTAAACTCGTGGCTGAGTGGAATCCTTGTGTCCTTCACATGGTAAAATTCTCATGTGATGCTTATTGTTCATGCTGCTCTCTAAGGAGTCATGGGCAGTGTGAGATGGCCTTGGCTGCCTGGAATTGATTCCAAGGGATCTTTTCTGAATGAGGCTTGAGGCAAAATGCTTTCTCCTCTCTGTTACTCCCTGGTCAGCTGTCAGAAACATGTACATTAGCTCATTTTCTCCATCCATGTGGAGCTGAGTTTCTCAACTCAAACTGCCCAGTGGAGTTTGGTGAAGCCACCTTTACAGCTGGGTAAGGCTAAATGTATTTGAGCCAAAGCTCATGAAACACATATGGTTGGTACATCTGTGTGATTCCAGAGAGAAACACTGGATGTGAGACCTTGAGTGCATAGAAACTTGGAAGACTCAGCTTCATATTTGTATTTACAGACACTGGGGAAACAAGGAACATGAGCTGTAAGGGTCAAATGTCTTTGTACTCCTCTCTCACTAGTGCAAAACCCTAGGTGGGTAAACATGATTAAGACCCATGCTGTTTTGTTTCAGTTCAGAAAGCTGGACAAATGAAAGTGGGGAAGGATTCAGACAACTGTTCCTGTCCTGAGACCACAATCAGAGATGGCTCTTACAGGACAGGGACATAAGTAAATAAAACCCAAAAAGCCAAAAAACAACAGGTGATTTTTTTTCTGAATGTTATCTATAGATGGTGGGGATACATGAACAATCTCTCTTCCCATAAATGGTAAATTATGACGACATAAATAGGGAAAATTGGCTGTGCTCCATCATTATCCCAGAAAGCAGTAACTGTTGAGTCATACCTGGGAGAGATTGTCACAACAGCTGCGACTTAAAGCCCTGATCTTCAAGAAGAGATGGGTGTCCCCTTGAGAGATGCATTACTGGAGAATGTCAAAGAATAAATGACCAAAATTATGCTGGGGACAAAAAAAAACAAGATGAGAAACTGCCATGTATTTTAGTCGAGGGACTTATAAAAACATGCGTTAGTGTTTAAAATGCCAGCTAGAAAGACAGAGTCAATTAGCGTCTTAATTAAATTACATTGTGCCAGAGCTCTAGCTGGCATGAAACGGCACAGTTCTGTTCGCTTTACTGGAGCTCCAGTAACTTGCAACAGGTTAGGATCTGACTTCTTATCAAGTTATTGCTTTGGAAAACTCCCATTGAGATCTATCAGGTTAAGGACAGCTGTATTCTCTACCTATAGCATTTACTATCGACTCGAGATAGAAGAATGTTTCCTTGGCTTTAAACAGTGGCATTAGCATTATAAGGAAGTGTTTCAGGATTTCTTTTATCTAGCTGGAATGTCCCATTTTTTGGTATTTCTAAAGGACAATCTGAAAACCTGCATGTATCGCAGAGAAGCAATTACCTTTGAACTCAATGTTCTTTTTGCTCAGCTTTCTCCCCTTCTTTTTTCTTCTCACTATATTTCACAACATTATGCCCAAACTATTTAAACATCAAGTGTTTGTGGAAAGATAAATATAGTGTGCTTGTAGCCGTTAAGGCTGAAACATGTGCTTTTAATACTAAAGGGAAAAGGTGTTCCCATAACTTGATAGTTACTAAAAAGAAACAAACAGGCTTCTAACACAGAGAATGGTCTAGTCTGTTGAAAAAAGATCTAAGGGCTAATTTTTGTTTCACCACTAAAAAGAGTTTGTCATAATGAGGCTGACATTTGCCAGTTGTTCTTCTCTATTTTTTACTCAGAAGGAATCCTAACTAGCCTTATGGCTATAGTTACAGATAAGGTCATTTCTACTTCATACTTCACGCTGGATTTGAAATAGTTTGTTTTAACAGTTGCTACTCATTGCTCTAAAAGTGACCATCGTCTTACAACACAAGGGATTATGTTTTATTTCGGGCTGTGAGCGTGGGAGCAGGAGAGTGAGAGAAATAAACTAATCACATGGGGCAAATTATGCTTATAGATAGAGTGAAACTTATACAAAGTAGTGACGTGCTCCATGTGTAAATAATGATGTTACAAGCTGGCTGTATTTCCTGATGAAGAGGGGTAGTCTGGTGCTGGCTACATATTCTTTATTCTGATCCTGACATTTACAGCTCAGCACCTCCCAGGACAGGGTCCCGTGGTCTGCAACATTCCTGTGTGCACAGTTAACCTTGGTTTTGGCGAGAGATCTTTGGTATATGTGTCTCTATTTCTGCAACATGATGCAAGTGAACCATGGGTACATAAAACATGAGTTTATAGAGAAAGTAGAGCATTTTCCTGCTTTTGGCCTGAAAAATTTCTGATTCGATTCGTCAGAGTTTAGTTGAGGGTACTGGCAGTTCACCCCATCTTTCTGATGGCTAGCAAAATTAAGTAGATGTGTATTTTTTTCTTTATTTGCTGGATGATGCTTCAGGGCAGACATACAAGACCAAAGACGTTACTTTGACACTTCCTCAGTCAGAAACATTCCCCTTGCTCCACCACTTTCCAAAATTGAATTAATATACACTAACACTGACAAACAGAGATCTAGTAATTGATTGTGTGTGAATAAATTCTTATCAGATATGTTTAATTATGTATGTGCATGTGTTTGTAAGAGAACAGAAGACATCTGAAGGAAGTACAAAACACACAAGGGATATGAAATAAAAGACATCCCTTAGTTCTAAAAGCCATAAACTGTCAGGCATTTCAGTGGTTCGTCACCTCTGCATTAACCACTGACTCAAAGTACTAATGATAAAAGCCAATAATTATAGTGCTGTCCTTGAACAAAGAAGCTGTTATAGCTGGGTAAATAACAGACCCTATAAAATTGTCTTGGATTTGTGTTTGTGGAGCAGGCAGCATTCAGTCAGCTCCTGTTGGTTCTGGAAATGTTTGTGAAAGGAAACTTTTTCTACTGTCTGTTTTGTGTGGTAATATCAGAGGAAGAAGCAAAGGGTAAAACACGGATTGTGTGACGTGTTTTAAAGAGCCTGCTGCAGAGGGCTTAAGCCAAAATGGCCTTCTCAAAGCCAAAGGCTATGGGGTTGCTACACAGCTTGCAGTAGTCAAGCTTCATTTTTTCCATTGAAGTGAAGTATGGTAGCGCATTTTTATAGTCACTGTGATATTTTCGACACTTTATTCCTTAGTCTTTTCCTGGCAGCAGCAAAGTGCTGACTGCTGCGTGACAATAAGGAGTGTGCCAGTGAGAACATCCTACTGCAGATGTTCATATGGCCACAGCCACATCTAGACAAGGTTATCAGTAAGGCCAAAGACCAACCTAGTTGGTAAACTGTTTTATTTCTTGCTACAGAAGCTGTCCAATTAGAAATACCTGAAACCTACTGCCAAGGAAGCACTAGTCACTGCAGCTGTGCTGCTTCCTCAGTCTTGGGCTTTATTCTGCCTTTAGGCTGTGTAGTATCTATCACAAGTATTGTATGATTTCAACAAACGAAACACCACAGACTGATAAGCTGTGGGCAAAGCTCTAGGGCATGTTCCATTTGCAGCTCAGGACAGACAGCTACTGCTCTCTGTGCTGCAGGAAGTAACTTTCTCTTGGTAGAGCTGAACAGTGTGATGTGACAGTCCCAACACTCACCCAGCTTCCCAGTTGACCAGGGAGAAAGTACACTTTTTAAAGGAATGATGTTTCCTGCAATAAATATGGACAGCAAAAAGACAATGTGAATAGAGAAGTTTACTTATTCTAATTAGAGATCATTGTGAGCATAAAACACCTTGCAGAATAAAAAATTATCAGGACAAAGGCAGTCATCAGTTCAAGTAAGAAAAAGGTGTTTATGTTTTAAAATCAGAATACAGAAATATAATTATTTAATGGAGTTTTTTTTCTAGACAGTATTTAGCATTCCCTTCTGTACTGATGTTTATGTAACTTAAACATAAGGTATTACCAGTTGAACAGAATTACCACTGAAAGCTTCTATCTCCTTCAGCTGAATCTACTTACCACAAACAAAGTAACCGGTGATGCACTTGCTTAGATTCCAACTCAATTTAGGGAAAGGGTAGAAATGAAATTGCTCTTGGCCTTGATTAACGTTGAAAATATTGATCAAATGGCTTATCTGCCAAAAATGAAAGGCTTGTGAGTGTTCCTTGAAGATGGAGCATGGGTTTATTAGTAAGACTCTGAGGGAATAATTCCACTAAGTTGATATCAAGGGCTTTTTTCCTATGGACAGCAGTGTTTGATTGAAAAAGCTCTGCTGAAAAAGAAGAAATATATGTATTTTTTTTTATACACATCCATATGTACTTGTCTCTGTGTGGGTTTGTTGGTAGAGCCCATTCAAGCTATAGATTGTCAAAGTGGCTGTGGCCACCCAACTCCGAAGTTAACGATATCTTGGTCCATTTTCTGAGGTAGCTGATGTTAAACTGCTGTGCCATCAGGAAGTTGTCACATCAGCAGAGGAGGACCTGAGGGCAGGAGTGCTGTGGCAGCATTGCCAAAGTGCTGTCTGTACAAAGGGGTGAGAGGAGCCTGTTTTCGAGGCTCAGTGCCTGCCTGGGCACTGCTCAGCCCGTGGGCTCTGGCTCCACAGCCCAGCTGCAGCAGTGCTGGGCAGCTTGTCTTCAGCCCCTTACCTGGGAGCTACACTTGCCCCCATGCCCACTGCATTAAAACAAACACTTCACGTGACTAGCAAAAAATTGCCCCCAAACATGTTTTTCCCCTCCCTCACTGTCATTATTTGAACAATTCCTTCCACCTTCTCTCCCTTTTACTCAATCTCTCATCCCTGTTCTCCTTTGCTGTTTATACTGTTGCTTGCTGCCACTATTTTCCTGCCTTCTCCGCTCCCTCCTGCTGATACCACTGTGTACCTGTTTCTATGCTGCACTGATTCCATTTCCTTTTCTTGTACTTGTTGGCCTTTATTGCATTAAGCGCAACACTGATAGTTTCTTTGTTGACATACGTGGGAAGAGATACAGCAATACTTTATTTCACTGAAAATTTTCCTCAAAGGATTATCCCTCCTGGGTGAAATGATTGTTTCCTCTGTTTCAGATTAACTATACTAGGAAGGAAATATTTCATGCTTCGTTATTACCATTAATCTTCCAAGGTGCCCCTCTGAATGAAAATCCATTATTTTGTTTAACAGAAAGGGACACCAATACAAGTTATCTAGTGTAATTGTATTTCTAACAGATGTATCTGTCATGTTGCCTGGTGTTTGGTAACATAACATCACTGAATATTACTTTGCAATGTAAAACAGGCTTTCAACAAGGTATGCAGACCAGGACTTTTTCTGTTAACTCTAATAAAATGTGATGGTACTTAATCTGCTGTAGTGCACAGGGAAGTGTGCTTACCTTTCAAGATTGTAGGAGACTTGCCTTAGATGCTATTTCAGGAACACCTAAGGTGATGGAATGTGAATGAAGAGCAGGAAAGGGAGGTGCAGTTCTGCACACTTCAGAGCTGATAGCAAAAAGCCCCTTTTTTTCTGAGTAGGTAGGATCAGAATCATCAAATGTTACCTTTGATTTTGCTTTCTGGTTACTATTGTGGGTGATAGTGACCTGCAGTCAGAGAGGTCTTTTCTTTTGAGGTGGTAGGAGACCTAAATTCTTCATGTTCTTCATGCATCATGCCCCTTCCTGACTCATTGCCTTTGGAAAGCAGCACTTTATGTTCTGAAGCAAAAGAAATATTAATTTGCAGATGCTGCTTGCTCATTTCTTTAGGTACTTAAGCAGTTCTGTAAAAGCTTTGCATGAACTAATATGTAGGATGTGCCAAACTCATTATATTTCTAGCTATGATTTATAATTTCATCCTTTTGCTTTTTCAACCAAGAATAGTCAGGTGTAGAGGAGCTCAGGAGGCAATGAGCCAGTGTGCTTCATTAGCTGTGTGTGCTGTCCGGTGAGGATTGCACAGTCTTGTCAGTCCTACTGTATCTTCTAGGTTTTTGTGTTATTTATTGGCCATAAAGCAAATCAAAATACTCCTTTGCCACTGACATAGACATGGAGCTTTGAACTAAGTGCTTTGCCTCTTACATCTTTCCTTGTGATACATTTTTAGATTCTTAAATGCTTATTCAGGAATTGTCACACAGACTGAGTTTTTACAGTGCTGAGCAACTTTCAAGCCGATCTAAGGATTAATAAATAATAATTATATCCTTCCTTTCTATTCTGCTCTCTTTATGTTCCTTTTGCTCCCACATGTACCTGTCATGCTCCTACAGTTTCCAAGTCAAATAGTAATAAGCTCATACATGCTGAAATTAATTTTGTCTGTACTTAATCTAGTTTCCTGTGTTTCACAGTATAGTTGTTAATTACATGCTGTCTCAATGCCTCTTATCTTTTCCATACTCTGCCAATGTGCCATTAGCAGTCAGTGAAGTCCCTTTTTCTATCACAACTGCCCCTTAGCCTCTGCTCCCAGCCAGGTCCCTAGCATTTGCAATTCCCATCAGGATTTTCCTCCTTTTTCTTCCTAGCAGTGGGGGGGGCAGACTGGGAAGCACAGGAGTGGTGGGTCCTGTTCTTGTGTTCTCTGTAATGACCACAGAAGTCCTCATGCTGGAAAAAGTAGACAAAATCTTTGAAATGCTGTGATTAAGCATGCTCAAAGTACACAGAACTTAATCTCCAGACCCTTTTCAGGTACTCCAAATCAGAGATGTTCTAGAGACTCTTAGAAATACAGCTATGAGAACACTTTAAAATGCAGAAAACATGTTTTGTCCAAATCTCTTTCATAAACTGTTTCTGTTGCAACTTTTCATGAAGTAGAATTCCAGCAAGACTTTAACCCAGAAAGCTGGTGCTTTTGGAGTTATAAACACACCAGAACGGTGTTTTATAACTGAAGCTGTTCAATGTTCTTAACTACGGGAATCACTACTTTTGCTAAGAAAGGAAGATTTGTATTTCTATGCAAACATTTTTTCTGAAGCTTAGTAATTGCAACCTATTGGATTTTACTCCTTGGAGTCAGAGATTTACACATCTGCAGTCTTCTCGCATTGCTTGGAAAGATTATGATTATTTTAAACCATGAAAAAATTAAAGTTGAAAATTATTTTGACAAATGGGTTAGACTTCTGCTTCCTTTACTCTGTACACTGGGAGTAATGGATTCTGGTGCTTATGGAGACTTTTAACAGTTTGTGTGAATACCTGGCTTCATAAGGGACTGCATCAATTTGAAATCGCAGCTGGAAACCAAAATGCATATCAGTCATTTTTGTCTTGAATATCAGAAAGATTTAAATCTCTTGCAAGTATCTTTATTTTCCTGTATTTTGAAAGCAGGTTACCTTTTCCAAAACTTCTGAGGCAGATTAGCATTAGTTACTGTGAAAAAGGAAAAATCCCTTTGATTATTTGTTTTTTATTTCTCAGTATATCCAACTCTTCTTTCCAGTAGTGGTCTCATAGAACAAAGCAAATTATGGAGATACTTAAGAGGCTTGAATGCAAATAATGATTACTAATAATGACTACAGGAGTGATTGTCTTTATTGGAGTTTTAATGGGGATCAATGAGGTTAGAATGGAGAACGTACATTGAAAAGGGAAATTCAGGAAAGTAAATCGTTGAGTCTGTAGGGTGCTGTTAGAACAGATGAGGAATCCTGCATTGTCAGTCATCAGCCCTACACTGGGAAAAGATAAGATTATATCTGCTCGAAGTGGCAAGATGTGGGCTGTTTTCCTTTTTGTAAGCAAAACTCCCCATTGATTTCACAGAGTTTTACCTACATAATCAAAGCATATCTCTAGATCAGACCAGACATGGGATCGAGTGGGCTTCCACTGTGATGTGGCATAAGAGATCTCTGTTGGCTGGTAGGAATATAGATGTGAAGTGTTCTGGGAGAAAAGAGAAGCCATGAAGTACTGCTAGAGAGTTGTTACCTCTTCATAGCATCCAACATATGCTTGGTGCCCACAGAGTGTGCAGGCAGATTTTCTTTCTTTGACAATCGTCAAATGTAATGGAATCTCAAAGATGCTCCTGAACTGACCAAATTAACTAAAATGCTATTTTGTTGTTTGGAAAGACCGAGGAAGAGAGTAAGAAACTAAATTCTCATCTTTGTCACCCACCCACAGAAAAATATTCAGGTCTTCCTGTGTCAATTGCAGCAAACATTGCCTGAGGATGTAATATAAAGAGCAAAGTGGAAAGTCCCAGCACTGTTGCAAAGACTGATACAATTGTTATTGCTCCTGCTGCAGAACAGTGTTGTTGCATTTTGCAGCAATATATTAAAAATATTNTAAGATGAGCATTTAAAGTAAAAAATAAGGTCTGGGAATACAAGGAATTCAAGTCTTCTGTTCAAGTCTAGACTTAGTCTTAACTGCATTTATTTCATTTTAATTTGTTCTGAGTAGAATGATCTCCTCTGTTATCTTTATTTGCTTGTTTTTTTCCTGATCATCTGACCAAAACTTCCTTGTTTTGGAGACATCTCTTCCAAGATGGAATTCCTGTATCATTTTGAGCAAAAAGTCTGCTTTGGCAGTCATACAGCTCAAGAGCAAAGAGGCAATGGTCATTTTAAAAATGTAGAAGCACTGTGAATGAAAGCTATCAGACTATATTATGCATCCTGGCAGTAACAGATAACATTGTAGTCTTTTTTATTATTTGATTTTTAAGTAGCCAAATGAAGCTTTCCATCTTTCTGCTGTGTTTCATCCAGGTAAGGCCAAAAGAAATGCAGTGAGTGCACAGTGAAGGAACTGACTGGGTATACTTTCTGCCTCCTCCTTCAGTAGACCTTACAGTGATCTCCTCTGGCTCTTCTCACAGTACAAGATAGGTTGAGAAGGTGTTTTGCCTACAAAACAATGAGTTAAGACTCTGAGAAACATCAGCATGGAAGTTCAGAGGCTCATGTGAGTTCTTTCCATCCATATAGGAGCTGGACTATAAACAAGAGCTTCTTTCACTGGAGAATGAAGTTGAAGGAAAGCACTCAGGATGGTTTAGGACCCAATTTGTAGAGGTCTTTAGAGCTCTCCATCCACGTTTATTCACCTACCTACCATTATAACTCTGGTCTCAGTGCCTACATTGTAACTATATAACTGGGGTTGTTCAGCCTGGACAAAAGGAGGCTGAGGGGAGATATTACCCCTCTATACAGTTACCTGAAAGGAGATAGTTGTGAGGTCAGTGTCAGTCTTTTCTCTCAGGTAACAAGTGGTAGGACAAGGGGAAATGGCCTCAAGTTAAACCAGGGGAGGTTTAGATTGGCTATTAGGAAAAGGGTTGTCAGGCACTGGAACAGGCTGCCCAGTGCAGTGGTTGAGTCACCATCCCTGGGGCAATTTAAGAGCTGTGTAGATGTGGTGCTTAGTGACATGGTTTGGTGGTGGACTGGGAAGTGTGATGGGTTAACAGTTGGACTTGAAGATGTTACAGGTTTTTTCCAACTAAAATGATTCGGTGATTCTATATCATGATGAGCTCCCAGGTCACTTGTGCTTCTGACCACATGCTGCTTTGTTACCAAAATTCCTGTCATCTCTACATTTCTGAGATAATCTCTGTAACTTCCTGATGGTACTGCACCCAATTATTTAATACCAACAAACATTTGCTTTGTTGCTGCTGCTACATATTGAACATAGTTACTGATCATATCTTGAAGAAAGAAAAACTACGAAGTCCCCTGCTTTCAAGGAAAGTGATTTTTGTGCCATGAGACCAAGTTCCCAGAGGCTCAAAGTGAATACTTCCCTTACAGTTAGAATCTGCAAAGTCTTCCACACTGAAGTTCCTGGGAAGTATCACCTGTGTGCAGTATATGTGACAGAAATGCAAATAAATTGGAAGAACTACAGTTACTCCTTCTGAATATAATTTTTAGATAGATTAGTTCAGAAATGGGAAATGGAAAGAAAGCATTTAAATGATTTCACATAGCTTGGTTTAGGATATTCCTTTGTAATCATCTTAGATTTGTAGCATCTATATTTTATTTCAAAGAAAATTGACTTCTGGATTACCATATTAACCAAAATTAAACCAGAGAGAATAAAAGTGAATGAATTATTAATATGTTCTCATGACATCCCTGCAGCATAAGAGTCCGATATTGCCACATGAACAAGATGGTGTGAAACTGAAATCTGAATGTAGCTTTTTGTCAAAGCCCTGAATAAAGTGACCCTTTAATTATCAGCACTTCAGCTCTTCTAGAATAGCAGTTTTGGATAGCCCAGAATAGCACAAACTTTAAACTAGGGTTTTGTTAGGTAATCCTTATATTGTTTTGACATTTTTATGCTGAGAAATTGTGGCATAACAAAATGTAGTATGTTCCATGTTCCATTTTACCTCTTTTGAGATTTTCTTCTTTATCTCATTCTTTTAATTCCCTGGTTTTGTATCTGTGAGGCTGCTGCATACCTCTCTGTGTACCCAGGAGAGGTATTTATCTGAGGAGGACTGTAGTTTTCACTGGCCATGGGCCTGTGGGGATTACCAAATGCAAATCTATGCCTTCAAAACACTTGCTGAAAATGGGGTAAATAATGATTTGGGTTTTTTCCTCCCTGTTACATTGTCTAAAGGCATGAGCCAGCTTCTGTTGATAGCTATAGCAGCTCATACTGATTTTAATGGAAACAGATACTGTGTCCATAGCAGGAAATCGGGTGCAGCTTAAGTGAGTGAGCAGCAAACTACCAGGGGGGGAGTAAAACAGCAACCTGAAAGCTTCCACCTTTGCCTGTGCAGGAGGAGAGAGGGCTTAGCTGGATGAGAGGAAAGCACAAAGCTGTGCTCTGATGGCTGACTGAGCAGCAGTGTGGGCATAGCTGGGCTGTGCTTGCTGTTCTCCATGAAAGCAGAGTAACGCCTGCCCAGGGAAGCAGAAGGTATGGCTGCTTTTAGTAGCAGCGTTTTCTCCTCCTCCCTGGTGTGGTAGCAAAAGTGACTTCTCCTACCACTGAGGATGTGCACAAAAGAAGTTATTTTGCCTGCATGGCTGGCAAGTCTGAAACTACTGTTAGAAAAACTGACAAAACTTGTCTTTTATAAAACCAACAAGCCACAAAGTGCTGACCCAAAAGACAATTTTTTTTTTTGTAAGAAAAAAAGGAAAAAAAGAGAGAGAGAAAAGAGATGCCTTAAAGTCTGTCTTGTCCCTCTACCTATCAGCACCCTATCTAGGATGGTTATACAGTAACAGGTTTAGACCATGGCTTTCATCAGTGGCACTCCTCTAAACCATAAGGATTGGACTGAAAACTCTAGTCCCTTGATTTTTATTTATGAAGTTCTTCTATTCACAGATTATGCAGATAATGATTTGCAATGAGGGCTGTGAAGTTCATACTCTTCTTGATGAGGGTGACTAATAAAATGACCAAGGGATTATCTCGATTTAATATCTTTTTTTTTTAAAAAAAGAAAGCAAAACGACTAATGTGGAAACAAATAGAGAAATCATGCAGAGCCCAGGAATTTCCATCTTTTCCCTAATGTGAAATTTCTCCTCATGTCTTTCTTTAAATGCTGGGGGTCTTTTGACGTATGCTACTTTTGGAACAGCAGCAAAATCTGACTAAGTAACTAAATCACCTTAAAGTTTTCCTGATCGGGAAGCATCTGCACAGAAGTCACATGCTTCATAGTGATTCATTGACTTTAAGGTCACAGAGAATCATTATGATCATTAAGCTGACCTAAATGCTACAGTCAGCTTCCAGTAGGCTGTCTCTTTTTTTGACATGTAGCTGGCCCCACATTAAAGGTGTCTGCTGTTGACAAATTTGTTAGCTTTCTGGTAATCTGTTCCAGGAACTAATTAATCCTGTTTTTTAAAAAAATCTTATTTCTAGTGTCAGCTTGGGGCTGTTTTTCTGATTTTTGTCTGCTAAATTAAATGGTCTTATAATTTACTTATCTTTATTGTTCTTAACTGGACAACGACTCAATGTGTTTTACTAAAGAGAATAGATTGAAGTTCCTGCTTGGTCTCTGCAAAACATATTTTTTAGGTCTCTGGGCATTCTTGTAGCTTTTTCATAATCTCTCTGCGGTTTTTCCATGCATTTTCAGTGGCATGGACGTGAATACCAGAACACTAGTGTGCTAGAGGAAGCATCACTAGAACATTCCACAGAGGTGCTACCTCCCACTTAGCTCCCCATGTCCATCAAAGGATCACAGGAGCCACACCAATCAGAGAGTCATCCAGGGAATTCCTATTCATTTTGCTTAAATACACAGCATTTCTGTAAGGTACTTTTTTCTACAAGAAAGAGGTGGTCACTGATAGTAGGTGGGACGGTTTCTAGGAAAGATGCATTCAGGCAGCTGTCCTCCCACTGATGCAGACAGTAGTACGGGGGTGGCTGTCTCCTGACCTCCTGCTCCTCTGCCTTTGGAGAACAGTTTTTCAGTTTCATAATGATTTTACTTTGTGATCTTACTCGAGCACTGAAACCTTTTATTGTTGAAAAACCTTCTGTAAAAAGGTACTAACACCTTTTTGAAGAGACACTAACTGTGAGACTTAATTAAATGTTTGACAAGATGCTTTGAAATCCTTCAGTAGAAGCTGCCTCAGTATAATTAATAAACAATATGGTTCAGATTCTCCTGCATCCTTAGAGAATCCCTTCCATAGGGAAGCAGGCAAGAAGGGCAAGAAATTGGTGAGGATTTTCTTGTAAAATTTCTCCACCTTTGAGTGCATAGCTTATTTTACTTTAGACAATTAGCTGCAACAGGTTCCTCATGCAGATTGTATGAGTAGGCCCTGCTGAGACATCCTGTCTCTCCAGCCTGCCTTGTACACTGACTGTGGTATAAGCATGGATTTTTCCAACTGTTTGCTGATTCTTTGTTGGACAATTTGTGAAGACAATCTAGGTTTCCTTCTCCTTCAGACTCATTTTTATTCCTGATTTTATCTATCTTTCTTGTCTGTTTTCTGACTGATATGACTCAGAATGTAGGCAATTTTTTTAATGTAAAGATTGTTCAAATGAATTGACTTGAATATGACTTTATCTGTTTTTAAATGCATCCCAATGTCATAATCCTTTTTTATGTCAGCAGCTCATGTGCTGACATATCCACATTTTTCAATACTAGGGTATTTCAATACTAGGGTAGCATTTACATATATATTCATATATTGGTTTTCTGATTCTCTCTTCTCTGTGAATTATCAATTTTATGTACCTTGAAATAATTAACTGGTTACATATACAGTAATTAGCTTTGTAAAACATCCGTATTCATTGAATTGCAGTATCTTTAAGGGAGTGCACCTTTTGCAATGCAAGCAGTTGAACAAGGAACAAAAGCATTAAAAGCAGCAGACAAAAGGAAAACAGAAAAAATATATTTGTTAGCTGCAGTAACAGCAGTAAGCACTTAGCAAACTAGGAAAGCCTTCTTTAAACTGGAAGAAACTAGCAGCTCAGATAAAATACAGAAGATGGTATATGCCAGAAAAGAACAGTATATAATACAGTCTTTTGTTGTAGAGAAGTAAGTAGCCAAGATATCTCTAGGGCAAAATAGGATGTGGTTATTTCTGAAATATATATGTGTCTTCCACAGTGCAGTTGGCTTTTATCCCCTCTGCTCTCCCTGTAGCTGCTGTCCCCACTGCCTGTTGGGAATGGTCCCTGCCACAAGCTGTTCTCCATATTGTGCCCTTGCAGTTTGGGAAACTATGACTAGGCACATGCCAGCAAGGGGCTTGGGGAGCAAACAAACAGTCAAGCTGGTTGACCAGCTGGCCAGTGCTTGAGCTCATTTCCTGGACCTATTTTAATCGGAAGCATAGATGAGACCACTGAGATCCACTGCTCACTCCGTGCCTGGGCTGGGGAGTGCTGCTTAACCTGAGCCTGTGCATCACAAAGTAACTGCTTACAAATGACTCATGACAAAGCCTCGTAAAAAAGGATAATTCACCAGTTTTGTCCAGTGAGCACTCAGACTCTTGCCATTTACTTGCAGAATAACTTGAATGTAAAACAAACAAACAAACAAAAAACCCCAAACCACACAACTATAAGCAAACAAAACCACAGAATGTAGGTTTGAAAAATAAGTTTTGGACTTAATTCTTGATTTCACATGTGATTTAATTCAAACTGGCTTAGGGAAGTGATTTCTTGGCTTCATTGAACTCTGGAAGTTTTGCTAAGAATCTTCAGATATTAGGTTTTAAGGCAAAAGTCAGTGAAATCACTAGTAGTTGTTCATGTGAATTCAGTTGGTTTGAAATGAGCCTTTTTTTTCCTTTTTTTTCCTCTTCTTTTTACTACAAATAATGCTGTACTAAATGACTTTTACACATTAAATATTTGTGTTACAATAGAGCTCTTATTTTATCAGGACGTTAATTAACAATCTAGGATGAAATATTACAGGTTTTATGCTACCAATTGGAAAGCAAAACCAGGATTTCAAGGAGGGGTGTGGGGTGTGGTAATTGACACCATTCATTTTCCAGTCCTGCTGTTTCTGTTATGTGGCACTACGGGAATTAAAATCTAAAACGTTGGTATATTTTCTCATAAGAAAACCAAGTTAACAGTTTTTTCTCAAAAGCCTTAAATAATCAATATTTAATTATATAAAATACAAATTATAACATGGAAGCAGTAACTATTGTTTGTGTAATCTAACCAGTCTCATTTTGTTTCTTGTGTGGTAACTCAACAAGTTAATTGTACTTCTTCTTCACATCTGAGTTGAAATATTTGATATTCTGCAGCATTTGGAAGCTGCTCTCAGGGAAATCAGCATCACTTCTTAGCAATAACTCCCAGCAATCCTGAGATTAGCTCAGATATCTTCTGTAGAAGTTCCCTTATTGTTATAGTTTTAGAGCTCTCATATCTGCTAATGATGGTTGCACAAGATCTGAGCATCTTCTGATAGTTTTCCTTATAATTTGCACCCCAGGTTATGATACCAAAAGATCTTCTAGTGCTACAGTGGAGGGGTTTATAGACAATTTAGCAGCAATAGCAGAACAGCAACTTTTCCACAGAGGGAAGTAGTAATGTGTTTGAAGACTCTGGCAGCATTCAACATTACATCTTCTCATTTATTTTCTAAACTTACTGTACTTTTACTCTCTTCAGGGTCAATTTTTGTAGTTCTTTCACATGTAAAACTCCCTTTGATCTGGAAAGATCATTAATAGTTGCAAAATATCTTCACCTCTGATCTGCTTGGCTTTGGTTCTCCTTTTTTTTTCCTCTCATTCCTTGCCATTCCCAAAAGCTGTCTCATCATGTGCTACCTCATCAGATGATTTTTTGAAGGTGTGTGCTAATCTGCAGAAGCACAACTATAAAATGTTATGACAGGCTGCTGTATTTACAAGTCAGTAATTATCTGCGTTCAAGACTAATCACATCCAGTTTTTGAACAGAAGTTTTTGTCATTGCAAAATACGGAGATACCAGAGGATAGAAATATGAAGAAAGAAAAATTAAAAAAAAGAAAAAAGAAAAAAAAATAACATGAAGGAGTAGGGAAAGGTGTGTTTGATCTTCCTTGGAAAGCTTTTAGTTGCTAATGCATTCCTGGGAAACTGAGCATCCCAGTGAGGACAAGAGTGAGGAGGGTAGGGCTTGCTCTGGCTCCCAGTCCTCAGTGAGCCTGAGTAAGAAAGGGAGAGACAGGTGATCAGGGAATGGAGATTACAAAACTATGTAGGCTTTATATAGGTCTCTGTTCTGTTAATTACCAGGTTTATTATACATCTAAGAGACCATGGACTGGCAGAACTTCCTAACCCACTTGCATTTATGCAGAAACATATTGCTATTTCAGATTAATGATGCAGAAATAGTAATTATGTTTTTATAATGGTTTTTGGTGAGATATCAGCTCTCTGTCAAACAGTAATTTGTATGACAAGGTACAGAGAGAAACAAGACAGTGACTTGCATGTAATTTCTTAAGCAAAGGCCACGGTACTCCTCAGGTTACTGCAACCTCTGCTGTTTTTTTACCAAGAATATCTCTTGTTCATAATTAATTCAGCTCAATTGTTTTGCTTTTCCCAAGAGTTTAATTTATTCTGCAAGCACACTGAGAAACACGTGAAGTCTTTTTACATTTATTTAGGACATAAAAATATATACAATAAATTAGTAGCAGATTTCTTGCCTGCATGCTACCCTGCTGATGTTCACCAAGGCAAAATGGGCAAAGCTGGATAACCACTATAAAAAATACTTCTACCATTATTCATTTGGATTGAAAATTTAATTCAAGTTGACTTTGTTTAACTCCCGCAAACATTTGGAAATTAAGCTTTAATCACTCGAAGGTTTGCAGAATATGAACTTCAAATATACACATTTAAAATGTTCAGGTGCTTGGACAGTATTTAATTTATATAGAATGCAGAAATGTTTGTTAGCATGGGATTAATAAATTTCTGTGCCAGAGCAAAGATACAAAAACAATTAAACAAATCAGATCAATACTCAACAGCACTTTGTACATCTAGGCTGATGAATGTGCACAACCATTACTTATTGTGCATGTAAGGAGAGAAATATCAGTGCAACCTCTACAACCAAGGAGGTCCTTCTGTATGAGACCGCTAGACGTGACACATCAGGCAAGGGAAATTGGGGAGAAGGGCCTATAGACTGTAACAAGAATGATTATAGACTTCCTAATTGGCCACTTCCAGGACTTCAAAATATTTGATTGAAAGAAAAATGCATAAAATCTTGCTCAGATTGCTGTTTGGTTTTGGAGAGAAATATGTGAAATTAACTACATACAGTTAAATTCCACTTCAGCTTTGTATGCACTACTAAGGAGTGCTGTGCCACAGGTGGAAATCTAATGAATGAAGCTATGATGCTGACAACCCTTTGTCCATGCTGTACATATTTCATTAACTTAACTTCAGTCTTCAGTTTTACCCTCATCTGGTCCTGTGAACTGAGCAAGAGCAACTGTTAAGAGTGGAGTGCACTACGTGTGACCGTGGACCACATCTGCTGCTTTAATGTCACTTGACCGGAATCCAGGTCCATGTCCTCTCCAATTGCTCCACAGTGGGTTGGGACAATTCATTTGCTTGAAAAGTTCTTGAAAAGTGCACCTGAGCCAAACTAACAAGGCAACATAAATGCACATTTTCATTCTTATTTCTCTTTTATCAAAATCTTTTGTTTTAATGATTTTATTACCTACTTTGCTGCTGATCCTGCACTGAGAATTAAAAAAAAAAAAAAAAAAAGAAAAGAGGAAAAAACTTACAGCAAACTTTAAGTGCACTTAATATATAATAAAATCACACTTATTTTGATTGATTTAGTATGGTAGGAACAGCTGAGAAATTGAAAGCTTGTTTTGAATGTTCTAAACAATCAGTCAATCAATTTGCTTGGCATAATGTGATGTGATGTCATTTACTTAAACTAACTGAAGAGCTTGTGAGAGGTGTTTTGTCTGAGATGTTGTGTACCAGTGAGTCTAGATGAACCTGATGAAATCTGTGGGTGGCTAACATCTGTTTCCAAACTTACAATCCCCACCACATAGTACCTCTCAAACACTGTCATGTCTTAATACCTGGGTGGAAAGCAACCTCTGACCTCTGCCAGGTCACAATTCTTTCCATTGAGACAGAAATTCAGTAAATGGGATGCGTCAATGGCTCAGCTGCATTAACTTCCTTTTCCACTTAGCCTTCATAGAACTCAGTAGGGGTGATGATTCTGCTTTGTCATGGAGCTATTGTCCAAAGGTGTCTTGTTGCTGCTTTGGAGACTCCTGTGGGAAAAGCCATGGTGATAGGAAGGACTTGGTGGCCCTCTTGAAACAGGAACTGTGAGGTTTGCTTTCTCTGTCACTGCTGAATTGCATTCATCTTGCATTCAGACCATGGCTACCAGGAGCTTTATTGACATTGCAAACCTCCAATCACAGTAGGGAAAACAATGATTTACTTATTAAAAAACATATTAGGAAAAGCAACCATTTCTATTGATTAACAGACAATTTTAACCTGCTCAAGGTACAAGCCGTTCTTTATTGATCCATGGGAATCTTAAACAATTTCACACTGATAAATTTGGTATTTTAATCATATCTTTTGCTTTATCGCTGAATTGGTAGCTAACAAATTTTAGGAGGTTTTTAAGAGTAATAATTTTTTGTATGACAATTTTTTTTCATATTATCACAACTAAATTGCAGCCTTTCCAAACTTTTTCTGCTAAAACATAGAAGCCACTATGTCATTTCCAGTGACAGATTAAATGCAAATGTCAATCATTTGCTGGGCAATTACTAAGCAATATTTGTCTACTGTTTATTGGCTATGAGAAATTCCACTAGGAAATTTGCAGTCTCTGCAGCAAGATTCTAATGAGATAGTAAGAAAATGCAGCTCTGTGCAAAAAACCTTCTGCTTCTTTTCCTTTTTATTTTGTTAGTCCATTTATTGTAGTATTTGAGTCACTTAGAGGGCTAATGTGTTCATTCCAAATTCATTGCCTACCACAAGCTTTGCTGAAGTTTACAATCCTCAAAATAGTCAATTCTCAATTACTTGGAAGACCAGCACTCTTCATGAAAGTGTAGCAAAACGTAATTTTCCAAATCAGAGCATTTTCACTAACGATATTCTATAGAAAAAATAAATATACTTAATCTAGAGTCCTGTGTTGTGTTGCCAGAAAGTGAGTGCACGAAAAGGGCATAATAAGTCATAAGTGACCTCACTCAAGTGTCAAGTCTTAATCTTTTACTAGCACTGAAGACTATTATAGAGAATGGGACTGATAGGATGCCTTGTGCTTCAATGAACTATTTCTTTCAGGTACTGTCATCTGTTGGCAAATAACCACTTAATATGTCACCTAGTATCAGTCAACAAGGCAGGATAGTTTTAGGTACACTTCAAAGGTCATTCACAGGAGAATCCTTTCTGCCTCCTTTGAGATGTTTTGCCCTGAATCACTTCTTGTGTGGGAAAAGGTTCCTTGCTTAAGTTGTATTTATATACTAAAACGGATCTTTTTGAGAAATTGAGAATAATTACAATATTTGTCACTTTCACAGTTAAAGGATTAGTTCTTCTGGAAACTCTAAGCCTTTATGGAGAGCCAAAACATAAGTGGAATATTGCTATGGCTACTGTTTCAGTTATCAAGCAACATTGTGAAAACTGTGGATTTGAAGATCTCTGACTAAATTAGTAGCTTATTTGTCCTTAGGTGTCTTAGTTTCCTGTGAGTGAGAAAAATATCATTACATCTAAATTTATGCTGAAGGGATAGCACTGCATTTGGAATTGTTCTAGGATTTGAACTCTTTGGTGATTTTATTTCCTTTAGTTTAGAAAATTAAATGAATAAGGTTATATTTTTAAGAATTCATCTTGGCTCCTGGAATGATGAATCTTCTATCTCTGCCCTGTGTTTGCGATTCCCCTCTGAAGTCACTCTGGGCCTTCCAAACTCATTTTTCAGAAGGGCTTGACTGCAATTCATTTGTTCCATTTGAGCTGAAATTTGTTAAAGATGAAATTCCAAGATTCATGTGGATAGCTGTGTGGATGCATTTCAGCTTTGAATCTCTCTGATGTAATTTTCCCATTATTTATCAACTTTGGAAACATTGTATTTCAGTAACAGCTTTTCTGACTTGTTTCCAATCCATGTTTTCATTCATCAGTGTGTAATATGATCACTGTGTTTAAAACCACAAAAATCACCGCAGTTTCTCTTCCACACACAACAGTTTAATTATTGCAAAGGAAACTACTACAGTTAGAACAGTAGAAGTCATGAACTATACAACTGCACAATGTGAGGTGCAATGTGAATATGCAGGTACTTTAATTTCCTGTGTTGCTGTTGTGTTATCTGTGTTGGTCTTTAATGAAAAAAATATCCAGATTGCCTTATATTATTTCCCCTAATGGAGAAGAAAACCCAGAAGTGCTATGAGTCACAGGACTCGGGTTCTTCTCCACGTTCAGTATGCCCGGGGCTCCGTATGTCTCTGGATGGCACTCTTTACCTGTGTTCCTACTGAAATGATTAGCTCCTGTAAATATCAGGTCTTAAATGATCAGCCAAAATGCAAGAGCACTTGGCAGCTCAAATCAGACAGAATTAAATCTAAAATGGTTACTATCAAGAAACTTGCATTAGAAAAAAGCAAAATAGTTATACTATAAGATTATAATAATCAAGAGAAATCAGACATGGAGAAAAAGGTGGAAAATTATAAAAAATTATCATCAATCAAAAAAATGAAGAACTGCTATTGAAAATAACTGCTTTATATTTAGCTTGAGGAGGGAATTTTATAGTGACTGGAAAATCTTCATCTGCATCATCATTTTTTGACATTTAAATGTGGTATAATAAGCTAGTAATTAAACTACAAGAAAGGCATCAGTTACAGGGATGTTAATAGCCATATATCTTTTCCATGTCTTGATTGCATTTTTATACTGGAATATACTTTTCCTGCAAAAGTGTGGGGTTTTTTGTTTTGAAGATTGTTACTTGGTAAAGGGAAGCTGTGCTCAGCCTTTGACAAATAAATAGAAGCTATCTAAGTGTTACTTTAGAATGACTCATGTTTGTTATAAATATAATGGGAAAACCTCAAATTTAAGGTTAATTTTCACTAACTGAGAGGATGAAGCTTTGTTCTAGAACTTCAGGAACTATTAAGAAAATATATACAAATGAGAAAAAGGTAGGAACAGCAAGTACTGACTATCTGAAAAGCTAATATGGAAAATATTAAGGGTGAGTAAGGTGAACTACACATTAGGAAAAGGCATGAGAACTGGAAAAGCTCTGAAAAAGGCAATGGGTGTGTAAAACATCCTATAGGAAATTTGTCTGATGGGAGCTAGAGTAGTCCCATAAAGGCCATGCAGGATGGACAGAAACACTGTAATTTTTCTCTTCAGAAAATTTAAAAATTCATCAAATTGCATTTTTAGTTGGCCTTCAAAGGTGACCTTGGATATTTATTCTTCTACCCTCTCCACACATTAAAATAGCCATTTTCATGTCCCTACATGGATCCACATCTTCCCTAAAGTCTTGGGGACTTGGGAGTGCTGGTTGACATCTGGCTGGATATGAACCAGCAGTGTGCTCAGGTGGCCAAGGAGGCCAATGGCATCTTGACCTGTATCAAGAACTGTGTGGCCAGCAGGAATAAGGGAGTGATTGTCCCACTCTAATTTGCACTGATGAGGCTACACCTCAAGTGCTGTCTTCAGTTTTGGGCCCCTCACTTCACTCCCTGAAAGGTGAGGTGGGGGTCACACAGAATCACAGAATCCTAGGGGTTGGAAGGGACCTCGAAAGATCATCTAGTCCAACCCCCCTGACAGAGCAGGGTCACCTAGAGTACATCACACAGGAACGCATCCAGGCGGGTTTTGAATGTCTCCAGCGAAGGAGACTCCACAACCTCTCTGGGCAGCCTGTTCCAGTGCTCTGGCACTCTCACAGTGAAAAAGTTTCTACTTATATTCACATGGAACCNTTATAAGGGTCGTTGGGTATTGGAATAGGTTGC
>VZRW01000012.1:0-73598 GCA_013398125.1 Aegotheles bennettii
TTTCCATGGAAGTCCTTCAGAGCCAGAGGCTCTGTGGTGTGTACGTGTGGTGGGTTGTCTGTGGCCTGCAGCACACCCAGCCGCTCTCCCGCCTCCCCTCAGAGACACAGGGCAAGGGGAGAAAACGGAACAAAAAAGATAAAGATAGGGAAATTTCTTACACCTTCCCATGCTCAGGTGCTCTCCATCACTCTGTGTGCCTCTGCTGGGGAACAGGGGCTGCGGTCACCCTGGAACAGCTCTTCCCTCATCACACTTTTCCCTGACCCCACCGCAGTCCCTCAGTGGGCCGCAGGGGATTCCCTGCTCCAGCGCCTGGACCACCTCTTCCTCCTCCTTATTCCTCTCTGATCTGGGTGCTCTCAGGGCAATTTCTCACTTTTTTCCCCCTCCTCCCTCTGCCTCTCTGGCATTTTTTGCCCTTTCCTAAACACTCTTTCCCTGAAGTGCCTCCAGCTGGGCTGAGGGCCTTGGCAGTGACTGGAACCAGCCATGGCCTCTCCTTGCAGAGCTGCCCTGCAGCCTCCGCTGCCAGCACCTCACCACAGACACCCAGTGCAAGATTTTTTTACATTAGATGGCAAAGGTAACTCCAGCAATGTCCATTGTCACTGAGGGACAGGCAGCTGGCAGGGGGCTGTGTTCTCAAAGCCCCTCAGATTGTCACCCATGGACCAGGAGCTGTGAACTCAGTGAAGAGCGAAGCATGGCATCACTAGCCTGGTGAGTAACTTTACTGTCAGACAGTTGATTTTTATTAACCTATCACTGCACCCAGTTGTTCCTTTAAGGGCTATCTGGTGTCAAGATGGAGTCAGATCATAGAATCATAGAATCATTATGGTTGGAAGGGACCTCCANAAGAACTTCTTCCTAATATCCAACCTAAACTTCCCCTGATGGAACTTGAGGCCATTTCCTCTCATCCTGTCATCAGCAATTCAGGAGAAGAGACCAGCACCAGCCTCACTACAACCTCCTTTTAGGTAGTTGTAGAGGGCAATAAGGTCTCCTCTCAGTCTCGTCTTCTCCAGGCTAAATAACCCCAGTTCCCTCAGCCAGTTTGGAGCTGTTTCCTCTGCTGTGACTGCCCAGAAGTGCCCAGCATGGAGATCACAGCAAGGCAAAAAGCCACACCAGCTCCTGGGGCCTGGGCACGTCTGCTGGGATGGCCTTTGGTCCCAGAGGACCTGCAGAGTTACCCCCACAGTGCCACAGAGCAGGGAACCACACTGGGACACCCGAGCATGCCACTAAAACATGATTTTAGAAAACCCATTTCTAGCTTTCCATAGCAAGTTTCAGCAAAATGTTGAGCTATGCTAAAAGATGGGCTGAAAATAAACATCCAAGTCCTGCATGGTGTTAACTTCCACTGATTTTATTGGCAAAAGTAGGGTATTTCTTACTCCTATTAACAGATGAGTATTACGCCCTTGCTGTTAGTACACTGCTTTCTCCCATGAAAGGCAGTGGGCTGATAGGTAGCACCAGTACTTCCATCCTCAGATATTCAGCTGATACAAAATTGTCCCCAAATACTGCTATTCAATGGCAAATGTAGATACCTTTATGTTTGCATTTTGACCTCTGAGCCTTCCTGAAAATTTTTTCAAGCTCTTCTCTCCAAACACATGGTCAAGAAACCCACTTCTCACAAGTCAGAAGAGCTGAGTTTCTTATGACTCTGACCCACGCCAGAGTAGCAACCTCAATTTATGAAAAATAGTATTACAACTGTCATGCTGGCCGATGTCCTCTACTTTTACAACAGAACAATAGAAAATCAATTACACTGACACCCCCCTGCCTTGCAGGGTGAGACTGTGTAAGCTTTCTCAACAGACATAGCAGATGTTTCCTAAAGACAGATTTCTGAGGCCTCATTCTTTAGGTAGGGAAATTAAGCTTCCTTTCACAAATATTATGTGAAATCATTCTGCATTTCCAGGAGTGGTAGGTTTTATCACTGAGACACCTGCTAAATGCTGCACTAAAATCACTATTTCTTGGCGTATGGGCCACCAAGTAGTCTGCAGATGGTGATGCTTGCCAACAGCCTCAGCAAATCAACACTGCATAGAGTTAAAAATGTTTGTCCCCTTCCCCATCCTTCTCTGTCCTTAATATTTACATCTAGAGACAAATAAAGTATTTGGTATTAGGGCTCCCTTCTGTAAAGGATTTTAGCAGCCCAAATTTTTAGAGATGGAGTCTCCCGGGTCAGGGAAAGCCTTATTTTCTGAATGCTTAATACATATTTAAAGGCTGATAATAGCATGGGTTAGCTCCAAGAATGTTATATAACTTACAGAGTGGCTATTAAAAAAAGGAGAGACTTTGTCATTTAAAAAAATAGAAGCCTGTGAGATTCCCACCATCTGGATGGAGTCTTTTTTCTTCCCAGATGAATTAGTTGTCAGGGGAGGAATTATTTTAGGCATCAAGTAACCCCTGATTGTGAGTGACAGACTAACACAAGAGCAGATGCAAGGTTACTGCTGCCTATCCATTATGTGGAAAGGAGACCCATGCATGTCCTACTTACTGTGCATACTGACTTGGGTTATTAAAAGAGTAATTGGAGGTGGGTCAGACCCAGAAGATAGCTCATACCACTCACAACAGATGTTCTTTCACAAGAGAGAAAGCAAACACTGGATACTTTCTGGGAATACTATAGAAGGAGGGGTCTTCACTGTTACAGCAACTTGCTAGTTCAAATTTTCAACAGAAGCACAAAACCAACATTTTCACTCAAACAACAATTATTTTGATAAACTTTCCTAGGCTCTGAATTCTGCAGAAATCGTGTCCTGGTATAACACTCCTATTTGCGAGTATCTTGTGCACAACAGCATCTTGATGAATCCACATAAATAGAGCAACTGGCAACATTTTGAATACACCTTAAGATAAAAATCAGTTTTCACCATCTCCTATTTCAGTTAATGGAGATATCTTTATTTACATAAGTGTGGATATCTGTAAATCCCCCTGTCCTTGCAGGCAGTACAAGTCTATTATGGGAAACTTTAGCAGTATCTACTCAACAATGTCATATATATAGGTTTATGTAAGTTCAGCTATAACCTGATATACAGTAAAAGAGGCATTATTATAGTAGTAGTGTATGAAATGCTGTCTATAAATTTTTGTGTCACCTGATTTCTCTATATATTCAAAACTCAAACCCTGTCCACCCAAATCTTTACCAAGGCTCCTGAATTTAGGAGAATGTCTGGATTAATCTCACATCTGAAACATTTTTTTGATTTAGTGGACCCAAAGTAAGCCTGAGCTGGTCTGACTCTGCAAATTCAAAAGTGAAGTGGTAGGCTGTGAAACATTTTACAGTCTGAAAGGAAAATAATGTCTACAATCAATAAACACTGCAAGCCACAGTTTAACATTTTTCAAATCTATTATAAAGAGAGAAGATGGTCAAAATAAACATGTATATTAAATAAATGTGTGCTAAATGTTGTTGAGATCTGATCATTTTCTCTTTAGAGAACATGATGAAACAGAAGAGGACTGTGGACAGTGCTAGCTGAAAATAAAGAAATAAAAAACAGTGCCATCTTGTGGTAAGTAAGTGCTTTGATTAGAGAAAATAATTTTTTCATAATAACACAGAAGTTTAGATGTTAGAATAAAGCTATTTAGAACTTGAGGTGGTGACTTTTCCCCTCCTCTGGGCTGGTTGCTTTGACTAGCTCATAGGTGCTGCTGTTGGGAAAACAGAAAGCTATAAAAACCATCTGTTTCCACCAACAAGAAACAAACAGCAGCTACATTAAGTTTAAATTAATATATTCATGCCTAACTCCTCATTGTGTTGCCTTATTTAACACAAATCACTACTTTCTGTATTTGAATTACTGAGTCAGAAGGTGATTAATACTTATGCCCAAAATCTCACTGATGAAATGTTGTAAAGCTGAAACTGCAGCTCAGGACAGCCGTGCAGCAGTGTGACAGTGTCACCTCTGTGGAAAATCGTGTGGAAAAACCAGGTGTATTTTCTGAGAACAGACTCTCTGAAGTTATGCAGTCTGCACAGGCAAGTGTGTGCTGTTGGGAATGGAGTTTGGAGTATCAGAACAAGAACTTATCAGTGCCTTGCTCTAATTACTGATACCATGGTATGGCTAAAAATAAACCTGAAGCTTTATCAGGCAGAGTGACTTTGGCAAAATATTTCTCAGACCTTACTAAGACTGAAACCAGGATCTTTTGTCTTTGAGCTAAGCAGAACAAGATTTAACCTAGGGTACATGTACTTCTAACATCTAACAATCCAATATTTTCTGTCATGCTCCATGAGGGTTTTTCTGAAGTCATGTGATCTGTTTACTATTGCAGGTAGTAGTAATAACATAATAAAAGCTTGATAAGTATTTTAGGAGCCATGAACTGTCTGGTACAGTATCTCCCAGTGAGTAATAAACACTCTGAAGTTACTCCATTAACTTGTTTCTCTTGATTGCTTTTGAGATAAGAAAAGAATCCTGCAGGTTTATTTAAAATACTTTTCAAATACCTGTAAAGAAAACATTTCAGATTTCTTGACACTTACCAACTCTATATATTGACAATAGAATAATGATGAGAAAAAGGATGTGTATTATGGAATTTTTCAAAGTTCTAATTAAGATGTCTTGGAAATTGTCAAAATTAGCCTTAGGTTTAACATAATTAATTCCCAGTCCTCATCCAAAGGTATTAGAATTAAAAGAATTGCATGTCTTTGCCTGAAGTGTGTTATTCATCCTAAGCAATCAACATAACTCCTTGCCATAAATGTTAGGCCAATAGCATTTTGAGTGTTGCCAAGAGGAAAGAGGAAAATCTTTTACATCAGGAAAAAATAGGGGTAACTTCTGGTCAAACCATGTTTAACCTTATTCCCATTCAATTTCAAATCTTGAATATACAAACATTGGTTTTATAACATGATTGAAACAAATATATTTTCTTTTTTTATAACAACACATTTTAAAATAGCAGTCTCTTTTTTTTACTAATTATTTACTACTGAAGCCTGGTAGCACCTACATTTAACATCTGTCAAAGTCATGCCCATGGTTATCTAAATTCAGACATCTGAAAACTGATTTCCAAAATCATTGTTTCTTTCTGAAAATGAAGGTCAAAATATTTGTGGTCTGTTGTTGTTATTCTACATATGAAAAACAAAGGTACACCTCTGGGTTTTTTTAATTGTACATGATTGGAAAAAAAACCCAGTTCAGTGTAACTTGGGAAATATGATGCTTACCCATTTTCCTGCAGCAGGTTTTTGCAAAGCATAATCTTTGATACTTAATGTAGCAAGTGGAAAGCAAACCAGGGTGCAATTACAGGCCTGTGTAAGTCATTGGACACTAATGCTTTGACACCTAGTCTGTGAAAAAAACTGCTGAGTCTCACAAGCACTAATACTTTGTATGTTAAGAGTAAGACTTACTGAATGAAGTTCGTTGAACACATTTGATTTAGTGTGTTGAAGCCTACTAGCACCTGAACTGTCACTTCATCACTGTTGGTAAGAGTGCTCAGTTTATCACAATAACAACCATTCAACTGAGGGAAAGAAGACTGCAAGTTTCTTAATGTCCCTTTCTACATACTATCTTATCTGGTTGATCAAAATCTAGCTCTTTGCTGGAGAAAGTGCAAGGGCTATACTCCTATCAGCTCCATATCAATCCCCATGAGTCAGCATGTGATCTCAGGGTGTACAAGACACTTAATGCAAAAGAAGTGAAGAATACATTGAGCTGTGATAGCACTCACCAGCTACCCATCTTTATTCAACTGTGGTTTCCCAAGTACAAGGAACTCTTTCAGAAGGGTAAAGAGCAAATTGGCTGGTACAATCTGGATTTCTGGGAAAGGTGTTATTGTGCCATTTGAAGGATGTAGTAAGTGATGCAATAATCTACTGCATAAATGTGTACTTGTGTGCCTTGAAAGGTAGGCCCCACTTCTTAGGTGGTGTAATGTTTGCATGTAGTATTTCTGTCAAAAATGATCCAAACCTTAAGCTGTTCCTCCTCTTGGCTCTCTGATGTAAGTTGAATGTGTCTTATACCATTCAGTCATATAAAAGTATTATTTTTTTAATTGTTAACCCATTTAACCAGTTAACCCATTATAACACAGCTGCCTTTTTTTTTTCCTTAGAAACATGATGGTGTATCCCAAATGGCTAAAATAAGCCATATTTTTCTCCTAAGTACTTCCCAATGACTGAAATAAGTAGATGCCATGCTCTTTGCTCATGGGAATAAAATCACACACTAAGATACAGAGCTTAACTGAAGGACCATCAGGCTGTTGTTCTTCTAAAATATCAGAAATGAATCATTATTTTATTATTTCCAACCTTTCTGCTGAAAATATTCCCCAGGCCTAAAACACAACAGAGGAATTTATTCTAGACCTTGACAGATATTTATTCACTAAGAAATACTTGATCATAACATCACTGACTGGAACTGATGTTAGATTGTGACCACAGCATGTGTGTGTGCATTACCAGGGTACACAGGCCAATGCACAGATTAAGAGGGTTTTAGTCACATTTAGGTCATATTTGTCCAGAAGGTGGAGTTATGAGTCACAGGAACTGAAAGTTTCTCAGGAAAACTTAAGTGACCTGAACATTAGAAATAATTCTGGGCTTTGAGGAACAAGGAGGACTACTCAGTTGAACTTTAAAATGTAGAACTGTTTGATTAACTATTAGAATTTATTTATATGGTACAATGTGCCCAATTAATGATGCAGGTTGAGTGAGCCACATATTGACACAAACTCACGGTCTGCTGTTTTTTGTTTGCATTTATGACTAAGATTCTACCACAAATCCATATACAAGGCATGAAATAGACCTTTGCCACCCCTACTTAGTCATATTTTTATTTCTAAAAATGGAAAACAACCTGAGTAAAATGTTTAAAGTTAGGATTGTTCAAATCAAGGAATGTGTTCCGATAAAGTCCCTTGTAAGAAATCATAGAATAGTTTTGGTTGGAAAAGACCTTTAAGATCATCAAGTACAACCCTTAACCCAGCACTGCCAAGTCCATCACTATACCATGTCCCTCAGCACCACATCTCTATGTCTTTTAAATCCCTCCAGGGATGGTAACTCCACCACTTCCCTGGGCAGCCTGTTCCAGTGCCTGACAACCCTTTCAGCATGTCAGGATCTGGAAATATAATACAAAACCACTAGGAACAATTGGAGTTTTGTTTTCTTAATATATCGGGGTCTAGGAAGAGGTGAGGGATGCATAGGAAGAAAGAGAACAAATGGGCTCCCATTGCAAGTGAAAGCACACTTAACAGCTTCTCTAACCTGCTTTCGGAAGCTAATGCTCCACACCGCACTTGCTGGCTACAGTTGCCAGATCTCATCACACTTTGGCCCCAATCCCATTTTATAGCTCTAATCAGCGTTGGTCAGGTGGTCAGCAGCCTCACAGAAGATTTACATTTCACTGCTGTATAAAACATGTGCAAAGAGGCTGAGGATCAGTGACAAAGGCTGTGGAAGGACCATTCTCGTTGTAGCACCAGGGACATTTTCATACAGAAATAAAGCGTTAGAGCAATGGCTAAGTGAATGGAAGACCTGTATTAGAGTTTTCCTGTTTGAGGGATGCCCTAACCCCTGTAGTTTGTTCTAGATGCTCTCTCTTTTCCAGTAACATTGTTCTATTCTTCAGAAAAGACCTCAAGAATGACTAAGTCAGGGCAAGTGCATTTGTATGGTTGCTTTTCCTTAGTAAGCAGACAGAAAAGGAGACCCCTGAAATCTCTCTTCCTTTGCCTGTTTTGCATTAACCAGACACTGTTTAAAATACACTGGCCATTGGTGGAATGTACATCAGAATCCAAACTTCCCACACTGTAGATGAGTTCCTAGTCATTATTTGACAGGAGGAGACACCAGTTCTCACCCTGTGAATTTTGAATTATTATTATTTTGAATGATGGCATAGCTTCACCCTTTAGTCTGGATATGTAGGGCACCTTACATGAAATTCAGAGGTGTGGTGCTGATCCCATCTAGAAGCACACAAAAGCTGGGCTTCTTGTGTCCAGGATGTTTGTCCCAATCCCATGTGTATGATGATGCATATCTCTTTCTTCTTTTCAAAAGGCTGAGAAATGCTCTGTTTATTTCCAAAGAATCCTTGCAGTCAATTATCCAGAATTTCTTGACTTTCACTCTTCTGGAAGCCAGAAAAGCCAGGTTCTCCCCAGATGAATTTGTAGTTGTTGACAAGCAGAATTCAGCAGCACAGACTCCTCAGGTACATATACTGACTTCTAAACCCAAGTCATAACACAAGAGGAACACAGGCCTCATGCATGAGCCTCATGCATTGACCTTCCATTCCACCAGTTACTTAAACTGGAAATATTAAACCAATCAAATTTAAATGACTCTTTTTTTTGAGTGTAAGACTGTAGCCCAAGGAGCACAAACCACTTAAAGATGTGCAGCACAACTTTGTGAGCTTTTAAGTACTGTTGCTGCACATGTACTATTTATAGACATGCAGCAGGATATAGAACATCCATGTTTCTTCTCCCTGCATGTTGTAAGGCTGGAAACAGAAGGTACTCTAAGAAAAGTAAACAAAAGAGGACTTTTTATGTAGGTAAGGAGTTCAGAGTTACTCCCTAATTGCTTTAGCTGGAACATGAGTTACCCAGACATTGTGCTTTCTTACACATGCCTTTTTTCCCCCCTTTAAAAAGTAACAAGGTCATATTGCTACCTTCCTGCTCATTAAAAGAGGAATTTCAACAGATAAGTCAGTATTAGAAAGAAAATAAATTGATTAAAAACAAAATAATTGGTGAAATAACCATTCATCAGTTATAAACTTCTAATCGTAGGGTTTATCTCCCCTTTGCCTTTCACCACCTGTTACAGATTTGATAGCTTATAATAATTATCTTGTTTATTACTAACATCCCAGGTGAGTAATGAGTGAGAGGGCATATTCCAGGAATGCAATACAGAGAAATTGTGTGAGCAACCATTTATTGGGATTAATGAGTGCAAGAACAATAATAGTTACATGGGAGTGTAGCAGTAGTGTTGGAAACAGTCATGAAGAGAAAGACACCTGAGACTATGATTTGATTAAAAAGAAAAAATAAATCATTTGTAAACATGCATCCACATGTTTAGATAAACTTGGCATGCCTCTTAACCCCTCTCTCCCCTTGGTGAAATCATTATCAAACCCAGTGCAATAGAATTTTCAGTTCTCCAAATTTTGCTTGAAATGTAGCAATTAGTAGCTAGCAAAAAAATAAAAAAAAAATTTTATACTCCATATAGTAACAGTTTAAGCAATCCAGGTAGTGAAGCTTCCAAAGAACATCAGTGTGGTTTGGTTTTGCAGGTGTTTCTTAGGTTAAAAAATACACTTTGAGGAATACCAGCTAACATGAATGAAGCAGAAATCCATCTTGTTCCTCAAACACCTGCTTGACTAAAAGGAGAAGTTTTAAGTTTCAACTTGGAAAAAGCCTTCTAGAGAAAGGCAATATTTACCTGACAAACCCAGCCATGGGGGGATGAAATGCAGTTCCAGCATTAATCTCAGCTTCCTTTTACACATAGACATTTAGCATTTGAAGAAAATGCTGGGTTTCTTCAGTGGATTATGGATTGGGTGCTTAACACACATGAATGTCTATGTTTGTTAGATCGTATGACTGGGGATTTGTGCTGTGGTCAAGGATGGCAGAAAAAAAATGACAATTTCTTTTTCACCCTTGTGTACAACTTTACTAGCTTCAATCTTTAATAAGCAAATCAGGAATCCTATAACAAATCACGAAACATCTTAAGTCTTAAATTAGCTGATGACAGTTCACACCAAAGCAACAGTGATTTCAGTAATCCAGAGCATTAACTAAGAGAAGTAAATCCTCCTAAATATGTTTGGCCTAATATGTGGTGATTTTTGAATGATAAAAAGTTTTTCCTTTTCTTCCTCTGTAAATTCTCAAAAAACTCTGTAGAATTAACATAGGCAGCTGCCTGATTACACATGTACAATGCTTATATGGTAAGACTTCAAGTTTAAATCACAAATGACATTTGTCAGGAACTGGGTGCTTCCTTCTGTGAAAGCTTCTTTGGAAATCCTCTGTTTTGTCTGTAAAATTTTGTAAAAAGAAAAATATCCATTACTTTGCAAAGATTTATACATGATATATACAAGTTTTCTTTTAAAAATGAGCTAAAATGATACATTAAAGAAGCCTATGATTTAAAATATTTACTACAGGATGTTTAGAAGAGTTTCTGAAAAAAGGAAAGAAGCTGATGTTTGAGACATGGTATTCATTCATAGTCCAGACTGCTGGTCAGCGTGGGGGTGTGGATGATGAAGTGAATACCTGTTCCCATTCTGTAACAGCCGGACTTTCAGGCTGAGAAGTTGTCAGGGACTTTTGAACAGGGTCAGGATGGAAGTGTATTTAGAGTACATGAGGAACTGATGTCCTGGCGTAACACCAAAGTGAATCATCAGTACAGCACAATTTGTGGAATAGCCTCAAAAATGTTAGCATTTTCTTACTGCAATTGTTTCATTCTCTTTTGCTCTAGGCACCTCTCTCTGCAATCTAAACAAAACTGCCAGGGATTAGGTTGAATCAACTAGCTGCTAATATTTTAATCCTTTTGCAGCTCATTGACCATAGCTGAACTAAGCGCTGGTCAAGTGCCATGTCACTAGTTCAATGGAATTCAGACTTTGGCACTCTGAAAAAGGCAACAGATGTGCTTTAATGATTATCTAATAACTTGTATTTTTTTTTCAGTTTGCTTTGCTAATGAAATCTAATCTCATTGACCCAACAGACAAAACCATAACAGTAAGAACATTAATGGCAAGACAAAGGATCAGAACAATACCACACTTTGGTGAAAGTCCAGAAATCAAAGCTCTGCAAAATGTACTGGGAGAAACAGACAAGTTGACTTCCATTCCATGAGCAGTTAAAAAAATTAGCTATACAATCTCTGAATTAACTATGGGGATATGAATTCAACATGCTTTCAAACAAACATCCCGAAATACCCCTGCTTTTCCTGAGACAGGGGAAGACCAGAGTAAAGATTTTATTAGGAATCAGTAAAAATTCCAGGTGTCCAGATCCAAAATGTGAAGTTTAACCCGTGATTGTTTCTTTAAGGTCAGTGGAGGTGTATAAAACATTAATTCAGTTTATGATGCCTGATTTTATATATAAAATTAAAATACTGAAGACAGCAGTACAGTTTAATTCTTGACTTGCATTCATGTTCAGTGGATGTCAGGTGAGCAGCCTAGAAAAGAGATTAACAAAATGGCATTTAAATAAAACTGAGACTACTGTTTCATGCATAAAATTAGCAATTCCCAAATCAAGTCGACTTAAAATTTGTCATCCTCTCCCAAATGCATCTGGATGTTGTGGCAGCTGCCTTCACTGTTCATTACCAATCTCATTGTGAGAACTGCTGCTCAGATGCACTGATTGGGAACAAGCACTGAACTCCTGTTGAGTCACTCCGGGAATTTAATGGGATTGAAATATCTAAATGCTTTTGTGGACCTGGTGCAAACTATTTAAATACTAGAATTTGTCTGGAAATTTTGGCAGCAGCATACACAACTGTAAACAAACACTGCTTCAGAATTGTCCCTAGCTTGTGCTATAACTGCTATACCAGTCCTTGTGCTGTACAGTAAAAGTTCTATTTATGAGAAGCTTGAAGCTTTAAAAGACAGAAGACAAGCAGCTCTCTAAAAGAGAGCTTTCATTTGTGGGGCATAAGACCGATATTTGTAATATTTTTTTAATATTATTTTTATTTTTTTATTTGTCTCAGAGTATTTCCCTACATTGCTGTGGAGTTGATCTGTTCCCTCAGTGATCCCTGGCTTGGTTTAGCAATGATAATGCAGTTGTATAATTATATTGCTAAATAAGATGATGAAATGTTTTTTTTCAGCCTTATGTGGCTGAAGTGACTTCATTGTAATGGATTGTATGGCATTAAGCAATAACAACAACCTGAAAATCAAATCTAAGCGCATATATCTCTGGCCTTAAGGGTTGGAGGCCATATCTGAATCAAAAAAAGTCTTTGAGTCTATTGATCCTCAGGGCTCATACTTTGTATATATACTGCCATGGAGAGCCATTTGCCTAGTGATCCCTCCCTCCTGACTATATTTCTCTTGCCTTATCCAGGCTGGATTTGTTCTTGGTAACTCTGTCCGGAAACTACTCCTATATAGGCATTGCAATATCCTATTTATATCACTGGTGATATTAATGGCAAAGGGGACACATTAGTAGCATCACAAGTGAGTTGTCAGATGTTGAGGCCATGACTTCTCTCTATCTCTCCAGATGACAGCAAGTTAAATATTTTGAGGTAGGGGACTTAGATAGAAGTCTTTGATCTTTGTGTGTGCCCTGCAGAAGCTTCTGGACTCTAACAGAGATGAGCAGACATCAGTCATGCTAATACACAGCTGTCAGAGGAAGCCATGCCATCTATAATTGGCAGCACTCTTCTTTGATTGCTGAAATTTGGCTAAGAGGCTGAAAATAATCATTCTGTCTTCTGCAGGCTTCAAGCCTGTGAAAGGCATAGGGGAATTAAAATTACTGGCATCTCTGAGCGTTTTTATTGACTGTGTGGTTGTCAAAGGGGACTGACCGAGAGATCAGAGATGACCTGATTGACCGGATGTAGGTTGTTGTTTTAGTTTTGGCTTCTGTGAATCCTATGTGCTTTTGGAGTCACCAGAGATAAGAGGAGGAAAACACACAGGAGGGAAATGACCTACCTTGTTGGACATAACAATCGCTCCGGCAGGAAGTTTTGCTGATGTGAAGTTAGAAACCTTTAACCGCATTCAGCAAGGGTTTGGCTGGTGGAATTTAATGGAAATTCCATGTCACTAACCAAAGAGCTAGGAAACCTCAGTGATAACTGCTGCAAATGAAGTTATATGTTCCCCTTTGTGCATTTCCAAGTGACAAATCCAGCTTCCCAGGTACCCTGTAATCAATCAGAGAGAAATTGTTCAGGGCAAGTCTCTGACCCAGAGGCCTGTGAGTACAGCCCCACTATTACAAACCCACAATAGTTCTACTGGCTAAGGATGAATTGAGTTATGGGATTTAATTCCAGTTTAAGACCGGGGATGCCTAGGTCAGGTCTCAGTATTATTAGTGGCCTGCAATGCGTGTAAACCTTGGCCAATAATTTCATCTCTGAAAGTGTCCATTCCTCAAGCTGTGAAATTGAAGAGCTTCCCTGCTTCATAGAGTTCCTTGTTGAATTCTGTTTAGATAAACACCTAAGTTGTTCAGAATTTATATCAAAATATGTATGAAGAGGCATATCGGTCTTTTTTAACTAGTTCCATACTCTGTGTGGTTTAAGCTTCTTTCATCAGCTAGCAGTGGGCAGGCAGCTCCAGCCATTAGAACAAACACAAGGTTTTTAAATTCCATTGCACTTTGCAGAGAAAATTTATTTACTATGCCTAAACTCTCATGGTCGTACAGAAATAAAACATCCTTTGCTCTAAATTTGATCCTTGAAGGTATTGCTGGCTCTTGGAGTGTTGGGTTTGTTTTAACAAATTCTCTTTATGTTTTTCTGTCAACTTCTATTTTTTCTGTCAACCTCCAGTTTCCCATCTCTCCATCTCTGGGGCTTTGAAGCTTATCCCTGATAAAAGACAGCACTTATGTCAAAATACACTAATGTCATTTTGACACACAAGTGCACCGCCTGGAAGCCATTTCGCTTGGCAGAATTATCTCCTTTGGCAGCCTCACCACAGCTGAGTTGAGCTGCTGGGCACTCATGTGTATTTGTCCCACTCGTTTTGTCAGAGGTAAACCCTTGGGACTTTCATCAGCTCACACGAAATAAACACCAATGCAAATAACTGAAAAAAACCCATGCTAGTTGGAGACTGTTTTCTGGGAAACAGTTTCTTGTTAGTTTTGGGGGTTTAATTCAGGGCACCAGGGTAATCCCGGGAAATAAGTAACAATGTCAGACACAGCATTTGCTCCTTTCCTTCCTTTTCTTCTGCTAGAGCAACATGATTTTAGTGAATGAAGGTGATGAAGAGTTTGGAAGTACTATGGATCACCTCCTTGGTGTTTCTGAATAACTCTGTTATGCTCCTGACTGCAGCTCATCTCTTCACTAGTTAGTCTAGATAGGAGACCTCTAGATAGGAGACCAGCTTTTGTCTTTCCTTCTTCTACCCCTCTCTGTGTTGTCCATTTAGGCAGTAGCTCTCTGGGAAGTGAAGCCCCTCGGTGAAACAGGATTTTCCTTACCTGGCACTGTCTTGGTCTCTCAAGGGCAAGCCAGCTTGTTATTTTGATCCAAACTTTCTCACATAACGCTAAAACTCGGATTTCTCATTATCTGGTGCCTGACTTGCGACACTGAGTTCTGTTGAAAAACAAAGCATTCACAGACATAACTAAAACCAGCATTTCACTTTAAAATGTATGTGCTAGGTGATACTTATACTCTAAATAATCAGATCTTGAAGGTCTCAAACTGAGTACCTACAGCCAGTGAATATTATAGATATTGACCTCATTGTCTCAGTTGTAAGCTGTGAAATGACAGTATAGCACCCCTTTGTCACCTCATGAAGATGTTGTGAACATAGGCGTATTCGTGTTTGTGCTGCACTTAGCTGTTGTAGTGATAAGCACCATAAAAATGTGTAAGGAATTTACATCAGACCCTGAATAGTGATGCAGTTAAGTAAGGCCTCAGTGAACACTGCTGGGAAAACATTGTATTACTACAGAATTCTTTTTAAAGTGAGTAATCTTGCTGCATATTGAATGAATTAAATGTAGGAGAAAATGGGTTGTGTAACAAAATAAGGAAGGAGGAAGAATACTTTTGTTAAAAGCTTTCAGATCTCAAGTAAGAGTCAGAAACTTGTGGAGTTCCCAGATTCTCCAAAAGCAAATAATTATTGCAAGTGCTAGAGGCAGTGTGCTTTAACCTACTTAATAGCACAGTAATGAATTGTTCATAAAAAGTTATTGCTTTCCATTAGGATTAAGGTTTAATTCCATTTTTTGAATTCAATATGAATTGCAGACTCAATGTGAAGCGTCTTGTTGAATCTGCATGAAGATATGAGGGATGCATAAAAGAATCAAGCAGCTAGGAGCAAATCCTGATGCTGTTGAAGTAGAGAAGTTGCTGTTAATTTCTCTGGAGTTAGAATTCATTCCCTGGTGTGTATTACGAATGCAGAACATGCAGTATGTGCCAAAGTTGCATGTTTTAGCATCCACGCTAAACAAGGACAACCAAGACATCAGAGTTTTTTTACAAGAAGGCAACATGGCTGAGAAAACCATGGAAATTAAATCAAGGATTAAAATTATCACAGAATAGCTTCCCATTAAAAAATAAAAGCACTTTCATAATGAGGTCAAAGTTAGTAATAACTAGTAATGTGACAAAGTGTCACATTACTCAGAATGTATTAACTCAGAGCCATCAAGACAACAAATCTCTTGCTGCTACACACAATTGTGATGGAATTTTTCATAAAAAGACTTTTCTGTTTGGATCTAGATCAGTACTTTGTTCAGTGATTCTTGATATATCATGCATCAATAAAATAATTCTGGAAGGAAGAAGGAAGATCCTTGTCTCAGAGCTGAATGCAAGTGACTGACAAAAGCAAACACTTGCAATATCTCAATACAGCATTGTTATTATGGCAATTTGTTTTAAAATATGACTTTGAGAACCACAAAGGCCTCATCACGTTCTCAAACTGTGCCCCATGCCTGGCTCTCTGCCTTGCCTTCATCTGCATCAAGTAATGTGTGAGGTTTTACTAGAAAATCTTTAGAGCAATGAATCAACACATCTACAAAACAGAAACAAAATCTTTCTAGCGTAGCCTTAGAAGTTTTTGTACACTGGGAATCAGCTAAGAAGTCTTTCTCTAGTTTTAACTGCTAATACAAATTTGGAAAATAGGTCTGGGCGCTGGGTGGTAGATATGTGTTTGTACCTACCACTGGCAAATTAAACAGAAACAGAGGTCATAGCTTTATTGGCAAATTGGCAAATAAATTCTACAAGGTTTTCCTCCTCTTGAATACTTTATAATGCAACCCAATGAATAACATGTGCCAATATCCTTCAGAAATCTGCTGTGAAGACAATTGTTTAGAATATTGGAGCACTGGGGCTACTGTAAAGCTCCCCCATATTAGGGTGGTTTGACTCATGAAGTTAGGTGTCTTCCAGCAATTCAGAAAGTAGTGTGAGTGCAGGGAAGGACTGTAAAACTGGAAGAGCTGTGAGTTTTGGTCTTGAGCCTAGATAAGACTACAGTCCATGACACTAGAAGAGCACATGAAGATTGTGTTAGAGATTTGGCTGAGGTAACCATATGATGTTTTTGATACTTAAAAGACACCAACATTAAACTACTAATTAGAAACACTCTTTCTTGGATGAGTACTCATCTCACAGGTTTGAATACTCAACACTGGGATGTTTCAAAACAAGAGAGAGAGAAAGAGGGCTTTTGCATCTTCTTCAGGTTATCTCTTGTAAAACAGGTTGCAAAGAAAAGAAACAGGGAAAAAAGTTTTAACCGGAATTCTGGGGTTGTGGGCATATTCCTTACATATATCTAGACTCTGCTTATTTTCCCTAAAGGGTTAAAGAGAAAAAATATTTTCAATTGTTCCCAACAAAGACAAAATCCACTGCTTGCTTTGCAAAAATTAACTCGGGGTGTACATTGATATTGAATCTTTGTTATATATGAAGTAGGCTGTGAAAACAAAATGCTCCTATTGGTATCTCCCTCCATTCCTTTCTTAAAATAAAGAGCACAAACTTGAGCAGTCAGGCTGGAGAGTCAGGGCGGTGAGGAGAGCTGCCTGCATTCTCTTTCCCTGTCAATGTTCAGTTTAGGTCAGGCTCAGGAGACTGAAAGACAGGAAACATCTAAAAGGAAGGTGTTTCTGCCAGTATGAAGGTCAACATAAGAAGTGAGAGGATACAGCCATATGCTTCAGCAGTAGCACAAAGCCTCACAGTTGAGTGGCATCTTGCAGGGGAACTTGCATAAAATACTCAAAGCTCATTAAAGCAGAGCACAGGGAGGTCTGTTTCTCGTGTCGCACTGGTTGTTACAACAGCTGGCTAAATTCAACTGCAATTGTAGTGGACAGCAGCAGTTGGGGGCCTTGCTTGTTGTCTGGCCACAAGGGACCACTACTATAACCTGTCATCACTCATCTAATGAGCTTGAAACAGGAGCAAAGGCTCCTTGGCCATGCTTTGCTATCTTTAGAAGGGGTGGCATGAACCCACAGTGGCTGTGTGTGGCAGATCCAGTTGGAGCTGAACTCTGGGTACCGATGACAGAGTGTTGGGATCAATTCACACACTTAATCCTAGGCTCAAGTGGGCAAGCTCTGTCCATTCCCAGTGTACGAGCACACATGTGCTGCTTCTAGTTTAAGCTTTAAAAGGACTCATAAGTCTCTGAGGCCTTGGTATTGAAACCAGAGTAAAACATCCAGCATCTTGATTTTGGAAGCATGTCCTTTGTCTGGCCAGTTTTCTTTTTTTACTTATTAATTGCTCACTTTTACGGTGGGATAAAACCCAAGACTAAACAAGGCACGTTTAAAAGTGCCATGGGTTGACCTCAGTTACGCATGGATCAACTGAGAATAAACACGTTACAGCATCAACAACTGCCTAACGATTTAAGAATATAAAGTCCTGAGCAATAAAAAACACTAAACAACATCCATATCATTATCTGCAGTCATAGGCTCCTAATATACCAGCTAGAATTCTGTTGCTGGATTCTTTCACCACACAGCGATTGCAGTTCGGCGGCTTTGGTCAATGCTTTGGTTGCTTTTCACTTCTCTGGTGATAAGCCATGTTTCAGGGTTACCTGAGGGTTTCATAAACAGATTCCAGAATAGGACCAGGGTGTTGGCTTGCCACAGAAACGGGGACCCAAAGGATTTTAAGGACTTTTTTGAGGAGGAAGGGGACAATAATTTTAAATCAGAGGAATCAGTTTCTGCATTCAGAGGTTTTCTTAATTGATGAGCAATTCATCTGGTGAACTGATTGGACTTCATGCATTCCTGGGTTTGGGATCTGACAAAACAAGGAAAAAAACCTTGAAAACCTTTTTACCTCCCTAGAATTTCAGCAGCAAGAGTTCTGCCTGCTCTTTAGCTGGCTCATGTGCAGGGCTGGTTTCCATGCCAACTAACGAGCCCTCTTCATTAATTGTGGACAGCTGGCTTCCACCTCCAATTAGAGCCCCATCCTTACCACTGTGTGTGCCTGGGTGTGACTTTAAACACACGAATGTGCTATTTGCACACTTACAGCTGACTGTGAGTGTACATCCTCAGAGGATTGTCCTCCCTTCTGGATGCTGTACAGGCTCTCTGCCTGGCCAACCTGGCCAGGGCTCAGTGTGATTTGTCCTCAGGATGGGCAGGGTGGAGGCAGGGAAAGCACTTTCCTGGGCAGAAGACAATGCTGTTTGCTTCACAAGTTCTGTGTTCACTTACCCATTTCAAACAAGCCAAGGGATATGGCAGTAAAAACAGCAGGGGGAAAATAACTGTGTATTATTCATATCTAAGCATATTTAGCTTCAGGCTCTCACTGAACCCCAGCATGAGTTATTACCCACTGAATCAAGCCTTAGGCTAGTTTAATTATAGGAACATCTTATTAAAAGGGAAGGAAATGAGAAAGAAAATTAAGACAATATTCCTGTAGTACCATCTGTGTGAGTATCTGGAGCTCATTACAGGTTTCAGATCTTACAATTAGCTATCCCAAATGCATCACCCCTAAGTATCTAGGAGTATTCTCTAGCTTGCTCAGATGTTCATTCAGATATATTCTCCAGAATGAGGATCCAAGAGCTGCAAGGGTTGATTTGACATCTTTAAGGTAAAACTGAGTTACATTTCTATTTGATTTGTGCATAAATTTCAGGAATGGAAAAAATGTGCTTGGCTACATAGAGTTCTTCAGGATGAGAAGTTTTAAAACAGACATCCTGCAGACACATGCTTGGTTTTCATCAACTGAAGGTGTTTTAACAAAGGCGACTGCTTAGCGAGAACTTTGCTAGCATTTCTCACCTCACACTTCTGTGCAATTTGGCAGTCTCTGTGAGCTTCTGTCTTCTAATCCAAAGGCACAGGGAGCTTGGGGTGTGGGAAACCTCCTCCTGTAAATGTCTAGCAACACTAAATAAAAGACAGTTCAAGCACCGAAGTCAGATCATGATTCATAACGGCAGAAGACCCCGAAGTTTAAGTATGCTTCTGACAAGGGGATAGATTTGGCCCAGTGTTACAAAACTAGCCCCAAAATTTGAACTTAGATTATTGCTTCTTCTAGAAAGTTCATAGGTATCTGAGTCCCTAATTCCATTTCAGATCTACCTCATTCTCTTTTTGGAAGTAACATGACCATGATGGCATGGTAGCAGAGAATGAGAACATTGCTGTTATACCTAATGTTTCCTTTGCTTTGTTTAAAAAGTAAGGATAAGATCTCCAAATGTTTAACCCATGGATTGAACTACTGAATTTTTAAGCAAATATTTTTTTTTTTCACTAAGAGAAAGCTGGTGGATACTCAGCTCTTTTGAAAAACAAGCCATTAAGTAAACACCTAACATTGTTTTGATTATGTTGGCATTTTCAGATAAAACTGTGGAAAACTTGGGCAGAAGACAACTAAGACTGCAGTCTCACAATCCTTGTATAGCTGAGTATTATTTACTTATGATGCTGGAGTCACTTTGCAGTATGCATGTATTTAACTCCATGATTCCATGGCACTGAATGGTCATCCTTGGAGCAGCCCACAGCCCGTGGGCTCCAGTTGCCCCACACAGCGCCTCGCAGGTGGCTGTGGGAGGGCTGTTGCCCCCTGCTATGTTTCCTCTGCTCCCAAGACCGGCTGTTCACATTCCCAAAAAGAAAAATAGGGCTGTTCCACCCCCAGGGCAACCTCAGCTCTGCCCTCATCCTTTTCCATGTTGCTTAGAAGACAATTCTGACTCGTGTAATTTTTTTTTATTTGCAACCATTCCCTTTTCTCCACAGCAGCATTTGTTTGGGTTTCTTTTTTTCCCCCTCCTCATTTATTTGCTGGATAGGTTATAACAACACCTGTAGTGAAATCCTGCTTTTTCTGAGCACATCTTGCCTTTTCCTTCACTGAGTTGTCACTCGTTAGCTCTAAATCACCAACAGTCTCTCTGATTTCCTAATGACATTTTGTGGCTCATGTACATCTTGATGGGAAGCCAAATGCCAGGCAATGGAGGACAATACCATCAGATAATGGGAATTTGGGGTACTGCTTTTTTAACTTCTGTATGCCAACTCTCTGTATGTTTGCTTATTCAATCTTTCTGTAGCCCAAAGTCCCACTGCCTTGGGAAGCTGATGCTTCCTACATGGGTTAGATAGAGGAAGCTTCATCTGATCGGCATCTGAAAGCAAGGTCACCTACAAGGGTGAAGGTACCTTGTACCTCATCTCCCATGGGTGCTGGAAGGCTCCTGTCAGCCTCCTCTGCTGAAGCTGCAGAGGGGCTTCAGTAGCATTTAGACTATACAGAAGAAAACAGGAAGAAGGATGGTAACTCAGGCACATGTTCCCTGTGTGAGGAGGATCAGGAGAGAGATGTGGTTTTTATCTCATCAAATTCATTCTGTCAGGAAAGGCACAGGGGAGGAAGGAGCAGCTCAGTGTGCAGTAGTGCTCCTGCAACATGGTTCCTTGGCATACACAACTGCAGCCACAGCACACAAACCTGTCTGCATATGAGCAAGAAAAGAGGGTGTAGAGTCCCAAGTAAGGTCTCCAGGATTCATCTAACAAATTCTCCATTCTTTGACTTCACTTGGACAAAAGAAATACACTGAATCATCCCATCTTATGACTTAGGCATCAGTGTTTCTAGCGACGAAGAAGTAGAGATGTCAATGTAAAGTGTTGCAAACAGCAGAATGAGTTGACCTGAGGCTGGCCACATGCACATTGGGTTCAGTTCATGACTGCAGACCACTGAGATGGAGATAGAATCAGGAAGAGTGTGTATAGCAAAGAAACCACCTCGAATGCAAAATGTTCACGAAGGCCAGTGTCAACTTCACATAAGAAACCTACATTTCAATGAAATATGTCGAGGCTGCCACCTGGTGACAGCAGGAAGAATCTGGGTACCAAGAATAATGCTGCTGCTAATGACTGAATTTCCACAGACAGTAATTTCTGTGTAGACAGTAATTATTGTGCTGTGTCCATCTTCTGTCCTCAGGAAACAAAACAAGACATGGAGAAGCATTTTGACAGTCTTACTGAAGATTAAACAGGAACAGGTATTGCAGCAGCTGGAAAGGTTGTCACCACAATAACTGATTTTTAACAAGTTTTCAAATCATTAGAAAGCGAGCCTATTCCTTTATCATCTTTTCCCTGTATTTTAATGAATATCTCTTAGAAAAAGATAACGTGTATCATAAAAATGCCATCATTTCAAAACTGACTTAATCTTTACCTAGAATAGAAACCAGAAAGTTTTCTCAGCTGAAATGTAGAAACAATTTATTTTAACATTTTCATGTGTTGTTTCAAACCAACACTTCAACATAAATTTTAATTTCATAAATTGGAAAAAAAAAAGAAAAGAAGTAAAAAATGACACAAAAATGGTCTTTCAGCTTGAAATATTAATTTGGAATAGAAATATCAGTTTCTTGCCAGAAAATTAGCATTTGCCAACTTGTCAGATTTTATTTGGAAAAAGAGGCAATGATATTTTGATAAAAATCTTCTGAACAAGAAACATATTTATTACAATTAGTGGAGCTTGTTACAATCACAGGAAACTGATTTCTCTGTTGGATGTTTACATCTTTCCTTTTTCTTTTTTAATATAGGTGTAACTCAGGACTTTTTATCATTCACCACAGATTAATAAGAGACTGGGGTGGGACAGGTGCAAAATATACACCTAGATTTTCAAGGGGCTAAAGCAGGAAGGCATTAGAGAATTTAAACATGAACTGCAATAAGAATGATTTTATGTTTGGGTTGCCTTTGGCCCAGATTTGAAATCCTGCATGCATCTGTGTACAAACACACTAATATATGCACCCAATTAGTGTTCTAGATTAGCAATTTTCTACAAGTGCATAAAGGACATTTTGGAGATACCTGTGACACAATTTTGCATCCTCGTTAGAATATAATGAAACATTTCTGCAGCTCATTGTGTTATCTACTGCAACATGCACATGTCACTTCACATTCTAATTGTAGGTGAGTAAAATGGCACTTTTGTGTGGAGAACAGAAAATCAATGGGATACAATCACAGATTGCCAATATGTGCCTTACTGGTAATCATGGCTATTACAGGGCACAGTAGGGCTCCAGGAAACAGCTGGCCAGGGTCTGACCAGCTGAAATATATTTGTATTTGGGGTTTAGAATCAATGCAGAATTATGTGCCCTGCAAAACCCTGTTCTCATGCTTGTGACTGAATGTGCATTAAACCAATACCGTTTCTCATTCTTTGAAAGATTTGGCAGTTTCATGGTCAGGTTTGGGTTTGCCCTAGAACAAAACCTGATCCTGAAAAATTATTTTTAAGGGAGCAACAATGAAAGAAACCCAGAACAACACAAGCCTGGCATCCAGTGCACTTGCTTCTTCAAATTAGGCCAAGTGGGGAACTGAAATTGAATGCTAAGAATACAAACCTACCACCAGTATTCTGATCAGATAGGCTTCTGTCTTTCAGCCAGAAATTTCATCCTGGTCCTGAGAAATTTATCCTAGAAAGGGTTTCTGCTGAAATTAAAGTTTCTGTTTTACTCAAAGGTATTTTCCAAAAAGTTAACTTGCAAGCTTATTTTGTTTTGCTGCATAACTTTCTTCAGAATCGTTGATTCCGTTGTACAGCATCATTCATAACCTGACTGCTCTTTAGGTAAAAACATTTCTAAACAAGATTGTGACTATGGTCATGATACTATAGAGACTAGAATGAGAAACCTGTGAGAGTAAGGGCAGTAAAAGCCCATCCATCATCTTTGCCCAGAGAGGTGATGGATTCCCCATCCCTGGAGATGTTCAGGGCCAGGTTAGATGGGATCCTGAGCAACCTGGTCTAGTGGAGGATGTCCCTGCCCATGGCAGAGGAGTTGGACTAGATGACCTTTAAAGTCCCTTCCAACTCAAGTGATTCTGTGATTCTATAGCATTCAGCCTATGCCTTTCCATGGCAAGCAGGAGGAAGACTGCCCAAGAAGGGAGAAAACAATGAAATAACATTGTTCAGCCTAGGAGGCAGTGGGGTCAGAGAATTAGTGGCCTAACCAGAATCCATTTTTTTGTAAGTCTTCTTCATTTCAAGGAAGAGATTAGAAGGAGGAGAATTAAGTAGCTTTGTAAATGTTTAAAGGACAGCACGGGAGGAAGCAGGACAGACTAAATTTTGAAAATGTAAATTTTAAAGTTTGCAGTGGAAGGCTGATATCCTGGGCTGATTAAAAGTCAGGGGTGATTAAAGCTGATGCTTCAGGACAGTTTCAGCCAAATGCATTTCAATCAAAGTATGTTTTCTTAACTGGAGGCAAACACTTCATATCAGAATAAAAAAATCTAGTAAAATTTCCCAGGGAAAGTTTGGTGTGAAAGCATGAAAAAGATGAAGAGAGAACGCATGGGCACATTCTACTTCATTCTGGTTCAAAAGAAACAAAGTTTTTTAGTCTCAAAATCTCCATGAGATTGTCTTTGCCTATTTGTATTTCAAAAGTGAACCGGGATCGGCAAGGTGGGATTCTGAAAGGGTTTTGAGGTGAAGACAAGTCTTTTTTGTTTGATATAGAAGAGACATGGAATTGTTCAAAGAGAGGAGAACCATGGCTAAAACAATGGGATGGCGAGAGTTTTGTGGCAATGCTCAGGATGGTGATGGGAAGGGAAAGATGTCAGGGCAAAAGAGAAAACTGTTGAGGCAATAGCAGAGTAAAAGTTACGTGCATTAAAATATACCCAGCAGAACACTCTGTAGATTTGGAATATGCATCAGCAACTAGTACAGAAAAACATATGATAAAATACACATGAAATCCTCTCTCTAGTAAACCCTGTTATATATTACTGTATTAAGTACAGCTGTTAAATTCCTGGTTTTCATGAGAAAGAAGGACAACAGGAATAAACAGATAACCGATTAAGCAGAATAAAGTCTTCTGACATATAAATAAAGCATTTTTCTCTCATTACACAGTATTTATTTTGATGAGCTGTCAGGGTTTATCAAAATATTCTTGAAGCCCATATTCAGGCTAGATGTCCACTTGCAGAGCCAAAGTACTGCGATTCTGCCCTGTTTTGCTGTGCTCTGAGTGGCAGGAGAGGAGTGAGTTTTCCCCAGCTATGCGTCATCCCGCATTTCAGATATGACAAGAAGTTGTCCCCAGTCTTCTGGAGGCAAAGGGTCTGCTTTCTTATCGGATGACTTTAGGCCCAGATTCTCCAAATATTTTTGCCTCTATCTCATCCAGATTGCTCTGAAGAAAAATGTCTGCTCATGACAAGTTGTCAAAGCAAAATAAAGAGCATAAAGTTGTTTGGATACTAAAGCACTGTTGCTCCCAATATTTGACTTATGAGCTCTCTTCTGAGATTATCAGTGCCTTAGGCTGCTCCAGAAAATACTAAAGGTGAATTTTTCTCTTAGCAGAGACAAGTTATGTGATTGGAAATACCCACATCTCCCAATGAGCACTCTGAGAAAAATGACTGAAATACTGTTTCAATGTTATGAAATTACTAAAATATTTTATTTAGTTTATTTCACTTTCTGATTATTTAAGTGTCTCAGTATTCAATTGAAGAGTCTCAGTTGGTTAGTCCCATTTTCTTGAATGAGATTACCTTCATATCTACAGCTGAATAAACACTTACGTATCTTGCAGGATGCTTAAGGCAGTCAGAGGCTGCAACAGGTAAATCCTTTATACACTGGATATTTCTATGATGTTAATGAAGATGGGGAAGGTAATACCCAACAGTGGAACAAGAAAAAAAGTAGAGGGCTAGAGTGTAAAATCAATATATAAAGCTATACCATATTGAGTCTTTTTTTTTCCATCAAGAATTAGCAGTTTCATTAGACTTAAAGCTATGATACAATGAATTACTCTTCTGCATTTGCATCTAACACCTATTTTTTGAAATGCTTATACCTGCAGTCTGCTCACTAGATACCAACTGAAATTTTACAATTTCTGTTAAGATGTTCTGCACCATTTTTTTCAGAAGACGATTTTGCCTTCATGTATCTAAAATAGAAACCTAAAGTGTGAATCAAGGAAAGACCTGGGGCAGGAAAATTATGTATTTTAAGTCTTTGTATTTCCCACTTGACTTGCTGAAAGGGTTTCCCTTTTTTCCTCACTTCCTTAGCTAAATGTAGATATCCAGAATTTAAATTCTGTAGAAATCCATTTCACTTATTTACTCCACACATTCATTGTGCTCTTTCAAGAGCTAGGAGATAAGGCAACTCAGCTAAAAGTTATGTTTTATTCCCAGTTAGTTATCAATCTGATGACAAAAAGAAAGTCTTATTTCAGGGTGGAGTCCCTTCTTGTCTGAGCACTGACTTCAGGGCTGCTTTGTATAGGTAGAGTCACACTTAGGATGGAGTTCTTCACAGAACCAAGACTACCAATATGAAATTATGATGGACATTAATTATTACCATATTATTTCAATCCTGTCTGAAACATCATTAGTGTAGGGATAGTATTGTCTATCTGTGCTAGATAGATGAAAAAAAAAACCAAACAAAAGACATCTTATACTCCAGTGGAAAGCTGGAGTATAAGATGAAACAAAAGAGAAAATGCTGATGTGCAAGCTGGGGAATATATCTGTTCAATAACAATGACAAAGTTATGTAAAAAGCCTAATCACAATTCAAATTTTGTCTTAAATGTTTTATGGCCTAGGATGGTCCTGGAGGAGGGGATATCTGTGGAAATCTCCTCTGGAGAGTAAGGAACAGGTGTGTAAAAATGGAAAGGAAAAAATGAATGGGGCATTTCCATCTATGACAGTGTAGGACATCTCAGTAAAACACAGCTCCACAGCCAGTCTAAGAAAAGTTGGTATGCTCAGTAAGAAGTTTCAGTGTCACTTCAAAGACAGATTTTGAGCTAGACTGAATGAGGAGGAAGAGGAAGGGTATCAAGGAAGAGTGACCTAAGCAAGTCCAGGCTTATGACTTAGCCAAGGATTTTGAAACAGATAAAGTGTGACATGATAGCATCTGCCAAGAGCAGAGCTGGCCAAAATAGGTTTAATCATTGCTGAGGTTTTGTTGAAAAGAGTATTTAAAACAAAAGATAAACAGAAATATTGCATAAAAAAACCTCATTAAGTTTTCACAGTATTTCAATTGGTATTTTTATTAATCTTCCCAATGACAGCACTATAAAAATACAAATAAAATTTGCCTTTATGGATAACCTGTCCTTTAGGACTGAAAAGGGCTGACAATTATTTTGACCATTGTTTTGACTGCTAATATTTTATTACTAATAAGAAAAGAGTAAGGTCCATTTCAAATCTGAAAATTACAGAAAAATACCAACATTTGAAATGACTGTGAGATTTCAAAATATACATGGATGATTAATCCCAGTTCAGAAAGGTATCAAAGCGAAGAACCTGCCCTGGGAAGTTCAGCTACCAAGGACCTAACTTGATCTCTGGACATAACTTTTTGGGCTGCTTAGACTGGTGTGCCTCTCATAGTTAAAGGATTTTGGTTTCTGACCTGCATTGATATGGGGCTTTTAGACACCACAAAAAGGTGTAAGTCAAAAATAATGCTCGGAGTGTTGTCCTCAGTAACAGAAATGATGTTGCTGTTGTTCCTAAGATTGAGAAAAGAAAATAAGGAAGATATTGTGGATGACCCCATGCTTTGGAATGGGGTTCCCCAGAGAATAAAGCTGGTTGAAAAACATTGGATACATTGCTTATGTAGTCACCAGCATTTTTCAGGCATGATGACTTGGATGCTTTTCTAATAAATATACATATTTAGATATACAAATATAAAGTGGAGAAAGATGGGTCAAGGTCTGATATTTGTGAGGTTCCCCTTGGCTCTTGCATAGGAAGGAGGAAACATTTAACAAGGAAGGAGACTAACCAGGAGAGGGCAGAATCATAAAAGCTAAGGGGGAGAAGATTGTAGGGTGAAGATGATGGTCAATAGTGCAAACCACAGGAAAATGGGGAAGGAATTTGGATTTTTAACTTCGTGCAGGATGAGATTTGAAAAGTGTTCTAACAGAGAGGGAACGAGGCAGCATCCAGGACAGATGAGTAGAGAGGAAGTCCCAGTCCACAACTGGAGCTTGCACGTCCACTCAGCTGACACATGTTGCAGATTAATGGGACTTTGTCGACCTACTTTCTTAATCTTGGTAAATGTAAGACTTCAGCATAGTGGCTTTTTTTGAAACAGGATGCAATTTAAGGCAAGAATGTTCCCTCAAAAGTAAATAAACATGAAACGGATGGGATGTTATGTTCTATTAACACTAATCACAGCCTTTTCTGATTGTTGAATCTTCTGAACACCAGATTCCTGGCAGGGCTGTTCCTGCTCTGTCTCTCTTTTTCTTTTTTGGCTCAGTGAAATTGAAAATATATGGTACTTACTGTACACGATTCAGGGAGAAATACACTTCTGCAAGCCTTGTATATCTTCAGTATCTTGAAAGTAATTTGAATTTGCATGATGCCTATTACACGAGCATTGCTGTTCTCTTTTTTAGTCACCTAATTTAATTTTATCATAACTACATACGGTTGAAATGGTGCCCATTTAGTCAGTATGACTTTAGCCTGATGTACCATTATCTTTTGTTTATGAAAAGTCCTTTGATACCACTAAAGAGTGTTTTCAATGACTGAATTAAGTATGAACTAGGCCGGTCAAAGCCTTGTGGAAATCTGTCTTTGTGATGTGAGTTATCATAAGAAACAGAGTACTAGAATCTTTTCTGGTTTAGCTGTGTGCAAATCATTATTTATGCATAGCCTACCATCTCATGCAGTAGTTATGAAAGCCTTTTCTCCTGTGCTCACATAACTCAGCAAATGACACATAATAGTCTGAAAATACAGCTAATGTTTAAATAAGGTGGCTTAATATATAGCATCATGGAACTGGACTGAAATTCTACAAAGACAATGAATCTACTTGTTTGTTTTATATAGGTAGACCCAAAACTCAGCATGCTGAATTACAAGTTCATTTTAATAGCCAGTAGATGGAGCTTGACACCTCTTGGCAAGATTCACTCAATTTAGTAGAACACATGAATTACTATTTGAAACAGAAAAATAACCTTTATTTCTTTTCCTTTTGGCTTAATTCATTGTTGTGCATAGGATCTGCAATGAAGAAATAGTGTCAAAACATAACTTACCTGTTGAAAGGCAGATTCAGATACTATGACTGTGTAGAAAGACAGTGGGAAAGCTTATTAGTTCTAATTTTAAAGTACCTTTTCTCCAGATTGTTCTGGGCTGTGTATATTTTGGCATAACTTTTCACAGAGAGTCAACAAAAGTCTTATGCCTATGTGAAACTGAGGGCAATAGGACTTAGTGTGGGGCTAAAGAAGACATGATCTGAAAAGCTTGAGTTAAGCAAGGTTTTACATGTTTTTCTCAATCTTGGCCTGGGTTCACTTAATTTCTTACTGACAAACAGTAAATGCCACATGAAAGTTTCTATCTTGTGAACATGGAAAATGTAGTTCTTAGTGCCTAGATTTTAAATAAATCCTAATTAGAAGGGTTGTCTGCCTGAGGGTTGTCTGTCTGTCTGATTTTCCTGTTCTCAGGGAGACTTTACAAAATTTGCACCTGCAAACTAATAATATGCTCATTCCCCTTTTAGAATTAGTAAGATACTACGTGGGTTTTCTTACCTTGGTGTTACAAGTATGGCAAACTTCTTTATTTTCAGTATTACAGGTATTTTTTCCCTGCTGGATGGATACTTCTTGCTATTCTCTAGGTACATAATACTCCTCTTCATAAAGGAGTAACTTAGAAGTGTTTGGTCCTCTGGATGGGATGTCTCTTGCTCCTAAGGCTCTGCTACAACCTTCTCATCCAGGTGGCTTTCCCCACTGAGGAGTCTGCAAGCAGGGAGTATCAGTTTTCCCCACACAGGCCTTTGCTAAATAACTTGTAAGTTCTTTGATATGGATAAAAGCAGCTTGTGTCAAATCAATCTTTAGCAAATAGGTCTGTAAGTTGTGCTGCAATAAAGAAGTAGGTAGAGCAAAATGATCAAACACCTGAGAAAAGTTTTCAGCACTAAACATTTAGAAATTGAACATCATTAAGTAGCCTCCTTTCAGGACCTGATTTTGAACATTCTCAGATGAAAACAACAATACCATAAGTTATTAAGTTATTCTTTTTTTAGAATACAAACCACAGATATTAATTTTGAGTAACATGGGCAGGGGATTAATGTCAGACCTAGAAATCCTCAATTAAACACACATAAGAAACGATGAGAACTGAAGTTTTCTGTGGGAAGCTGTATTTCATCTTTAACTACAGCAAATGCCATTGCAATTACAGTAAGAGCAACAGAAACAGAGCTGAAGCAGAAAGATGACAGATGATCGTCAGTAGGAGGGGGTGTCCACATTCAGGATGAGTCACAGTGACTTTGCAGATAAAATGCAGTAAAATAGTTTGGCCAGGACAGTGTGAACAGACACTAGGAGAGATAAAGTCAAGTGATTCTTTGAAGGTGGTCTGATCTTTAAATATGCTGCAGATTAGAGAGGTTGTGAGAGGACTGAGGCCTTGCTGAGTAGGGGCTGGATTGTTATTCCCAACCTTTTCTCAGCATGCGGAAATGAAGGAGTCATGTTCCTGCAGATAATGCAGCAGCTATGCCTGGCCCTTGTGCCAAGGCTGTGCAGCCTTGCTCGGTGTCAGTCAACTACAGAGATAGCACAGGAACAATTCTGACCTCAAACAATCCGACTGCGGGAGGACACTCTTGAACTGAAAAGATTTTTAAAAATTCTTTCAAGTAAACTTGTGTGAATAAGGAGAAAGCAATATGAAGAAACCCCAGCTGCTAACAAAGATCATTATTGGAATGATCTTGCCTAGGGTACTCAGCAAGTGGCACCACTGGGTGCCCTTGGTACAGTTCTCTGCTGCATTTGTAAGCAGCTCCACTCTTCCTCATGTCTTGTCTTTCTCATTTGGAAAATGTGCTTTGGACTAAGCTATCTGCTTTACCACTTGCCAAACTCTTCAGAGAGTTAATTCCTGCCTTGGTAAGCACACAAGAAACAGCATTAATGGTCCAGGCAAATACTCAAGTACATCTTTTTTGAGTAAACCAATAAGAAATTAATGTGAATAATTATCATTCAGATAGTTTCAGTGACATTGGGTCATGGCCTTGCTCAGAAAACACATTATCCCATTGTTGGTTTTGTTATCTTCTTATGTTTAACCATTCTCTCTATTTTCAGTTGCTTACCTACTCTGTGCTGTTACATATCCTTTAATCTGGTGATGGCAGATTATATGTTCTCTGGCAATGGGTTTGTTATTTCTTTTCTGAGGCATTTAGGACATCTTCAGGCTCTGGAGCAAAAGTAAATGCTGACTACTTCCTTTGATACAAAGGAATGTTACAACATAGTCCGTGACGAGTTGATTAGAGGAGCAGAAATAAACCTTGAGCATGAAGCTGTAGTTCCCTGCTCAAATGACACTAAACCTATTTATAGATACAGAGTAGGCAGAAAGTAGATGAGGAACCAAAACATTAAGGAAATAATTTTCTCAGTCACTACCAGGCAATGACAGATTTATCTTACTAGTATTTAGCTTTTGATATTAGAGAGCAGAAAGTGTGTGAAGGGCTCTGGGACAGCTGCATCAGAGTCCTTGTGCTCCCGAGCAGGAGAGCCACATTGCTTGGTGGCAAAGGGAAACAACTGTGGAAGGGCTGAAGGGTCTGAGTTGGACAAAGATCTGAACAGAATATGCAGTGTCTGCGTTTCCAGGGAAATGACTAAAATTAATGACATCCTTCATGATATTTTTAGACATTCTCTAACCCCTTACTCTTGAGGTCCAAATGATGAGTATAGTAGGAAAGATCATGATGGGAAAGAGCCAACAATCAAAGCTGGCAGATGCTAAAATTGGAAGCACTGAAATGTTGATGGATGGGATGAGATATTAAAGAATTTGAAATTTTTGGATTAATGTATTTAAAGTCTGACACACTGAAGTGATAGCAAATGATTTTATTTACTGTCTCCATTCAAATAACACAATTGCATAAAATACTATACTTGAAGCAGACAAAAGGCCCACTTCTACTATAGGCACAGATTTTCAGAATAAAAATTATACAAAAAATGAAGGATTGATCCCAAAGATGAATTTGAACAGAGAATATTTTGCACAAAAATACTACATTTAGATCTCGGACTGACTGGGATTTGTAGTAAATTACCATCAACTGCTTTATCAGGAGAGATCATGAGACATATAAAAGGTTATGGTACCACGCAACTCTGAGCCAGTCTTCTGAGAACATTAAAGAAGGATTAACAGCAGGAAAATCAAACATTTGAATACAGACATGTTGAAGGTGACCTAACATAAACTTCTATGTTCCATGATATAAAGCATATCTGCATTATTACATATTGTCACAGCCTTGGTAGAGGCTGCCAGGACACCCCACAGGCTGTAAATGTTGCATATAACTACAAGATCTTTAATAATGAAGATAAAACTGTCTGGCTGTGGTCTAGCTCTGCAAGCTACATGCTGCTTCACACCCTGAGTGCTGATCATTGAAAAGGAGTGGAAGAATTCAGTCATTCCCCATTGCCTTACTCTCTGACAGGCAATAAGTTGTCCAGCTTAAACAAAGGTCTTTCTTTGAAGACTCTCAATTTGGGACTTCCAACACTATGCAGTCCTGTTTTGATTTGGAGAACTCTTTGCTTCAGCCAGGCTAACGTCAGTGAAGAAGAGAAAAATGAGGCAATCACCTGCAGCCAAGCAGCCATTTCCAAGCTGACCACTGTGGACAGTGACCTCCCTCCTTGCTGCTAGTAAATGTACAGCTCCTTTCTACAATGCTGTTTCTCTGGGCTTTTGCTAAGGAGAGAGTTTTTCATGTTATCTAAGACAATTTAGCAGGCTGAATCAGGTGATGAAAGTGTTACAATAAGAGCTTCAGCGAGACTACTCAAGAAGTTGGCTTCTTTTCCTCTGAAATTACATAAAACTCACTGTTTGAAAGGTATAATGTGAGACAGGTAACTTAAAATCGATTTCATTTGATTTCAGTAGCATTATTCAGAGTTTATGTAGCCCTCTGTGACAATACGCAGCCTGGCCATTACATCGATTTCACACAGTCTTTCTCAGGAATCCTTGCTTGCTACAAATCATCAAAAACCTCCTGAAACATAAGCCAGGGTCTACTGGGGGAAAAGGAGAAAAATTAAGGGTGAAGGAGGAAGGGATCAGATTATTTATTTGAAGAAGACAAATTAATTCATTGAAAGAAAGAGGTTTAATTTTACAAGTACTGAAAATGTGTTATGGACAGTCATAAAAATGAACAGGAAAGCAAAGTGAGAACGCAACAAGCAGAACAAAGATGGAAAATTGAGGCCAGACTGGGAATTCAAACTGTGAGGTTTCACCGAGGTAGTAAACACAGGAGTAATTTGCCAAGTAAGGTCACTAAACAAAAAAGAGTTTGATGGCTTGTGTGGAAGACAGAGATTTTTTAATTGGGAGTGGATTTAAGGATTTAGTGGCACAGCAGGAATGTGGAGAAGAGAGAACGTGAGAGGCTGGTTGGACTCGGCTTTTCCTGCTCAGCAACTTGTGCACCCGCTCAACTCCTGCCTCTGATTTGTTGTTCTAAACAAAGACAAGTAAAGGCCAGAGGAGGACAGTTCAGTCAGGTAGGAGAAGAGCAGCCAAATGACCTCTCAGTGCAAACCCACTGAAATTTAGAGACAAGAACAAGTTATAGCAGAGAGGAATTTGAACTGGTTTGTCACTTTACTGGATTTAGATAGCACTCTCTCCAGATTAAGGGAGAAGTATATAAAAAAATGCCAATAGTTCAAACCTGTCAGTCTGATGAGTTTCTTTCTAAGACCAGGGGACAGGGAAGGAAGTCTTTTTTCCCCTTCCTTTGGCAGTTCCTAAAAATGTTTACACAGCTTTTATTGGGTCGTTCAAATGGGTTACAGACAGAGTGAGAGCTACTCAGGCAGATAATTACATGCTTCATAAACTCATTATTTGAAAGTTAGGGGGAGATGGAAGGCAGATAATATGGCAGGTAGCAACGGCCATGTCCTGTAACAGATTGGAGAGGGAAAAGGGAGTGAGTAAGTAGTGGAGTTTGCCAGAATAAACCCTGTAAGCCTGTTGTATGGGAACATGCTGAGTAGCTATTTAGCACCAAGAACAAAGCATCGAAGACTGACCCAGCACCTGTTTGTGCTGCAAGGGAAGGCAAAAAGCCCACGAGGTGTAAATCCTTTGGGTAGCCAAGAGCTGCAAGAATTGTGGCAGGGGAGCTGCTGAACCAGTCAGTCAGGACTAGCTGGGATTTCAAAAGTATCACAAGCTTTGAACTCTGCAGATTCCTAAAGGTGGCAAACTCAAAGGGATCATGTGGTGGTCACGATGAACTATGACACACTGTGGAAACAGAGACTTAAGAGGCAAAGAGAGACAGAGAACTGTGGAAGCTGCTGCTTTTTTATTTATTTATTTATATTTTTTAAGGAAAACACTTGTATCCAGTGGTTCCCTAGTGAAAGGGAAACATGGAGGGTCTAGACTTCACCTGGACTACCTGAGAAGTAGAATATTGTCCCAAAACTACAAATTCAATCTGTTTCAGTTATTATCAGCCACTTCACAGGAATATTTTGTGTCTGCTGCGTTAGAGAACAATAATCTCTAAGCAAGCCATGAAGAGTCAGCTGTTTCCATACTATCCAGAAGCTGATGTTTGACAATAACTTTTGCTCATTTTTTTTTCCACTTCACAGAATTTCTTTTTTTATTATTTCTTATTTTATTATTTTTTTCCACAGAGTAAACAATCCTATCTTCTGGTCTCCCTAAACTCTTCTTTCTTCTGCCTTCTTGACTGCACCCCAGACCAGAGCAAATTTTTCAGTTTCCATTTTTTCTATTTCATTCTTTTTGGAAAGTAGCTACAACTTTCAGTGCTGATCACCTTGAGCCATGCCTGAGTGTTTCCCTGAGACCTCTTTTGCACCTGTCTTGTTATCCATTCTACAGCCATCTAGTTGTTTTGTGCAGATGAAGCTGTAAAAAGTGCAAATATTCTGTGAGATACCAAATTTCACACTTGTCTTTTAGTTTTACCCTCATGGGTTGGAAACTCAAGACAGCGGCCTGGGGTTGCATTAGGCTGCTCCTTTTCCATGTTAAAGCTGTCACTATCAAGACTTAGCAAATAAAGCTTATTGGTGAAATCTGGCATGTGGAGCTGTCTTTTCCCAGATCTCCTTCCTACCTACTTTCTCATCCATCCCTAATACTATGGTAAGAGTCATCACAATTTCTTGCTGTTCTCAGTGTCTTATTCAGATTCCTCCTTGGATTTCTCAGCCTTTACAAATCAATTTTAAATCTCCATCTCTGCCTCAAAGGACCAATAAATCTACTATTTCATTCATTCTGGCTCTCATTTCTTCTCATGAGCTTTTTCGCTATTTTTGCTCCATTTTATACTTCCCAACAAATCTGTTCCCATTCTGTTGTTTTTGTCAACATGCCTTTCTTCCAGGTTTCCCTCTATACTCTATGTTCATTAAGAAAAAAAAATTCCCTCTTTAAAACACACTTCTTCCAGTAAAACTTCCAGAACTTCCAGTTTTAATCCCACCCAAATGTTCACCCCCACCAGAGCCATTTCAAGACTGAAGCAAGTCCAATCTGTGACCTGAAGAGCAAGTTGCACTCAAGAACAGGTACACTGACCCTCCTGCTCCATGTAGCACCACGGTGCATTTTTACTTGCTTGTTTTGTTTTGAAAACCATTATTACTGCTGTGAAAGGTGCACTATGAAGGCCTTTTGCTGGATTCACAGCCTGATTCTTGGGCAAGTGTCATGAGAGGAGCTACAGATACTGCACCTGTGGAAGCAGAGACTTGAGAGCAATTAGTTCACTTAGGGCTGATGATCTGTTCTCAAGGAGCCTGAAAAGAAAAAGTACTGGTGCCAAATGGTTTTAGGAATTCACAGCTAACTGCATCCCCTTACATTCCAAATAATTCTTAAATGAACGTGTTGGCAAAGCAGCTGCTAAGGCTGTAAGTGAAGTATTGCACTGTTCATTCCATGTTCCTTGCTGCTTCCAAGGCTTGTAAATGATCTTTGAAGTCTGCAATATCTTGAAGTTAAGAAGTGTATTATCATAGCAATAGTAAGGCCTCAATCAAAGCCCATTGAAGACTGTGGGAAGACTTTAACGGCCTTTGCATCAGGCACTGAACGTGGTAGCCCTTGTGGCTGCCTTGCATTGTAGTCTGCAGGGTAGACTTCAAGAAGATTTAGTGAATCCAACTTAGTTTGCTTCCTGGAAACTAAATTTTTGGTATGTTTAAAGTACACCAGCTATTTTATTCAATGTAACTGGATGTATTTGTAAATTTAATCTGAAAAGGAATAAATCTTGGATAATCTTCAAACCCAGAGATTGTCTAAATAAGGAAAGGATTGAAAAGAAAGGAAAACACCAGGAAAGTAATGGATTGAGAGCTTCCTGGAGACAAGAAGCAGGTATAGCCAAATGCTGGAGCCGAGGATTATTTAAAATTCCTTTGACCAGTGTACTTCTTCGTGAAATGGATCAAATACTGTTTCTATTAGATGACAGGGGTTCATTTCCTTTCCTTAGATAAACACTTTAAGGTGCCAGACTCCTCCGTGAGATGATAAATGACTTCCTAGACGTCATCATAAAGGAAGTTGTTCCTTATAACTGTTCTAAATCTGTTACATATCAAATTTCCTGTGCATGGCTGCCACTCTGCAATGCTTTCCAAACTGTATTTCACAAATTCTCAGTGTGTCTTGTAACATCAAGACACTTGCTTTCCAGCTCCATCTTTGGCACTGTTCTCAAAACACAGGAGGTCATGGATTGGATTTGCAAGTTAGTATAACACATCCTGCCTACCTTGAATTACAAAAAATACACAATTTGAATGAATGATTTATGAATTTATAATTATAGATGGGACTGTTCTGTTTCAGTTCAGCCTGGTGAAGCTGAGAACAGCTGAAATCCGCTTATTTCAGTGATAGGAAATTCAAGAAGAGGGTTATTGCTCTCTTTGTTTTGGAAAATTTTGATTGTGGTTTATATGACATACTGGAAATAACAATAGAATCTGAGATTCTGCTTGTACTCATGTACTTTCAGATGGCCTGATAGGGCAGCAAATATCATGCCAGGCCTTCTGGGTCTTCACCCATTTCCTTTGCAAATAAGTTGTTAAAATAAGGCTCTCTCTCTTTTTTTGGAACTTGACATTTGAGAACTATTCATTGTCTGAGCATTTGTTGCAGTCTAATTAGTCTGCATGTTATCAAATTCATGTATTCATCATCATAAAGAAAAGATGCAGGGTCACAGAAAAGTACAGAAATTTTTCCAAGGTCACAGACTTCTTCCTTGTGTGACAATTGCATAAGCAGAAGGCAAAATACCTGATGTCTATCTCTGTGTTTTTTCATCACCAGGTATTCTTTACGTTGAGATTTGAGGCATGTGTCCCTGAGAACAGCTATTTTTAATTCAATATTTTTTATGAATTCCTAGTCCTGAGATACATGAGAGACACTTGAGTTCTTTGAGCCCCAGCCTGGTTTTTCCTGTCACTGAAGCTGTGTGCCTGACAGTGATCTTTGGTGTTCCTTGGGCAGAGTTTTAGGTAGGCTTCAGGAGTTTAAATTCCCTTCACAAATGTCCTTTAAGAAGAACACATTCATCAAGCATTTCCATGTGACCTTTTCTTTCATCTAGTAAATTATTCCAGTTTTCATCTAGTTCTGCTCTGGGTCTGATTCTGTAATACCATCATTAAACAGCACACATTTTTAGAACAGCTTTCTGGATTGACGTGTTCACATGCAATTAACTCCAACCACTATGAGATAAGCATGCAGTAACCTGAGGCACTGGAGCAATCCCATCAAAGGCAGAAGCTGTAATTACTTGATTTGCGTAAATGTTGAGAGAATGTTACAGAGGAGCATGGTTGGGACAGAAAGAAATGTGCATGGGATGGGTAAAAGAATGGTAAAACAACACAAGTCCTTGACATATGTATTTGTATTATTACTTTTGTTTTAGCTTTAAAGCTGTTTGGGACATGGTCACTCTACTGCTTTGCCTTTCAGTGACAAATCTGAAGGTCTTAGAAAATAATGGTTTAAGTTATTCCAGGCTGGTGTTTATTAAGCAATCTTTCAGACACTAAATACATTAAAACCCAAGCTAGCTTGGCCAGGAAAAAATGAGCAAAGTAAAATGTGAGTTAGCACCAGAAAAAATCTAACAGTAATGTGATCTACTCTAGGCTATTACAAAGTCATTAAATAGGAGGGCTGAAAACCACCACTCTGAATTAAAATAGTACAATCAAAGCACTTGTTTTCACACTGATCATATTACTTTAATTGAGGGTGTATAGTTTGGATCTATGCGGGTATTCAATGCAGCTATGTTTAGACTCTGCATCATTTTAAAGTGCACTCAGAAGCTGTTTCTCAAATTCTAGAGCGATTGGCCTCATTTCCAAAGGCAATGAATAGAGAAGCAATAAGGAAAGCCATATTTAAAACTCTTGTATTGCTGCACCTGGCAGCACTGGGAGTCCTATCTTCCTTTTCTTTTGCTTCCTATCACTCGAGACTTCACTCCAAAACTTCAAAAGCTAATGAGTATATGACCTTATGACCTTATGAAAAAAAAAAGGAATGCAGCCTTTTTTCCAATATTGTTCTGTTGTTGGGCATGGTGCTGGGCATTTGGATGTTTGACCCTGAGCAGGGGTTGTGCAGCCACCACTGGTGCTTGTAAGATACCTGTAGAAGTGCTCTTCCCAGCAATGTCAGTGGGGAGGCAGTGGTCCTTACTTTATCTCCAGCACAGCACAGATGAAACCAACTCCAGCACTTTCACGCATCTTCCATCTCGAGGAGATGCATTTATTTTCTGCAGATATTCTTTCACTAAAGGCAACACCAAAAAGGAAAAGACAAATATGTGATTTATATTCTAAGGAGTGTTACCAACCTTTTCATCTACTAATAAACTGATTTTGAGAAGTGAATGGCAAGGGGACCCTATAGAAATGCGAACATATCTGATAGCAGAATAGGCTCTGTAGTTGTTTTAGTGACTTCAGATTAATTAGCAGAAAAAAGAAAATGATTGCCACAGTTATGTCCAGTTCACATGGAAAATAAACAGCTTCAAGAAAGATTTCTTCAGTGGGAATTCAATTCCCTGGAGAAGTTCATAAGCTCAGTTTGTGTGGACAGTTTATGACATTAACTCAGCAAAGCTGTCCTTTCAAGTCCATAATTTTATTAGAGAGAATAAAATACCCATGGCTTAATATCAGATAATGTGACTTAGGGGGACAGCATTTTCTAGTGAGTTTGCAATTCCTTTGTCCCTGCAATGTCTCTAACTCAGTCTCCAGCACATTGCCAGGATGTTCCCATTGCTCCCCCTCCTCAGCAGGCTGCAGGTCTGCAAGACATCCAGGCTTGAAGTCCAAGTTCTGGAATCAGGTGACTGTGGCACCGCATATTCTTTTTTTATTATTATTACAGGGAAAGCCTAAACCAGTGCTTCAGTCATCTGAATAGACTAGTAGCTATCAGCCCCACTTTCTTGGGAAATCATCACCCGGATTATCAGAGATCAGATGACAGTTCCAGGGTCACGCAATGTTTGTAATGATTTACAGTGGCCAGTAATTATTTCCGGCATTTATTTATTTTCCTTAACCTGTCAGCCTTCACTGATGTGATTAGTGTCGTCCCTGAAATTTTGTCCTCCTTTAGCTTTTATCAGTGAAAAATTCTTTTTTATTCTATTCCTCCTACTGTACCTCAGATCAATCTTTCAGCACATACCTGAGAAGATCCTACTTCCTACTCCAGTTTAGTGTAGCTGCCACTGGCTTTGTTCTGGACACTGTAGGCATAGAATGACAAAATGGTTTGGGTTGGAAGGGACCATAAAGCTCATCCAGTTACAACCTCCCACCATGGGCAAGGACACCTCCCACCAGACCAGGTTGCTCCAAGCCCCATCCAACCTGGCCTTCAGCACTGCCAGGGAGGGGCAGCCACAGCTTCTCTGGGCAACCTGGGCCAGTGTCTCACCACCTTCACAGGAAAGAATTTCTTCCTAATATCCAATCTAAATCTCCCCTCTTCCAGTTTAAAACCATTCCCCCTCATCCTGTTACTTCATGCCCTTGTCACCAGTCCCTCTCTAGCTTCCCTGTAACCCCTCAGGCACTGGAAAGTGCTCTAAGGTCTCCCTGGAGCCTTCTCTTCTCCAGGCTGAACAACCCAAACATCCTCAACATCAATTTGTTGTCCTGTTTTTTCACATCATTTATAAATGTCAAAGTCTCTGAGAGTTGGGATCAGGACCCAATGACAGATACTGGCCCTCTATTTCTCCATTTTCACACTGAATGGTCAATATTTTAGTATTTTCTTTTATATTTCTCTTACAAGCACGCTGTCAGAGTCAAGCTTTTTGGACTGTGTAGAACAACAGGCTGGGGTAGAAGAGTGACTTCTTACCGCTGCAGCTCCCAATATGGGAAAGTATTAGATAAGTACATGGTATTAAACCTTAATATGCCCAGGGTTCCAAATTATTTACTTTTATTGCATGCTTATAATATCTAGTAGCCCCCACCAAAGATTCCTCTGATGATGAATTGTAGCCCAGAGCTCTGAGTACAGAAAATGCAGAAAATGCCTCTCCCCAAGAATCTTTCAAAGAAAACTATCCCTAATGTGACCTCGCTTGTGAGACTGGATGTATTCCAGCACAGGGGAGACCTTTTAATCTAAAAGTATATAAACAGAAGCACACAAATCCAGTAGCAATACAGACCTTAAAAAACATCAGGACATTGTCTTTACAAGAATAGTTCAAGAGCAGGACAGTTTATCATGGCTGCTCTGCCTAATATGGGAAGCAGTGAAGAACAACAGCACTTGGTAGGAGGCAACACGACTTGCTGGAGCCTTGGTTTGTGTGATAGAGCACCTCATATGCTGACACCCATGGGGCTAACAAAGAGTCTGCCTCTTAATGCATCCGATCTGATAGAGCTTGTTTGCAGATATATTTAATTTTCAGTGTGGGAGATATGGTCTCTTATTTATGATAGTGAAAACTCCTCCGGCATTGAGAAGCACCACCACGTCTGCCCTGAAAGGCATTGAGGTATCTCTCAATGCCTGGATAGGGATTAAATACAAACATCTGCTGACATGTCTGCTGCCATGAAAAATCCAACTGGGCTTGTACCTTCAGTTCTTAAGTGCCCCAAAAGAAAACCTTCATCAGCCTTAAGCAATGCATTTACGCAGTACCGAACAGGATGTAAAAAATCATAACACTTGGAAATAAGGATAATTTCTACATTTTTAGTAGACTTTATTGACAGATCTCCTGTACCACAAAATATATCAAAGACTTCCCATTTGAAAAATGATGTAGATAATAGATGAATACTAGCACTAATTATACCTTGTTGTGTTTGGGAAAACTCAAAAATGACTGAAAGAACAGCCAAGAAAAGCTGAGAAATCAGTACCACAATTGATTTAATGATGTGATAAGGCATATATAAAACTCTCTGCTTGCAACTGGAAGACACCTCTCATGGTTTTGATTTGTTGCCCAAAGGAGTAACAGACACAACAACTGAGGAAATACAAAAGCAATGAAGAATTTAATTTATCTTCTTCATGATCATTTCCCTGATATAAAACATCTTGTGAAATACAGAAGTTTCAGGTTCAAAGCAAAAGGAAACTCGTACAGTGAGTTGAATATTACTGCGTGGAGAAGGAGGAGTGGGAAATTATTTTTTTTACACGTTATGGTTATAAATTACATAATTTAAAGTAGTTTGATCAAAATCATGGAGTGAAAAATAAAAATGGTTACAAAATTTTAGCACCAGGGACTTAAACCCAAGAACATTAACAGAAATTGATTTATTCATTACCCCATGGCATAGATGAATGACCCCTGGAATTCTACTGTACTTCTTGCCTGTTCAGCTTCACTGTTTTCAATGTTCACAATTAGTTTTATAAAAAAAACCAAACCCCAAAACTTTTTGCTTATCAAGATGGGATTGTTCTATCCTAGTGTTGTGGAGAGTGCCCTTTTGATAGAATATTCTTTGTATTCCGTATGCTTTTTGACTTATTTCCCCCAAACAGAGAAGAAATCATAGCGCTCCTGGAAATAATTTTGTGATATTAATTTTCTGCCACATGAACAATCATGTCTAATATATTTTTATGCATCTTCTTTAGCTTCTTTTCACACCAGGCACTAGGATCTCACAGTAGGCTCTGTCACTATGCCAGGAAAAGCAGTTAAAACATTTTCAGCTTGTTTTCTAGTTTGTTGCCGCTGTGATCTTTCCCTTTATTTTCACTCTGGTTTATGCATTGTTGGAACATGATTTTATGTGTAACTGGTTTTGTCCGTTTGTACACACACAGCTCCTGCCCTTTTCACAAACACAGTCAGAAATCTGGATTTCCACTTGTTGGCTACCTAGGCCTGACTGGTACAGTTGCCTGGTGTCTACATCTGTTACTGGAATATAATATAATATCAGGCTATCAAGGTGATACACCAGCTGTCACCAGGCTTGCTACACAATATTCCTGAAGATATTTTCCAGGTCTTCTGTCCATAAGAACAGAATTTAGAAGCATGGATATTGGTAAATACATTATCCTTTGCTGCAAAATGGGTTCAAAATGGTTTTTTAAAGTCTCTGAGCTAAGCCCTGAGTAAAGACTTCAAGAAGATGACAAGAGGTCAGGTGTATTTCTCACGGCTAAGAAGGAACACAAGTGTGTCCAGGACTAGGTTTAGTGCTGATCGAAAGCAGTTGGGCTATCAGGTCATAGTGTGCTGTAAGTGTGACAGACACTTGCCAGGGAGCTGAGCCTAGACTGTGACATCTCCAGACCAAGGAGATTTTAAAAGCCCAGGGTCTATAGACAAAAAGCTTTCAAGGGTGGGAGGGAGCTTTAAAGGGTGTAAACATGGAAAAAACACAAGTATATCTCTGTATGCACTTCTGGGTACTTTAAAAGAAATTTGAAGGTGTGTTTTACAGAAACATTCATTATTTGACTCATTCAAGTCCCTACCTGAAATTTCCACACTAAATGCATTTCTAGCAATTGCATCAAATATTGCATATGTCTGAAAGGATACTAAATATTGATACTGGGAAAAGGCAGACTGCTCTCTCTTCTTCCTCTTCTAAAGTCCTCCCTTGATTTACTGCTTTCTGTAGTCCTAAAAGTAAATAGTGTCACAGCAAATAAGTGTTTAGTGTCAATGAAGTTTATTCTATTGGTCTATTTAGGTTCTTAAGTCTGAGTTATAATGCATATAAATTAGTGGCCAGTGAGTGTTGTTTAATTATCTAGAAGCCTTGTCAGTGACAAAGTGACCTATGCTGGCTTTCTTGCCAGGAAGAATTGAAGTTGTTATGCTAAACTCTGGACAATTTGATGTAAATATTTACCTACCCAATAAAGAGGTGCTAAAACTAATTCAGCCTCAGGATGTTAACTCCTGGAGATCACACAAGTTCCCATAGGAAGGCAACTTCATGTTAGACAGGGAAACTTCAGATCTTGCTATGGTAAATGAACAGTTGCTCTAACAAGGTGATGATAAGGAGAAGTTTGGACTTATCATAAGCATGCCTGAGAAAAATTACATACACACTGAGAGGGATCCACCTCTGTCTGTGCTCCCATATGGTGCCCATCACTGAGTGCTGTCTCACAGGGTGGATTTTTTCAGTCCTGAAAGTGAAGGTCAATGCAAAGACATCGATCTCAATGCCTGCAGTCATCTGGTGCCATCTGAGATACTCTAAAGCCTCCACCTGGAGCTCCAGGAGCATCCTGTAAATGTTCTAGCACATCAGTATCTTAAGTATACTGGGGTGGATCAAATGGGATGAGACACGGATGTGTGAGCAACTGAATCAAGCCCTTATCCTCAGTAAATCACAATGATAAATGTTGGCCCAAGGTCTGGAGTTTCAGCCACAGTTTCTGACAAAATCAAAGTAGCAAATAGCTGGTGATTTTTGTCTTAATAGTTTGTTTCCACATTCCTCCTGTGAGGGACAAATTGTCACAGTATTTGATGAGATGAGTGACTTGTAATATCCTCTTTTTCTTCCATGACACAGAAAGGGTTTGCTGCTCAGGACAGTATCAGATTCATTGGTTTCACATTGCTGCCAGGGAGCTCAAACTACTCTCCTCTCAATGTCCATCACTTCTGATCACTGGAGTAAACAAGCTGCCTCCCAGAATGAGATAGCCAGTGCTTGAGTAACAAATTTTGGGATAAGAAAGGACTTCATGGCCTGTAGACAGTAGGACATCTATTTCTGGGCTCCCTGCCCACTCCCTCCTGACACAGGAGTAATCAGGCTTTGCCCTTCAAAGCTGCCTGAGGCCAGTTCCTGGGCTCTGCAGCACAGCACACAGAAGTCAAGCACCTGCAGGCCCATGAGGCTGCTGCTGGATAAGGTTCTTTGAACCTCCACACCATGTGCTTGACTCTCAGGGCCACCATCTACATCACCCTGGCCAGTTCTGCTCCCTTTGAGGCAGAAGCCCTGCAAAGTCAGGGTCATCTGTGTCCCTCAGGAGAGGGGACAGCTGCTGCATTTGGTTTCCATCTGCTACTTGGCCCCTCTGGTCAGTGAACTCTGCAGAGATGTGTCTGTTAAGTGTGGCCATTCCAAAAATGTTTTCCACAAACATAGTGTAAAGGATTCCTGCTTGCTCCATGTTGTTGCCACACTGCTGCCTCCAAGTGCAGGTTGCCCACTGCCAGCTCATGCTCCTGAACATCACCTGAAGAATAAGAGGACCACAGGGCTTGCCAGGGCTGGAGTTTCTGAAGAGACATGATAGGAAAAGCATCTCATGTGACATTTTCTTCTAGAGTGCTTTGGAAAGCCTTAGTCACACAGATTGAGTGTGGGGGTTTCTCAGAAAGGCTGCAAAGCCCTACACAGTGAGGACTGACCCTGGCTCACTCCCCTGGGGACTCTGAGGTCTTCCCACAGGCAGGACAGAGCAGAGTCAAAGGCTTTCATCTCCATAGCTGCCACTGGGAAAAGCATAAGAGGACAGTGGAGAGGTAACCCTTAATGTCACTATCAGTGAGCAGAGACTGCTGGTGGTGTCAATCATTTTGTAGAAGACAAAAAGGGAGCAATGACTCCAGCTCTGGGAAGGCAGTTGTGCTGTTGTCTGTGCTACCATTGGTGTTCCCACATGGGATCATGGGGCCACAGGATAATTCAGGCTGGAAGGGACCCTGGGAGATCTCCTGTCTGAGCTCCTGCTCAAAACAGGGTCAAGCTATGAGGTCGGACCTGGTTGCGCAGGGCTTTATCCAGTTGGGTCTTGAAAACCTCTCTGAGCAACATGTTCATCTTCACTTCCACCCATTATCACCCATGTTAGACAGATTAAAGCCAGTGTGGATACATCTGTCTATGCTGAACTCACACCTTCCCTTAGGCTTGTCCTGAAAGCTCTAATTTTTCCAAAGAAGAAATGGGGGAACATAGAAATCAGTTTTGTTTCCTGTAAATCACAGAATTTACCTGTATATTTGCTGTCTGCTGCAAATCAAGCACCAACATCGTCAAGATTAAGAAGGAAAGCATATTTTCTCTTCACTTTTGGGGAAAAATACGAACAGAATTAAGGCAGATCTGCTGAGCTTAAGTTGTTTCCAACTTCTTCCAAGAGAGGAATATTCTAGTTCTTAATTTCATCTTCCTGAAACACTAATATTTGCAGAGAATTATAGCGAGCCCTTTTCTGGGAATTTTATTAGAAGCTATTAGTAATCTGAAAAAGAAATGATACGACAATGAATATGTATACACACACTTGGAATGCCAGAAACTGCTTTGCATATATTTAAAAACACTTGGAAAAAAAGGTTACTGACTTTATACTCCAGAACTGCCACTTGCTGATAATACAGAGCAGAAGTGTCTATTCAAATTTCAGATAAATAAAACAACAAATAACAATAAAGTAGCAGGGACAGAATTTTAGCCTATGTTAAAAAATCATACTGATGTTACTCTTGATTTGGTTTTTGCTTGTCCTGAAATGGAAGATGAAGGACAAACTCAATAGAAATTTGCTTCCAGGGGTTAATTTTACTCCTTCATTCTTCATGACATAAAATGCACTTTTACAAGACATCAAAATCATAAACTGACATAACCAGGGAGAAGCTGATTTATATCTCCAGAGAATCTGGCTCCACATGTCTCAGATTAGAGCTTCCATTCTGCGAGTCTCTCTCTCCTTTTTCCCTTGCTGTTATCTTTCTTGCTGTCTCTTGTCGGCTGCAGAAGGGAAACCAATGGCTCCGACCACCCATGGTGCCTGCTCAGCAGCTGTAAAACAGAGGTGCCAAGAACCAAATGCTTTTTCTCTAGCAGTGGCATCTCTGGTGGCTGGTCCTCTGGTTGGCGTTAGCAACCAGGTCTGATGGCAGCCAGGAAATTTCTTTTAAAAAGCAGGAGAACATCCTTGCAATGTTTCCCCCAGCCCGAGTGTTTCCCCTGGGGAATTTGCTACTCTCTTGTATGTACAAAGAAAGAATCTTATGGGGGAGTTTGGGGGGGTGGTATGTGCTGTGTTCAAGGCCCTGAACACTCAGATTGAGAGTTCTCAACACTTTATGGGAAAACAGCCGTGGCCCACCTTGGCTTTAATGGGAGAAAGGAATGTGAATTAAAAATTAAATTCACATAACTTTGTGGGTGGCCTTCTCTGCTATGCAGAATATCTTTGTGTATGCTCATGTCTGCCGTGGCTTTGAGAAAAGAGCCCTTCACTTGTATAGCAACAAACTCATAAGCCAGAGTGTTTACGTTCCTAAGTACTATATCATATTTCCCGACTAAGTTAATGAAACAAATTAAGCAAAACTCCACACAGATCCCAGTATTCACAAAAAACTGCAAAATTCTTGATCCTGGTTATAGCCATAGCTAAGCAAGCTGAGCTTTATTTTCCATTTGCTAAAAAACATAAACTGACTTGCCTAATCTTGACTTCTATATCTCAAGGAATGGCAGATTAGGTTATAACACTCTTTACAACCACATCCCACTTCTTTTAATTGTTCAAATGTTACAGCTTTCAAAGTGACCTAATGGACTGGTCAGCTTCACAGGGACCTGACATATGTTTAAAGTTAAGAAAATGATTGATGACAGAGTACTTTGAACACACATTTTCTTGACTTGGGTCATTAAGCAAATGAATAATTAAATTCATTCAACGAGAATGCTGTAAAAGTGTAAATATATAAATGTTTGCCATGATGGATTCTTAATGAGGTATTCTCCAAAAAGATATCATCAGGGCTTAGAAATATCCTATTTATAGTCAGTGAAATGTGTGCAGGAGAGCTCATTCACAGTAAGCAGGACTGCATGTCTTCATTTATGTTTTATTTTTTCTGATCAGTTTTGAAACACAAACAAAGCAGTGGAGCACCCTTCTCTGCACACTTAAAGAAAAGTGATTGCACAAAGTACAAGTGGATCTTGAATTTCAAAGTGCTTTTGCATACCCATTTAATGCAGCTTTAAACCAGTTACATATTCACTTTCTGTGGCAGGACATCGTGGAAGAGATTTCAGTATGATGAACAAATGTTATTCAGGAGATACTTACCCATTTACCTAATCATCCTTCTACAGCAAATACTTTCTTCAGGAAGGGGCCTCAGGAAGTTCCTCACCCACAAAGTCCCATTGACTGTAATGCAATGGGTCATATGAATAACTGACCCCAGAGTGTAAAAGCAGTTCAGAAACTGCCCTTTTACTATCACACTTCTTTAAGAGTTCATTTAAACATTCATTTAAGAGTTTCACATTAATGCCAACTTTCTACAGGATAGCAAATTTCAAAATTAAATCTGTATATAAATAAAGACTATGCAATAAATTGTGTATATACACCATGAATAATATGCTGTTATTCTTAAATAAATCCTTAAATAAATCAGGTTTTGGGTAAATTGACATTTGAATAATTGGCTATGAAAACAAGGATTTCTTTGCCTGTCAAGCTCAATGTCTTATGCCTGCTTTCTCTTGCTATTTTATTTTTTTATATATTTATGACATAATTTATTCAGCAAAAGTTGAACTTGACTACATTGCTAGTCTTTCTCTAACCTCTCTAATCTTTTTCTAGCAAAGAATTACAATGTTGCTGAAATGTATTGAAAACACTGACCAATATATAACAACAGGAAATAACACATCTCTTAAAAACTTTCCTCCAAATTCATCCTGCATCTAACATAAAAAGAAACAATTGGGTTCAAAACTATGCATAGTTTTACGGGCTTACTTTCAGCATCCATTTTTAGAAATACAGAACAATTCCTCCAGCTTTTTAAATAGCTAAGACTTAATGTGCCACAAAAACATACTGTAAATATTTCTGTTGCTGTAATGGTGTCTCAGATACCACAAAGAGTTGCTAGGATATTATCTGTGTCAGGAAGTTTGTTGTGCCTTCATAAAGGAAAACCAACAGTCATTTTGATACATTATGCAAATAATATCCTGTTTTCTCAACAGATTCCTTTGGAGCAATCAAAAGAACTCCCAAGCCTCTGAGCAGTGTCCACTGAGGTTGCTGTATTCTGCTGCTAGTATCCACGCAAGTAACACTTTCATTTTTTCTGCAGTGATTAGAGTAGTAAGCAAACTTATGCTTAATTGAATTTAGTGCTAGAGAACATATTGCAAACATGCCTATGGAACATATTACAAACATGCCTATAGAAAGCATTTTTCAATTCAGAAATGGGGGAAAAAATCAAAATGTTATAAATAAACCCTATTTTTCATCAAAATAATATTTAGAAAAGACACTGTTAAACTGACACCTCTGTGTAACAGACAGCTGTCAAGTATGACACCCTTGACAGCGATGAGTGAACACAGTAAAGTGCTGAAGTTAATAACTGCAAAAGAGAAACAGGGTTGTAAAACTCATGCTGACCCCTATGTGCACGACATCTTAAAAGAACCTGTGATAGAGTTTAACATTATCAGATTACTTATAATAAAAAGAGGAAGTTGTTTTCCCTTTAAGAAATATAATTTCCTCTTGAGTTGTCTTTGAAGTTCCCAAGGTTTTTTTATTAGATCTGCAGCAAATCATTTCAGTTCAGCTTAACTCTAGGCAAACCACAACTTTGCTGTGCTGCATTCAAGCATTGGAGAGGCACAACCAGAAAGTGAATTTTCTATAAACAGAAAATTAAGTTCTCTGAACTTATTGTCTTACAATCCAAGTAGGTTAAAAGTTAAAAACCCCTAACATTAGTAATGAAATGTTCACCTGGAAATACCAGCAATATTGAAAGTCTTATAATGTTTTGTTTGTAGGCATGTTCACATATATATAAGATAAAAAGTAATTATGGAGATTGCTAGTTATTTGGGTGTTATTCTAAACAACCACTTTAATTCTTCACTCATTTCTCTTGATTAATTTGTTCTTTGTTTACAACTGTTTGAATAAGGACTGAATGAAATTTAAGTAGAGGCCTCCAAATTATGGCTATTGTCCCTTGTTACTGATGACAGCTGTGTTAGTCTTTGCTTAAATATATATAACATAAACTGTGGCCCAAAATTTAACCAAAAGTACTTAATTTTTGTGGAGTCCAGCAAGCCTGTAAGTAAGTTTGTGTTAAATGTTTGCATGTCTGTGCATTGCTTGGTGCTGGCGAAGGCTCTAAGTAGCACAAGAACATTTAGTGCAGGGTTTCTGACCCAGCTGGGTGAGGAAATGTCAATACAATGGAAAGGTCCCATGAGATCTGCTGTGTGAATTCCAGGGAAAAGTTATTCAAGCAAGTATGAAGTGAATGATGCTAAATCTATTTAAGTTTGACTCATTGCTAATGTGGTTTTTGGTGACAATTTTTGTGTAGAATCAGAAAAATGGGGAGGATGAAAGGAAGTATTTTTCTGAGATAATCAAAAAGGAACCTGTGGTAAATCTGGTTTTACCTAGCATTGGGTTTAAGTCTGAGCCATAGCACAGTGGACTCATTATATTTGTTCTTTATACAAAGGGAATTGTGGCAGGGAATTAGACAACTTCATAGGGTTTTAGTGGCAGACTTTTTTTTCAATTATGCATCAGTAAGCTAGGAAAAATTTCATTACCTATATTTCAAATATATGTTGTGGATGCTTTTCAGTTTAATATTAGGTGTAAAAAATTATTCCCATGTGTTGGTATTCTCTGACTAATATTGGCTGGTGAATCATGGCTACTCAGGTTTTAAAGCCACTGCACAGGACATGTTTCAGAAATGAAAGGGTAACATTGCAAAAGAGTTGGGATGTTCTGCCCACTCTTGAAAAACAAACTTCACCTTGGCTTTAACAAAATCAACAGCAGGCCCTGAAGAAAACAGGGCCAGGCCTGATGGTAGATACAAGAGCACCTTCTCCTTGTAACACACACTCCTTATCTTTTGAGACTTTTATCTGATCACCTACTGCTTGCTTCCTTCATTGCAATATCAGTTCCCAGCTGCAGAAGGGATTGATGCCATCAGCCTATATGTCCTCCTGTGGGGCTGAGGCCAAGGCTGGGTGCACCCCGGGATATCCAGATCGTGGAGCCACAGCCCTTCTGTGCCACAAGAGAGCTTCCAGCAGCTCCACTTGCCAAGAGTGACCTAGGAGATATTGTTAAAATAAAGGATGAGAAAGAGGTTAATTATTATTTCATCAAAGGAAAACCACTTTAAAAAAATATTGAGGCTGGGAACTTGGGAGCACCTGGAAGTGCCAGGATTTGGTCTGACCGAGGCAGGAGTGCTCAGACATGCATATGTGTGGTTAGCTGTGCACAGCACACATTTAGTAAGATGATCTGGTTCAATATAATAGTTCAGCCTATAGAAAGCTTTGGAAACACACAGTTTACTGGCTTTCCACTTTTTCAAAGATAAGTATTTCCCCTAAACTTGCATTATTCTATTATAGTCAATGCTACAGGAGCCATTCTGAAAGATATTTCAGAATACTTACAAATAATCACAATTAAATACTATGAGAACAAGGGGGAACGGGTTCAAACTAAAGGAAGGTAGATTTAGACTGGAAATTAGGAAGAAGTTCTTTACTGTGCAGGTGGTGAGACACTGGAACAGGTTAACCAGGGAGATTGTGGATGCCTCTCCCTGGCAGAGTTCAAAGCCAGGTTGGATGGGGCTTGGAGCAACCTGGTCTAGTGGGAGTTTGGAATTAATGATCTTTAAGGTCCCTTCCAACCCAAACCATTCCATGATTCTATGATTTTATAGTTCAAATGCCTAGAGGCAGTCCCAGTTTAAAAATAAGTTTTACAGAAATGCTGGCAACTTAGGCCAAATAGTTTATGCTCGAAAAGAACAGCACCTATAACAGAAAGATCAGCTGGAGGTATTCTTTATCAGAATGGAATCGTTTTACTTATTTCATGAATGAGTAACATATTACATGCATGTACTTAGCATGTATATCACCAGATCTATTTGTAAAAAAGTGAAGTATTAAGTATTTATTTTAAAACATGCGTAGGAATAAAGCTGGACATGTGATGTGCTCAATGGTATACAAACATATTTTTTTTCTATTCATATTGTCTAAATTATTAGTGGGATGGTAGCAGGGTGAGATAAAATATACATACTGCTGACTTTAAACAGAAGTATAAAAAGAGATTATAATTCAGATGGAGAAGTGGTTCACATTTGTAAAGCAGTTTGAATAATACACATGACAACAGAGTACACTCTTACTGTAGCATAGTTGACACAGCATATAGTTTATTTTAGCTGAGAATATATAAAGACCTTGGATTTTTCAAGCCTAAAGGTTTTCAATAAAATTAATGTGAGGAGTTTGAATGTATTTTGAAGGATTAAAGTGAAGCAATAATAACATCATGCTGAATATTATTTTCTGGGAGTCTAAATATTTAATCACTGTTAATTCTCATATAATATCTCTCATCTCTTTTAAATAAATGGTCTATTTTTCATTATGTAAGAAATAGAAAATAGAGAAATAACTTGGGGTTTTTTCCAGCTCTCATGATCCGTAATTTATATAAAGTTTTTTTTTTCTTTCCCATTCACTGTCCATATAGATATATATAATGACAAATAGCTCCTGTTCAATGTTGCCTAATACAGTTTACTTGCCCAGCTGCCAGTGGGGTGGTATTGATGCATAGTATTACTGATATCTAGATAGAGAGAGCTGACATATGGTATATAACTTGCTTTACAAGTAACCATATCATGAAGTGAATCCAGATCCTCTGGCTGCTGTAATTCCTGTTGTCTACTTTTAAACTAGCTACCTGGTTATTAGTGCCATACCAGCTTTAACACTCAGTGTTCAGAAAGTCTTTCCATTGACTATTGGCTTAAAACACTTTCCAGTAAAACTTCTCATGCAACTCAGCAAAGGGAAACCTTTGAAGTATTTAATAAGTTAGCTGAATCTTTTCCAGTAAACTTAGCCATAGGTATGTTTGTTTGTTCCCCAGTTTATTCTCTTTAATATAGTTTTTCTTCAGCTCCTCATCAGAGTGTCACATGAAGTTTAGAGGAAGGTAATAGGAAGTGATTTTTTAAGGAGATTTCATACTTGGCAAAGACTGAACCAAGGTCTGTGTGTTTAACTTTGTGATAAGATATCCACTCTTTTTCTAGATCAGCTACCATGCAGCTACTAAGCTGGTCTTATTTCAAGGAAAAACTCCCCATCATCTTCAATGAACCAAGATTAAAAAAAATATAGGTACATTTCAGCTGTTTACCATTTATCTGTTCTCAGCCCTTACTTGATACCAGTCTCCAGCCCTGTTTACCCAATATTCTCCTTCTACCAAGACAGTTCAGCACCTTTATTTTGGTTTAAAATGTGTGAAATCTTGATCCTGATGAAGCAGAGAGTAAAATCCACCATTTCTCTAATGGGCTAAAGCAGATGTCCCAGTTTCTGGTGGTACCAATTCCCATTCAAATAAAAAATGAAGATCCAACATCTGCTGGGGGGTAGAAGGACCTGACTGAACCCTTTGGTAGTGGATGATTTGTTGATCCTTTCTGAAATGATCTGGTCACCTGAAAGAGAACATATTCACTTTGCCACATTAGAAATATTTTATTTATTCTCCTAAAAAGTTTCATAAATTTTAATAGCAGACCTTATTTAAAAAAAAAATAATAAAAACAAACAAGCAAAAAAAAAAAAAAGAAACAAACCACCAAACAAAGAAACAAACCTAAAATTCCGTAGTTTACTATTGAAGGTGAAGTTGGCTGCAGGTCACAGTAGCAAAGCAGAAGATAAGGTAAGATCTAGTGAGAAGAAAGGATGCAGGCTGTGTTTAAGGATAACTGTCTGAAAATAAAGATATCCTTTTTTATTTATGCATTTTGGAACAGTTATTTACCATAAAGAGTGAAAATGATAATGTAGAGCTGTTTGTTTGTGAATTAAGTAAAACAAATATCCCCTTCTGCCATCACATATGCTGAGTGCCATGTCTTGTAGACTCTCAGAGGAGAAGTTACTTGGGACCTCTAGGTAACAACTGAAATACCCACAGAAAGGAAAAGAGTTGATTTTGCCCCAGAACGTTTATCCCTGGTGTGACTCAGCTGAAATCTGTAGACTCACCCAAGATGTCTGTAGCTTCTGTTTATGCCTTCTACATCAGTGCATTAGTCCTCCGAGGAGTGCAAATCCACTTGGAGAGCAATGAGTGTTACCCTATATTTTGTTTGTTTTGGTATGGTGTCTGCAGCATAGTGAGAAGGACTGCAGCTCATCATCAGATTAAAAAATTTCCAAAACACAGTTATATCCAGTCTTTTTAAATTAAGTAGATACACATTCTCATTTCCTTAGGGAAATACACTTAATAGGAGGTCTCTCTGCAGTGGGAAGAGAAGGGTAATTTCTAAGGCACAGTAAATATGAAGAAGAGGGAACAGTAAATGACACCTAAGCTTCAAACTTAATTGTCCTGTATAGCAGTTTGCTATTAGATTTGTTGAACCCTAAGTTCTGCTTATGAGCAATAAGATCAACTGTGGGGTAAATGCTTCTGTATTTATAGGATGATTTTTAAAAAGTCACAATTCCAGCATCTCCTGCCTACATCAGTACATCTATAACAATGATGGTGCCAACTTTAAGACAGAACAACAAGGACTAAATACAGGAATCCATATTGGGCAACAGTTCTGACAACACTAATCTAGTTGAACTTTGATAAGGAATTCAGATTTGTAATTTTATCTGTAATTGAAGTGAAATGAAAATCTGAGTTGTGTAAAATTCTGACAGCAAAATACAAAAATGGATTAAGCTTATCCAGTTTTACTTTTTCTCACTATCTAGAGAGTTAGGCTTACAAAAAGGTTTAGAAGACTTTGTAAACCTCACAAATAATCTGAATTTGGTTTTCAATTCTAAAGCTGCTTTGTCTTCTAGGCTTGGAAAAATGTATGAGTCATGGTGACATGTACAGTAGTTCTTCAACACGGGGCAAAACCTGAGCTGGATCAGCAGATGTAGTATTGTCTTATGCTGGAGACTGTGCCTGAGGTCCCATTGTGCTAGGTGCTGTATGTAGATACGTATGTTTTGGAAGATGTCCATGCACTACAGAATTATAATACAAGTAGGCAAGACACAGAAAGGAAGCAAACCCACTTTATTTTACAGATAGGGAATGTTAGCACAGGGAAGGACCTGTTTAAATTCACACAGGAACTCAGCACTGGACCCAAGAAGTGAACTCAGTTTTACTGAGTCCTGGTCCAAAGCTCCTATTAGTCCCCCAACTGCTTATTTTTTTAATTAATTTTAAAGTTTTATTGAAATATGGTAATGATAATGTTCAAATATGATTAGTGTTTCTAAGAAGGTACAATCTAAGCAGACCAATTATAGAACAAAATATAGGCATAGAGAGGTACCAGAGGTCACACATTATGTGAATGACAGAAACTGAGTCTTCAGAGCACTACCCTGCACTCCTTTTTCCTGCAACTTTTGCTGTGCTTTTAGGATTCCTTTGAGAATCAAAACATGGAAACTCCTATGGACTAGCACTCTGAGACAAGCATAAGAATCTTGAGTAGCCTGTGTACAAAAAAATCCAGGCTTCTTACAGCTTCATTCTAAATAATGATCATATTTTAGAACTCCTTCATATAAATTCAATTACTTTCATTCAGACCTAATTATACTGTAATGCAAATCCTTCATATGCGCTGTTTCCTGCAACCCATGTGCTTTCAAAGCACAACACATCTTATGTTGATAGAACTCATGAAAACAAATAAGCAATATTTTAATGCCCTTGGTTAAAGATCTTACTATCGACCAGTCAAGCCTTTAGTTTGCACTGACTTTAGAAATGCTCCTGGAGTCTCAAGAGCAAGTCCTAAGTATCAGCTGCTATGAATAACATACAAGATCATTTTTGAGTAGGATGATGCAGGAGGTCTTCTCCTGGTGTGGTGGAGCTCTCTACAATGAAGGTAAAATTCACCTACATAGACAGCAAAGCTTCTCAGCTCCTGATGATTTCCAAAGGAGCTGGTGACCATCCTAAATGTCACAATCTTCCAAACAAAGTGCAGGAAATGTGTCTTGGATGCTGAACTTTCTTTAATTTGCATGCATAGCTCTGTGTACCTTTATATGCAGGTTGGAGAGCATGTGTGTATATTATAAAACATACCCTGATGCACACTCTTCTCCCACTGGGAAGATGTATTTCTATACACTAGATCAGAGCCTATGATGTGCCGAATTCCACTGTTGTCACTGACTCACAGTCCCAGGCAGAAGCTCTCCAGAAGCAAAATGAGAAAGAAGAGACCTCAGAAGGAAATGTCAGGGTAGTCATTTTCTCATAGGACTCTTTTTGGCAGCTGGAGATAGTGACTCTGTAATAACATGTTGAAGTTTTGAAGGGGGATTCCTCCGGAACAGAAATGTCCTTAGAAGGACCATTTCCCTAGCTGTATCCAAGCCTGTGGGAAACTGTTACCCTATGACGAGTTCTTCTAAACTAGATAGGATTTATATTTATTCTTAAATTGTGTTTTATTTTCGGCAACTCCCCCGCTGTGACTCGACATCCCAGAAACAAGACCCTTCAGATTCTCAGAAGCCAGAAACAGTGCTGACAAAACTTATTCAGAATTGTCTTTGTTCGCTCTACTCACTTGATAACAATTTCTTTCCATTCAGCTATTCCCTTCTCTACTAATTCTGGAACAGCCCTTGTGTATATTAAAAATTTAAGACCATCTCGCTGGAAGTATACAATCGAAATCAAGAGAAGCAAAGAAAAGAGCTATCAGCTTAACCTGATTATGTTTCTATTTTATGAAGTTTGAATTTTGCATAATGAGTCTTAGAGACAAGTGCTGAGTAAACACCACCTTGGAAAACAGCCCAAATTTGTGCTGATTCTGAGTATATGCTGTGAGTTTTGGGGTACTTTAGAAGGTTTTATTCACTCCACTAAATTTAAATTGTCATTTCCCTCAACTACATGGCTGTAACAGTTCATATTGCATTGGGCTGATTGTCCTCTGCAGATCTTGCAGTCTCAGTCTGGGATCTAAGAATGAGACTGGATTAATTTCTAATTGCACATCCTCACGAGAAACAGCAGATTTCCCAGTTTGCCCAGTGCCTTCAGTGATATTTCTTAATCCCATTAATTTAACACCTGAAACTCTACTAGAGTGATGTGTACTCATATATATAATAACCCATCCTGCTGATTATGTGCAATGTATGGACAGATTCTACTCAATATTTCGATTTTATTGGTTGTTTGGATTTGGCAGTAACAATGCATGGTAAAATCTGCTGCTAATAGATGCAGAGTGAGTGATTCCACACACACACATCAAGAAGCTAACACTTTTCCAGACATTCAAAGCAGATGCACAATGCAATATTTTGTTTGGTACTTGCCCTGTGAGTCTTCCAGTTTTCACACAAGGGTGAGAATTTGGTGACTCCTGATGTTACATTTCCCACTGGACTCTTGCTGCATACACAAACAGCTATTGGAAGAGCTGATAAACAGACAGTAATTCAGGAGTCTTTTAACTGATAAAGTGAAATTCTCTCTCAAGCAAAGGACATGCTGGGTTAGGTACTGCTTTATGCCTTCTTTGAAGACTAAGTAGGAACAAGAGAGAACTGCTTTGCCAGTCCTGGGCCAAGCAAGGGGAAATGTGCCAGTGAGTCTCTCCATAAATGATGTGTTCTGATCCATGCCCCAGTGAGCAAGCCAGAGATTTCAAGAGCCTCGGATAGGCAATTTGGATCAAATCTTATAATGAAATAGCCAGAAATCCTAGAGGAATATGTTCCCACACTTCAGGTTTTCACGTGAATTCAAATATTCCTACTGTACTTTGTGTTAGAATTCAGCAAGGATGGGATTAGTTCCCATACTACATAGCACCACACCAAATAACTACATTTCAGTAACCATTATTTTCAAAAACAAAACTGAAAAATCTTTCTGAAATGAAATCAAATCACTTTAGTTCTTTCATTTAGCTGAGAGTTCAGAGTTCACATTTATACTAACGGACAGGTAACCTGGATGTTTATGTTATAGACATGTTGTCTCATGCCTGTAAGTAGGCAAGAACAATTAAATAAAGTTAAAATCTTTTAAATCCCTTTCTCATTGTAACTGAACTTGGAAAAAAAAATGCAGAATTTAAAATTTTCAAAAATGCAAGGAGTATTTCTATTTCACTTTTATGAATGTTGCTCTTTTTTCTTAACAATCTTGAATTACTTGTTGGGTGGTAACACAGGCACTTACAGAGCCAGGCAATATCAAGTATTAACAATCTCTTGGCAGACTTGATCCCATACCCAAAACAGAATAATACGTACAAGTTTCAAGGGAAGAGGCAGTCTTTTACTTGGTCAGAGTGTGCCAGAATGGCTAATCATAGAATCACAGAATGGTTTCTGTTTGGTTCATATTTTGGTTCATATTCTCCATACGGTCTTTGGTGTCATCCCAGATCATCTGTGAGAAAAAAAAACAGAGTAAAGTTCAGATGCCAGTGCCTTCGTGCAGGGATGTGAAGATGGTTTCAGGTAGACCCCTCCCATTTTGTGCTGTAAAACTCCAGTAACTATCATGCCGGTGGATTCTTACAGCACCTCAAACACTGTGCTTTATATCAATCTAGGATAAACAAAGTCTTAACAGGTAAATTCTCTCCTCCACCTTCCACAATTGTTTCTTTTATTCCACTTTTACATTTAAAACTTTTATATGTTCATATAAACAGTCATACTTTTTTGTAATTTAACACCTCTAGAAATCAGCCTTGCCACCCAACATATGGGCAAGCATTGACATGTGCCTTGTGAGATCAGCTTCTTCCTCTTGAATAAATGCCATCGACGTGTTGGGAAGTTATGTAGTGATTCATGTCTGAACGCTGTAGACTAGGACAGAGCTTTGAAACACTGCATCTATGTTTAGGCATAGATTGCAACAGATAACTAACCTGGAAAATGGGATGCAGAGCAATGTGAAAATTCTTACACAGACTAGACTTCCAGGCACTAAATATTGCATAATCTAAGATAAATAGAAATCTTGGTTCTGAAGCTTAAAAAACCTCAGGATGGAATGCTTGTTGGACATAATACTGTCTAACTTTGTCAGCTGTAAAAGTAATCTCATTAAAAAAAAAAGTCAAATAAACCAAGGTTTATGAAATGTATGTTTGCATTTAAAACTGTTTTGCTGTTCATTTTCAGATGACTTTGGAGACATGGCCTGTGTTATAATACCACTTCCATTAAACATTGGAAGCTCAACTTTTTGCAAAAAAATTCACACAAACATTCTGCTCTTAATCCAAACAGAGGGGTTATGAACTGAACCTTCAAACAGAAACTTTCAATATTTGGCGTCTCAGCTCAGTAGCACCAATATGGTATGCCAACTATCATGCACTGTAATTAATAATTGTTGTAAAAAAAGGTCTTTAAGGCAGAATACCCACTGCATATAGTTTGTCTGCTTTTTTAACCAAATAAGGAAATAGGGCATTTCACTGTTTATAATAGCAACGTGAAATACGATGTTTCAAACTGTTAAAGAAAACACATTTAAACTTTTCCTGCCCATTTCCAAGTTTTTTTCAACCCCTAAAAAAAAAAAAAAACCCCAAAAAAACTGGCTACAATTCTCTGGCAGATTTATAGAAATGTCCTTTTTTCACTTTTCAAAACACTTTAACAAAACTTCAGAGATGAACAATGTATCACCCAAGTTGTGGCATTCACGCAAGGATTGTACACACAGTTCAGAAAGAGTAAACACTCAAAAATCAATTCCAGAGGGTGACAGAAAGCGGAACTAATTAAAGACGCCCAAGCAAAAGAGATAATTTTCTAAGACAAACATGTCAATATTTATCACATAAATAAAGTTGGTGCTGTAGTGAATCTGGTGGTATTTATAAATATATATCTGGCACAGTACCATTTTGGTCATTGTAAAATGAATGCTAATAAAATACGTAGAAATACTTAAGCCCTACACTAGATGATTCTCAAACTGCCGCTTCAGCCTCGTATCAAAACTTAAACATTATATTGTCTGACATCATCCTAAGTTCTTTAATGACCAAACATTTATTATTCCCACTTACTGCTGTAACTTTATTGACTTAACCAAGTTGATTTTGATTACACCAGTGACAGGAGACAGATTCAGACCACGTAGTCCTCATTAAACATTTTTCTTCCCTACGTTTTTCTTACCCTGCAAGTCCAGTAGCTATTTAACAGAGCTATCTTGGGCTCTCCTGGTTGTGATGCCAATCCTATCTGGTGCTGATTACCCCTTCATCTCGCTGGAGGTTTTCTTGGCATCAAACCCAGGCCGAAGCAGATGAAACACATCCTCAGGATTTTGTTCCCTGCTCCTAGTTTGCATTATGTTCTGAACAGAAAATTTAAGTCGGTGGGTTTTTGCTCCTCAGAAACAAGGGCAATAAATCACATTTAGGATTAAAAGGTGTCTTCCTCCATCCTGACAAAAATTCACAAGAGGTATTATAATTTTTGAAGCTTTGCAATGCTGAAGGTGATGCTGATACAGTTCTGCCAGGTCAGGGTTTTCTCATCAGCTGTGTGTTTGCTGTTCAGTAACAGCAAAGCTACACGCTCTCAGAATGCTGAAACTACCATCACCACCTCCCCTCTTTCACAGCCAGGTTCTGTTAAGGCACGGAGTACATGGTTATTACTGCTTCATTTTATTTCTTTGCACTAAAGCAGCCACTTGAAGAACAGACAACTATTGCCTCTGTCACTGGAAATGGACTTCTGTGCACTGGTGCCAAATACAGAGGGTAGAAAAGGAGGAGGGAGAATGAATGTATGGATGTGTATGAGTTTTGAGAGCTCTGTGCATTCCTGTATTCAGGTTAATTATCTTTTTCTGATTCCCTGGTGCATTTTATTATCTAGTATATCTGAGAATTCTAACTGCTTTTGAGTTTTGCATGTGCCAAATGCATTAAGGGAACACTGATTCCTTTTACACTACAGCTCTAGAGCTTATGAATAAAATTCAGCTTTGCAGATCAAAGTCCTTTTTGCTGTCAATATAAATTCAATATGCAAAACCAAGGGGAAATCTGCAGAAAACCTGCACAGCACAGATAAGAAAGAGCACTGTGGCTGGAAAGCTTTAATTTTGAGTTTGAGTTTTTGGGTTTGGAAAGGTTAAGGTACTTTGTTTTGGCAGCAGTATCATGTCAAGAGCCTCTTTCTACTTTTTCAGTTGTCCTGGGTGGAAATTTAAATGTAAGAGCAAGAAAACCAGGTTGTATTCATCATTTGACTTTATTTCTACTTGGTTGGTTAGCAAGAGAATTTCCTGTCTGCAGGAAAGTTCCGTGCTTTGGAAAGAACACTTCATTTCAGGTTGACTGAAACATTATATGCCATAGTTGACATAGTGAATGAAATGAAGTTCAGGAAGTTTGTATTGCTGCCTGAAACAAAATTTTATCAGACTTGACATCCATGATGTTAGAAGTTTCAGTATTCACAATGGGGCATTTTCTAACTTTTCTATGACTGATTCCAATTCAGGCTCTAGTGCCACATTCAGCAACATGGTTGTTTAGGATGTTCTAAGTAGCCCTTTGCTCTTTCCCCTTTTCAGTGCTGCCTGCTGCTCTGGACCATCCTCAGCATGGGTGCTGTCATGTTGTGAAATGGTTTGAGGAACTGATTCAACTGAAAACAAAACAAAATTTTTTTCTTCCCCCCCTCACCCCCCTTCAGCTAAGTTACCTGAGTAGTTACTCACCTACTGGCAGAGCCATAGCCAGGGGAAGGAGTGAGTGCAGCAACAAAAGGCCCAGTATGTACAGGCAGAGGGATGAATTAAGCCAGTGTTGCCACTGAAATTTATTCCTGTGGAAGCATAATCACTGTATAATTTCATTATCATGTATGGGCTACCTTGCTTCCCTAAAACAATGTATCCAAATCCCCAAAGAGTCGATGCATATGTCTAAGGAAGATATATTAAGTACCATGCAGGGATGAGAAACAGATGTTTTATGTGACTGTTAAAAATTCTGGGGCAGTTTTTGCAATGACAGAGATTGCTCTGGTGTCCTTGGCTGGCTTCCCTGGTGTTGTCACTTGTGTTGTATATTGTTTGGAGACACTGCAGAGATGGACGCTGCAGTCATGTTTAATGTAAGGCGCCTATCGAAGGGATCCCAGAAGCCTAGGGCACATATGTAAAATAGCTGTAGATAGAAGAGGAAAGAGCATAAATTAGAGGAAGGCAAAAGAATAAAATGTATTTACCTCAGGGAAAAAGAGGAGGTAAATATAAAAACAACTGTCTGACTACTGGCTCACAAAAAGCAAGCGGAACACAGTGAGGTCAGGGAATATTGATTTCTGACTGTAGAATGTCCCAGCAACAGAAGACAGGAGCAGTTCTGCTCAAAGTGATGTTGTACAGTTCAGCACCAGCAAAACTTGAGTTTTTGCAAGTGCAGGAATGAACACTGCTGCTAGCACACACACACACAGAAATGCCTGGATCATAAACACAGTTGGAGACGTGTGGCATAACACAAGAAAAAACGGTTTTTTTTGGGGAATTAAGTAAAAAGAAAGGGAGAAAAAAACCACTTAGGCAATAGTTGGACACTCCTAAACTGACCAGCTCCTCTCCTCAACTCAACCCCATCAACTGCTTAAGATGAAGTGACTGAAGAAAAAGCCCCTCTCACACACTTAGAAACTTCATTAAGCCAGAGACTTCCCTGATTGCAAGGGCTGGTAAGTGCTGTTGGACGCCACTGTTGCTAAGGTTGGAAAAGCCAGGCTCAAGTTTGCAGGAGGGATGGTCTTTTTTTTCCCTAGTAACTGGGCCTGTTGTCATTAATGTCCAAGGTAAACATTTACACATGAGAACTAAAGTACAGACAAGTTAGCTGACTCATATTCACAAGCAAGGTAGTTAATGGTGTGAAAAGGATTCACATCTCTTGACTCCCTCTTCTGTGTTTTATCCACAAAACCATTTTTAAGTCATGGGATACTTCTGAGTTTATGATGAGTTTAAAGAATATGTTACATCTTTAACACATATATATTTACAAAGCCAAAAGAGTTTTCTCTATCTAGAAAGCATTAATTAGCAGTTCAACCTACATGAAATAGGTAAGAAATAAGAGACAATGTTTTCATGGCTACAAGCAATTGTATTTTCATGGCTACAAATTGGAGGGTATCTGAGCTCAGAAACTTAACAGCTGTGATTACACAGCAGCCAAGGTTCTACTTGCATGCAATTGTTGCAGGGAGACTTCTAATCCAGCAGTGCCCTGCTCCTGGTTGGTCTCCCCAACCTCCCCAGAGTCCTCCTGCCTTCCGTTCTGCACAACCACCTCTATCTTTGTTCTGGGACAGATAAATTGAAAGTAGAGGTTTCACCATCTACAGGTTTCATGAAATCAACTAATAAATGCTTCCTAAATGTGGCAGACAGCGGAACACAACAGTGAACAGGCAGTTCATAACCTATACGAACACAGAGAATGGGAAAAGCAATTCCATGCAGGTCCAAACATGGTAAATTATCAGTAAATCTTAACAGTGAGATCTGTGTCATTGTAGAACCATTTTCCCAAGCAGAATAATAGAAGCTTGAAACTTTACTTGGTTCATCATCATATGAATGGTATAATCGCCCTGTGTATGGTATGACTACATTGCTAAGTAATTTTAACCCTATACAGGACTATGCATGGCTCAGCTGTGATTTTAAATGAGCAAAAATAGTTCAGCACTTGCAAAAACCATATTTCCTCCTTGAGATTGTTATCTGCTGACTTCAGGGTCCCACCTAAATGAGCTCTTAGTTAGCGGAGTCTCCTTTGAGACCTCAAGTTCACCTGGAAAGTATTAATTCCTTTTAAAACTAGTTCTACCAATGTTTGTTTAGGCTGGGAAGAGGGAAGGGCCAGACGGATAATTACCTTGGGAATCAGAAGAACATAAAAAATCCAGGAAGAATGAGAGTGCACCTAAGAAAGCAGGAAACACCTAGGGAGGAAACCCGCAGTGTCTGAAGTCAAAGAAGAGAAAAATGGAAAAGTTAGAAAGAAAAATACCCTATCAAAACCATTCACTGAAGTCCCAAAAGTGACTTGCTTTCATTCATTCCACAAAAACATCACCTTCCTTTGAATTTAGCTTATCTTTTATGAGCAACGGTGGGAAAATGAATAGCAACTGATCTTTCACATATGTAACCTTACAACCTGACACGGGATCTTGCAAAGGGATTAGAAAAGCACAGCAGAAGCTCAGCAGTTAGAAAGGTGAGAAGGCAGAGCTTAGGTTGCCCTTCCATCACACCACAGCTCTACTCTCAGGATTTACATGGTGTTGGGTCTTGTGCTCACCCTCTGCACTGGGAAAAATTCCACTTGTTTGTACATGCAGATGCTCATATTTCAATATGTGGGATCATGCTACATTAAGAACTTTCATATCTTCATTTAAATTTCAATACATCCTTTTCAGTTGGCTTTATTATGTAAATACAAAGAAATTGAAAAGGGACTGGAAATTTGACTAACAAACATCACTGATATTTCTATTTTTAAAAAGATGCTCATGGTCCTTTGGCTCAACTTTGCATTTTGGGGGGTATTTGATATTTTTTTGCTTAAAAGCTGGATTCTCTCTTTATAAAACCAAGGAAACAGGATTCCACCTTCCAAGAGAACCATCTGTGGTTGGAAATAATCCAAATTCTAGCTAGTAAAAGAAATGAGGCAGCATAATATGCACATGCCAGGGATTATTTTCCCAGTCATTTCAGATGAAGGAATGATAAAGCATTGCATTGCTCTCCTTTATTCTCAAAATTCGTTTCATTTGAGAAGACTATCAAGAGTTGTAACAGTTTTTTGTTTTTTGTTGGTTTTTTTTTTAATTTACTGTGTGTGAACAGTTTCTGTCTTGCTCCACTAGCTTGTTGGTGCCCCCTTGTGTTTAAAAGAACATGATAAAGATCAATTGTCTGTTAAGTCTTCTAAGACACGATCAATGGAGAAGAACCTCAATAACTACATCTGATAAAGATATGAAAATTAGAGCAGAGGGGGAAAAAAGATTTCTAAAAGCTTTGTTAAGAATTTACAACAGATTTTAGCTTGTAATTTTTCAGAATTGTTTTTACATATTTCCAGATGTCACCAAAATCACTGATAAATTAAAGATATTCATAGGTCTATGGTAAATGTATTTTTTAAAGTAGTTAAATATTTAAAAAGAACATTGAGATTTCTTCTCTTTATTCTGTTCATGTTTATTGCTCTCATGTATATTATTAATAACTAATCAATACTCTTTATTATCTGGTGGTGAAAGATATCTGGGGACTTGTTTTCAGGTACCATTACTTTAAGGTGTGTGGGTTGTTGTGTGTGCAGGTTATACATGTGAAATATGAGTTGGAGCAGAATCAGCCACTGGAAGGCCTCTCACTGTGTCACTCACTGAACCTCTTTCAGACCTTGTGCTGAGTACATCACTTCATAGCTGTCAATATCCTCATCTTCAGTATATGTGTTGGCATCTTCCCATAGGAATTCAACCTGTTGTTAAGATAAAAGAACTGAGTATAAGTCTCTTCGTTTTAATTTATCATTGGAATAACTGATAAACTAGATCAAAGAAAAAAAAGTTACTTATGTGGTAACTAATGACCAGATCTCCTCCTTATTCTTGTGCAGCAACACAGAATGGGGAAAAAAACCCCATGGCTTTAAGTCCCAAAATGAACACAGATGGATTTGGGTCAGCAGGCATGTTGCCAAGCACATATTTTGCTGTGGCCCTGGTTAATGGCAGAAATTTGCATCCATCACATCTGTTGTAACTTAGGAGCACAGAATGAAGCATGTCAGCAATCCAGCAGCAATCCAGAAAAAGAACTACCAGAACATTCCATCACATTATTAGAAGAACAGTGACCAGACATGGGTTAGATGGGTGGCAACCATCCCAACACAATACAAGAATCCAGTGAATTTTAAGAGCTGTTGAAGTTCTTATGCTTATAAAGGCAATATTCAAGAGCTCATTTTGAGAAGAATATGAATCACAGGAAATTGGTATGAATGTATCTATTTCCCACTTTGATCTACATAAACAATACACACAGAACTTCTTAAAACCCTCAAATTCAGTTTTCATCTGTGGTTAGCAAGAGGCCGCTGTGATTGAAGTTCTCCTGAAAGGCAGCTCACCTCTTGTCAAGGTTTCTCTGAAGGAAAACTCCTTAATCTGGTACCTCTTGGATCACAGTCCTGACAAAAGGAGTAGTGAAACACCCTTCCTTCTTTTCTTGCAGATGGATGTCTTTCTGACAGCCTCAATGGTGAGCTACAAAAAATTCTCAAACGACAGATTAACTCCCAAGTAGTGCAATTTAAGAGATTTATAGAGATTAGGTGGATAAGGTGACATTAAAGCTGAAGAAATGGCCTGGATATCACACCTACCCCAACACACGACAACAGATAATTGGAGAAGTTCTACCTTGGCTTAGTCATGTTGAGCAAGATGCTAGGAGGTTACAAACACTTTTATCAAACACTTTTATCCCTTCTTGTCCAGCTCTCTCCTCGTGTCACTCAGCCTAGCTCACAGTTATAGGCTTTTGTGTCACCTTGGTTTTGTCACCCCTTACTGCATTGCCTGACTTCTCACCCTGACTTACACCACCGATGCTTTGAGGAAAGCAGAGATCTGGGCCATGGGAACACGCTGGACCCAGGGTCAGCTGCTTGCTTTTAAAATATCAGTGCATGCTATGTGCTGTATGCAATGCATTTTGCTGGTGCATTTGTATACAGACACAGCTTCATTACTCTTACCCAGCTGGATATAGACAAGCTGGCTATATTTACCAATACATTGCTGGAAAGTATGTGGTGCTCAATCTGACCAGGAAACAATCACTGCTGCTTTATTTTATTTATATAGATTCAAAGCACAATGTGAAATGTCTATTTTCTATCTTGGATCCATCTGATATTCAAAAACATGTACACAAGGATACAACCCTGGCTGATTACCAAGAGCAGTGCTCATCTATTGCAGGTGAAGTTCTCTCTTGCTAAGATCTGCATGCCCCATCTCAGATGGTTGATTGCATATTAAAACATCCTTCTTCAAATTTTTCTGTATTTCTTTTTTTCAATACCTGTCCTGCAGAAACCCAGAAATATTAAGCCTGGAAAAGTGAACACAACTGTTTCTTTAACCAGCTCCTCATCCTCAAATTTTCTCATGCAGGTCCTTGGATATTTGTGTTTTGGAAAATATTGGTGCACCTCTCTGAACTTGCTACTGAGTCACAGACCTGGGTTGAATTCTTAGTTCATTGTTCCCCTGTTTCCAGGGAGTCTTCACAGAGGTCCTGATTGAATTCATGATTCACATGTTGAAACCACAAACACCTTGGAGATAGATCATGGATATTAAAATAGATAATATAACCAGTTTAAAAGAAAACAAACACACCAAAAAATAGCAAACACCTGGTACCAGCACTTCTAACTGAATATATGAAAGTATAGAACTTAAACCTATGGTTCAGTGATAGTCAGATGTGTAATTTCACTGCTAATGTCTCATGTCCATGGAAAGACCTTGTAATATTTGTATGTTACCCGGGAAATAATTGCTTTATGTAGATCCCTGAGACTTGCACTGTAATAATTAAATTCTGAAAAAGAGAACTTGTAATATTATCCAAATACTGGTGCAACAGGTTCTCTGCTGTTATAGTACAATACTGCTACAAATTCAGGTCTTCATTCATCTACCCAAGTCCTAACAACACATTTTGTGAAGTGTTGCTGTAAAATAATGGTCCTAAATTTTCAGCTACCCCTGCACAAAATGCACTTGAAACAGGGTCCCATGCACCACAGCTGGCAGCAGCCCAGGCAGAGTCAATAGAGGCTTCAGCACCCTCCCTGCTGTGGCCATGCTGCCAGCTGGCACCACCTGAGCAGAGAGGGACAGCCCCACCACCTGCCCTGCAGAGAGCTGTGAGAAGGGAGGGATCCCCGAGCAGTCACCAGGGGATAAAAAGGCTTTTGGCTTCTTCACTGTGGCATCTGGGCTGGCTGCAGGGGTGGGAGGTCAGTCTGGGCTCCTGGCTGCCTAGGAGGTGGGATGGGTGAGGAGTACAATCACAGAATCACTTGAGTTGGAAGGGACCATAAAGGTCATCTAGGCCAACTCCCCTACGATTGGCAGGGACATCCTCCACTAGACCAGGTTGCTCAGGACCCCATGTAACCTGGTCTTGAATGTCTCCAGGGATGGGGAATCCACCACCTCTCGGCAACCTGTTCCAGTGTTTTACCACCCTCAATACCATGGTTGGGACTGTAGGTGTGATCTCTCTTATTCTGGGTGGGGAGCAGGTGGCCACATGGACTAGAAGCAGCAGCAGATCCTTCTGGAATTGCTATCAAATCTCTGAGCTTTTCAGAATCTTACCTCCAGTGGATATCAAATCTTGAGCTATTTTAGTGGCATATCTGCTGATAATTAATGAGGATATTAGGCTATTTAGGTCCTGGCATGTGAAAACCATTGCTGTTCATGGCAAAACTCCCATTACTGTTAATGGAGTGTTTAAAAACTTGTCTCTCAGTGGGCTGCCAGTCTGTGCAGGATGCTATTTCTGCTGTCTCTCTGTCCTGGAGATTTCGTGTAGATGACTGTAGCATATGGGCTACAGTATTCCAGTATTCAAGCCACTGAAAGGGTCTGAGTCATTGCTAGTTCCTCTTTGTATCTTATAAGAAAAGGGTTTGCTGCTTTCTTTATAAACAGTGCAACAATTGCAGGTTCAAAAGAAATGTTACTGTGAACACCTAGGTGTGTGTTGAGGAAGATGCTGGCTCCTGTAGATGCAAAGAGTGGCGAGTCACAGGTAAATACTTCAGCCTTTTTTTTCCTCTGTATGATTCAAATGACAGTAAAGCTGTAACAGTCACTTCTGGTAAGCAGTTTTCTTTGTCTTTTTAAAACTTCATTGCTTAAGACCAAAGATTCAGAGGCAGATCATAGCATGCAGCTGCAGTTTGCACACAGAAGCACTGTGGGCTGTTTTTTGCTTTGGACTGTACACCACAAAAACACACACACACACACACACACACACACAAAACCCCTTGAAAACTGTTCTTATTTTTCCTATCCTGGTTACCTGAGGCTTCAGTTCCAGAAGGTAATCAAAGCTGCTGCTGTTGGCCACGTAGATCAAGAAGGGAACATACACTTTCCTTTCTATGGAAACGGCCATGGATTGGTGGACTTGCCCTGTAGCAAGAAGAGATTGAGATTAGGAAAAACTTTTCTAAACACAAGGATAATTTTAAGCACAGCATCAGATTCCTGCAGAAGCTTGAAACTGCTGATGGTGATCTCGTTCAAATGAGTCGGGAAATTCAGATCAGTAGTAGCTTCAGTCTATTGAATCTGCTTTGGGATAGAGAGGGGGCCTGGATCCAAAGGCAGAGGGTTAAAAAAAATAAAATTGAGCTCAGCTTCACTCCCCCACCCCTCTGGCCAGAGCAGCTGGGCTGGCCATGGCTGTCATCATTTCCTTCCATCAGCAGCAAGGGGAGAATTGGAGACCGACTGTGACTCACATGGTCTGAGTCAAATCTTCTCTCTTGCTGTTCCTGTGAGCACAGTTTACAGCATCTTCTAATTTAATTTCAAAGTCCTGGCTGGGCTCTTGGGTGGTGTTACTTTCAACTGTAAATTGCAGAGGGAAGAAGTGGGATGTTCCTCTAACTTTTGTAAAATGACACTTGGAAACTTCAGCAGCATTAATGGGAAAACCCTGTGCATATCCATAGTGGCCAATAGGAACCAGTGAAAGCATTTCACGGGGACATGAGGAAGGGAGTAGTTCTCCCATGTTCAGAATCAGGGGATGTTGTCTTCTAATTTTTTTCTGCTTTTATGCAGAGCTTCGTTTTTTGTTTCTCTTACGCTTTCTAAACTTGTGAAAATCAGTCATCCTAAATATTTATTCTTAATGTAGGGAAGGTGTAGTGACCCCCCAGCCTGCTTCTGCCATTGGCACAGGCAGACCTTCAAAGTAGTGAATGATTTTCACTATAGACATTGTTTGATTCGGTCCTTACACTGCCCTCAGCTTTGAACATGTATTTGGCATAGTAGACATTACTATTTACAAACAGTAAAGTTTTTCTCACTCAACTTTGGCAAAATATTAAATCACAAAAAAACCCCAACAAACCAGCAGACAGAATATTTCATATAAGCATGCACAGAAGCACTTGCAAGTTGGGGGCATTGATGAAATTAAGTAGATACTGCTAAAAATTTATAATTTCAACACAGAATGCTTGACATAAATGAGTTCATAACAAAATATTCTGTGCTTTAGGTATATGACCTCTATGTAAATATTATACAGCCAGAAGAGTTGCCATACTCTGAGGTCCACCTAGCCAGGACTCAGTGGCTGTCAGTGGTAAGTAGCAAGGAAAGGAGATAAGAAACAGAACATCCTTCCCCACAAATGCCTTTCCAACAAGCAGAGACTTAAGAGCTTACCAAGCTGAAAATTATAGCCAGACTGCTCTGCACAGTAGACACCATTGGACCTATTTTTCATAAATGCTTCTAACCCCTTCTTTAGAAAAGCTGTGCTTCTGACTTCACTTGTACTGCCTGAAAGTGTAATGATGCTCTTTATCCATAGTTTTGTTATATTTAATATAATATATATAATTTACATCATAATCTTAGGGTTCCAGTATGTTACATGGAAAAAAATCTCTTTTGATGATCTTACCACCTCCTAATTTCTCTGGGTATACCTTAGTTTTTGTATTGTGACTTCTGATTCCTTGTTTATCTTTTCCATATTGCCTGTGACTTTAGGGCTTTCTGGAGCCTGATTCTCTACCTTATACACAACATACCCATCAATAATTTTGTCTGTGGATCAGTGACAGTCAGGGAGTGCTGTGTGTTGTGCCAAAGGTGAGGAGGCAGGGGAGACACCGCTGCCATAGCCACGGCCAGGGTTTGTTTCCCCATCATGTGATAGCGTTCAGGGTGGCTGCCAGGGATATGGGCTCTTATCTCTGGATGCCCCAGCCGAAAGGAGAGCTGGAGTGTATCTCTGCCTTCACTGCATGCCCCTCAAAAGTGTAAAAGACTTCATAAAAATAGTTAAGAGGCAACTGCAAGGCAGAGAGAGGGTTGATGAGCTGGTTGGTTTGTTTTGCCATTTGGGATGGTGGGGCCAGCGTTAGTGCAGGTATTTCCCCAGAGCATGAGCACCCTGAACACCCGGAGCCTTTGCTCAGCTCCAAAGGAGCTCAGCTTCACAGAAGCTGAGAACTGCATTATTATTGTTATAAAGGTAAACAATATATTCTGCAGGAGCAGACTATAAATATTTCCAGCAAGTGCACTTACTGTAGGTGTGGATGCCAAGCAGCACTGTCTCCTTCCTAATTGTTAAGAAAGCATTTTTATTTTATTGCACAGACAGGAGATTCTCCATCCCTTTGCCATTCTTCTCACAAGTATGTGTTGAGATGGCACACCAGGTTTATCACACGCTAAGGAAGAAAACTGTAGCTGGAGGCTCTGCTTCCTATCAGCTCTACAGCCTATTTTTGCTCATGGGGCTCTTGAAAAGACAAATCATGTTTCTTCTGCTTTCATGCGTGGTCAGAGCCTGAGCAGTCCCACTGCTCAGTTTTGTCACTTCAGGTGGAAGAGTGGTCCAGCTTTTGGTGTTAGTTTAATTAAGAAGTCCACACGCATGCACAAGGAGGAGCCCAGGGAATGCTGACAGGGAGGTGAAATAGTGTGCGGAAGAGTTACGGAGTGATGGAGGTCAGGCAGACTCTATCCAGATGCACAGTTTTCTCGTTATCTTTATAGCTCTTTCCAACAATGGGCTTCTCCAAAGCAGCTAAGGGATCTGCTGGAGCTGGTCCAGGGGAGTGCGAAGGAAACTTGTCCTGCCTCTCAGTACTACCAGGTAGAGCACAGCTTCCACAGCACACTGAGATTTTACCTTTTCAGCCCAAGACCTTCTAAAACAATACCAGACAATTAATGTATTTTAATTTTCAGGGCACTATAAAAATAAATTATTGCCCATTAACACTTAAACACCTGGAATGATGCACTAATGTTAGCTTTATTTTTCCCTTTTTCCATGGAATACAAGCTTAATTTTTGAAAATGTGTTTGTGAGACTTAAACTTCCTAAGTTACAAGTCATTGATCAGCTGGCCTGCCTCTGGCTGGGCTTTTAGTAGAGAATTACCTGCAGCCCTTTGATCCTGTGCCTGCCCTGTGCATGCATAAGTCCAGGCTGGGTTCTGGCTCCAGTTGTAGTCAGCAGTTGCTTGTGGAGCTTGTGGTCATTAAGAGATAGGATACTGCAATCCAGCATTATTTCCAGATTTCTTTGTGTTTCACATTCATAAAACAAATATATATGTTGGTCTTGTGCCCACGTTTGGTTCTGTTGCAAGTCTCCATCCAAAATAAATTCATTTTAGGCGAAGGAAAAAGAGCACTCTCCCAAGTGCCTTTGATCTCCAGCTAAGCAAGCTGGTAAGTGAGGCTTCAGTTCAGCACAATCTACTCGCCTGCTCTTCTGTTAGGAAAAAACTAAACAATGTGTATTTTAAAAATAGTTGAAATCCATACTGTCTCGAATAAAAGTACAAAAGTTAAAAAGGAGTAAAAAGATACAAAATGTAGCCTAAAAGCATCCCGCCTCTGTTTCAAAGCCACTAGGAATTATATTCCATGAGGGAAAAGTCCACATGCGTAAATTCCCTTGTTTATATATTTATCTCAACGTGTTTTCTATCCCTCTTGTTAAATCTCCAACCAAACAAGGAAAGAAGCTTTTACAATTTATAAAATACAGTCCCACAGAGACATCTGAGCCACAACCCACTATCTTTTCGGTTACAAAGGGGAGCTGAGGGTGGAATTAGGTCAGCAACCTAAGCAGAAGCAGTGTCTGCTCATTGTCATGCAGTGGGGCGCCCTGTGCCCCATCCCACCCTCCCCAGTGGTGCTGGGCACCCTGTTTTCTGAGTGAAAGGAGGTTCCTCAGCTGGCTGTGGCTCCACACAGCTTCACTGTGGCCTGGGGGTGAGTACCATCAGCAAGCAGCCAGGCAGTGATGTCCTTTTTGTGGGTGCCAGGGGGAGCACGGCGAGCACAGGGTACTTGGGGGCTGCGTGCCAGAAGCCGGGAAGCTGCGGAGCCTGTTTCCTTCTGGCAGAGCCCTTGCACACTTCTGTCTTTGCATTTTTGAGGGTTAAGTGCTTGTCCGAGATTAAAAAAAAAAAAAAAAGGAGAAAGCTGTCAGGGAATGATGCAGATAAATCTGTGTCAGTTTTGCCAGAGTGGGTTTCTGCAGCTCAGCACAGGATCAGGCAGCAGGTTTGGAAGTGATTGCTGATTCCCTGCGGGGTGCTGAAGAGGAGTTTTAAGTCCCTGGAGATGAATAAGCCTGGAATCCTGTTCAAAATCCTGTGCAAACACTGCAGCTACCCAGCTGGAAGTGTAAAAAGTGAGTGGCAGTTGTTTTACACCTCAGATTTCTAAAGAGAAGTAAGAAAAGGGTAACCTGATGGTATCCTGTGAGGGCCCCAGTTTGTTGGGGTGTACTGTGATATTCAGAGCATCCCTCCTGGCCCAGACCTGGGGAGGGGAGGCAGCTGGCTCCCCTGGGGCAGGCACAGCCTCCCTGGGAAATGGGGCCCGGCTGTGTTGGTGTGGATGGAGGTGAATGTCATCACAGGTGGGACAGTGGGAAAGATGACAGAGCTGAGCTGGGGAGAGGTCCAGCCTGTACCTTGGATGAGGGGAGAGTTATCATGGGCAACCACAGATCATGGTTTGGGTTGGAAGGGACCCTAGAGATCATGCAGTTCCACCCCCCTGCCATGGGCAGGGACACCTCCCACCACACCAGGTTGCTTCAAGCTGCATCCAACCTGGATTTGGACACTGCCAGGGAGGGGCAGCCACAGCTTCTCTGGGCACCCTGGGCCAGGCTCTCACCACCCTCACAGCAAAGAATTTCTTCCTAATACCCAATCTAAATCTCCCTTCTTTCAGTTTGAA